>JAEBUT010000017.1:58845-308655 GCA_020011035.1 Amanita subjunquillea | reverse complement strand
AAAGTGTATTAAAGAGAGGAGCCAAGATGGGAAGTAGGAGGTAAAGGATTGCGAGAAGGGTTAACGGGAGTGGAAAAAGTGAACACATAGGAGGGGGGGCCCGCGGACGGGGGAAAAGCTAAAAAAACAGGGGTGAGGAGGGCGGAAGGAAAAGGAGAATAAGGAGGGAAAAAAAAAGAGAGGGTAGAATGTGGGGGAAAGGAGAAGGAATGCGTAACAAATCGGAGCACACACGGAAGAATAGTGCCTAGAGAAGCATAGTTGAGTGAGAGTGGGGGGGGAGAATGACTTGCTAAGGGAAGCGCAAGAAGCGGAGCGTCCCGAGAACGAGGTTAAGATAGGGTCGATAAGAAAAAACAACGAGATACAGGGCTATAGGAGGCAGAAGCAAAGGAAGGGGACAAAAGGAGACAGGGAATTAGGTACAAGAAAAAGAGACACAAATGCGTCACGAGGAATACAGGCGGATAAGTAGGGTATCAAGGGAAAAGGAACGGACAGGATGACGTTAAGGTAGGGAGACCCGGATACAACATACAAGGGAGAAAGGTAGGGAAAGGGGGGGAACCCGACATTGGAGCTGAGTCATGAGGTCAGTAGGACGTAGCAAATTCCGCGTGGGAGTATGGCCGCCACGTGTGAGGGGCAGGGCACAGAAGCTTCGAAGGGAGACGGCTAGGTCTGGAGGATTCGTCGGGGGGTCTGCTCCTCGGGCCCGGGGGGGAGAGGCTGTGCTCATTCTGTGATCAATTCCTAGCGTCTTCCTGATTTCTTGGAAGACTTTAGCCGAAAATTGTGGTCCTCGATCCGAGATGAGTATATCAGGTAATCCAAAGCGTTTGAATATTTCTGAGATGTAGAGATCGGCTGTTCCTAACGCATCGATGGTTTTCTTGCAAGGAGTAAGAATTATCCCCTTCGTAAGACCATGGTCCACCGTGACCAGAATCGAATCATATCCGTCCGCGATAGGAAGATCTGTAATGAAATCTAATGTGACTTGTTGGAATGGGTGAGTTGCCTTAGATCCAATAGGTAAAAGAGCCGGTGTGTTTGGATGAGTATTCACTTTCATCTGCTGGCAAGTGGCGCAACCTGTAATCCATTCTTTGACGTGTCTATACATTCCTGGCCACCAGTAATCACGTTGTAGTAGCTCAAGGGTTTTCATGCGTCCTGGGTGTCCTGAGGTGAGCGATTCATGAACTGATTTGACAATCTGTGTCCTGAGTGTTCCATTATCTGGGATGTATGCTCTGTCAGTATACCGAATGATTCCATCAATGAACGCCCAGTCCTGGAGCTTAGATTTAATTGGTGGGGCGCGTTGGGTTTCAATAACTTCAATGATCATGTGCCCAAAGCTGTCAAGGGCTGTGGCGTTTCTGATTTTGTGAGCTAGATCTGTAGCGATAAGGCGAATGAACTTGCTATCTGGTAGCATTGTCACATCGTCTTGAGCATCCTCGCCTTTCATATGATCAGGTCGGCGAGAAAGGGCATCTGCTTCGAACATCTTGGTACCAGGCACATGCTCGATTTTTAGGTCGAATTCCGAGAGTGTCATGGACCATCGTGCTTGTCGAGGAGTTAATCGTTGGGGTGACCGATAAAATAAAAGATTTTTATGATCGCAATGAACCACTATGGGATGTGGCGATCCATGAAGTAAATGTCGCCATGCCTGTAGTCCTTTAATGATTGCTAGTAGTTCTCGATCGTAGATCTGGTAATTCTGTTCTGTAAGCGTCAAGGCATGCGAAATGAATCCACATGGGTGAAGTATTCCGGTTGTATCTGCTTGTTTAAGAACCGCCCCAGTAGCTTTGTTTGAGGTGTCGGTTTGAAGAATAAATGGTCAGGTGGGGTCGGGCATGCGTAAAACAGGCATGGATGAGAACTTGTTTTTGAGATCCTCAAACACTGTCTGACAAGTGGTCGTCCAATCAAATAATAAGCCTTTCTTTGTTAAATCTGTTAATGGTTTTGCTATGGCGGCAAAGTTGCCAATAAATCGCCGGTAGAAATTACCAAATCCGAGGAAGGATCTGACTTGTTTAACCGTTGTTGGTGTTGGCCAGTCTCGAATTCCTGCAAGCTTAACAGGATCCATTTGAATGTGTCCAGGTGTAATGATCATGCCAAGAAATTTGACTTCTTGAACGCAAAATTTGCATTTCTCAAGCTTCAAGAATAAGTCGTTCTCTTGTAGGCGATTCAAAACACGTTCTGTGCACTCTCGCATTTCTTCTTTCGTTTTTGCGCAGATCAAGATGTCATCCATATAAATGATGAGCCATCCTTCGTTTATCATGTCCTGGAAATATTCGTTCATCATCATTTGGAATGTCGATGGGGAGTTGCAAAGACCAAAGAACATGACGGTGGGTTCGTACAGTCCTCAATTGGTTATAAACGCTGCCTTCCATTCGTCTCCTTCTTTGATTCGGACGTTGTTGTATCCCCAGCGCAGGTCCAGTTTGGTAAAGTAGTTCGCGCCTTCTAATTTTGTCATTAAATCAGAGACCAGGGGTAATGGGTAGGCATTCTTAATTGTCCACTCATTCAGATATCGATAATCCTGGCAAGGTCGAAGTGTGCTGCTTTCCTTTTTTGAAACAAAGAAGAATGGCGATGCTTGTGGTGATTTAGACGGTCGAATGTATCCTTTATCGAGTTGCTCCTTGATCCATTCATCGAGGGTCAACTGTTCTTTTAGTGATAACGGGTAGATTTTGCTAACTTTTGGCGTAAATCCTGTTTTGAGTTCGATTGCATGATCCCATGGGCGAGAGGATGGAAAACGCTCTGATGCTTTCTTCTCAAAGGTGGCATGCCAAGGCGTGTATTCAGAAGGTAGAACTATGGGCGCTTCGTCTCTTTTTGCTTGATGTTCGAGTGCCTGTGATGCTGATGTTTTCACCCTGATCCAATATTCATCTTCTCCCCATTGTCGGTTGTCTAATGCCATACGCCAAATAGGTTTGGTATCTTCTGATTCATCGTCCATTTGGAGGGTTTTCTTTCGCCAATTGATTATAGGATTATGCTGTTCTAACCATGGTATTCCAAAGATTATTGCTTGGTCTCCAAGATTGGTGATCCATAGCCAGTTGTTGTATGTTTTTCCTTCAATAGAGTAAGTAAGATTGGTGCGATGGGTGATTAACCCGTTCTGATTGATAGTTCCATCAGCATTCTTGACTCTAATTGGTTGTTTTAAGAGTTCCTTTGGTAGATCTTTCGATATTCGTTCATCGATGAAGTTTCCTTCTGCTCCGCAATCAATGAGAGCAGATATTTCAGTGGGTTTGTGGGTTGTTTGCACAGCGATGGAAATTCGTTTGTTATTATTCGAATTTACAATTACAGAGTCGAGTGCTAACTGTTCAATGGTACTGGAGGCGTCAACCGCTTTCTGGCGTCTCCTTCTTAAAAACCCTCAGATTCGAGTTCCTGGAGGGTGTTCTCGCGCTCCTCTTCTGGCAGTTCTTTCAACAGTGCCCTAATTCGTTGGGCAGCTGATTTGTCTGAGGTCGTTTCCTCTACTGCTCTGATTGAGCGATTCTGTGGGGAGGAGGACTTGTAGGACGACGTTTGGGTATTCCCCTTGTTTGGGCAGTCCCTGGATATGTGCCCCTGTGTTCCACATCTGAAACATTTGCCAGTTTTTCGGTATTCCTCCTTTTGGGCATCTGAAAGACGTCCTGTGCTCACAGCATTAATTCCCCTTGATCCGGATGCAGAGGGTTTCTGGTTTTGGTTAAATTTGAAACGTCCCTTCGTGTCTCCTGATCCAGATGATCGGTTCATCAGTTTCATGGTCTCCCAAGCATTGTGCAGGCGTTCCGCAGCGTTATAGGCGGTTTCCATACTGGTTGTTATGGACGATGCCCTCGTCGTGGTTCGTTCTAAGTCAACAGCGACAAGCAGAGTCTCGGTCTGCTCCCAGTCACTGGACAAAGGTTTAGACACTAAGTCAAACGATGACAGAGGCCTTGGAGAACGATGAGAGAAAAGAGCGTTGAAGTCGATCGGTGTTGAGAGCAAAACTCGTCTAAGTTGGAACTAGAGTTACTCTACAGTACATGGGGTTTATATATAATCAGAGAACAAGGGAAACTATAAGAGGAATGAAACGATAACTACCTAAGAAAGGAAATGTGAAGGTAGCTACAAAAGGAGATAGCGTCCAGGCTGTACGATGCGCATGTAAAGGGAAATGATGGAGATGAAGCAGTCCGCTGAGGCAGGAGGGTGAAACGAGGGGAAACTGTAACATTACCCCCTTTGTATGCGAGAAGTCACCGACTTCTACCATGCAGATGTCCAAGCGTGGTCCTGCCGTGACTCGAGCCAGGTGACAACGTTGCCTAGGTCCGCTGCTGCCGTTTCAGCTCGCCATTGAAGACTTCGAACTGCGAGCTGCAGTTGTTTTGCTTGTGCCAGCGCTGAGTCTCTCTCTTCGAGAGTGAGAGAGTGAGGGTCAGTGGTGATGGTGAGCCCTGTGACGAAGTCCAATGGTTCGGCGAACTCGTTGTAGAGGACGAGTATTTCGGCAAGGCGGTCGCTGACATTCTGGAGCATTACGTTTCGAGGGCGGACAACGATGGGGGGGTGTGGTGATGGTGGCGATAGGTTCTGCGAGTTCTGCAGGGTGTTCATGTAGTTCGGGGAGGTCGGCGAAATCGAAATCGTTGATGGTGACAGTGGTCTTGACGAAGACCTCGAGGGGGAAGTCATGGGGCGGTGGCGATGAAAGGTGAGAGGAGATCGACGGGTTCAATATAATAATGGCCACATGCGGTGACCAACAAGGCAAAGGCGAGGGCAGCGGCGTAAGCGATGATGGTGAAGGAAGACATTTCTGGTGAGTGCGTGGAATTTGGGGATCCAATGTTGTCAAAGGCGTCCCTTTTATCTTCAGTTGAATATCTTGTCATCCCAATTGATTGTTCGGAGTTCCCCATTCGTGGATCGATAAGTAAATGTGGATGTTCCAGCGCTGGGAACATATTCGAGTTCTTCATCAGATTCTTCTGATTCGCTTAACTCGTTCCTGGTAGTGGTGGAAATTTCATTTTCATGATCCGCGTCTGGTTCAGGGATAAGATCTTGTGGCGCAATACTTTCGGGTGAATTGGGTGTAGTGGGTCCGCTTGTATCATCAAATGCATCTAAGAAATTGAGACTCTCAAGGACTCTATTGAGATTTGATGCCGCATCAGGGATTCGTTGCATGGTAGTCCATCTAAGAATCACTATTTCTTTACTTGCTTCTGCCAATTGTTTAGCGAAGTCGAAGGTTACAGGGTCCTCTCGACAAAGGGCAGCTTTGGTATACACATTGTATGTGTGATTCAGGGGTCTGTTGGGCGATGGAAGGTAAGGTGACATTGCGATTGGATATGGTGGTAATTCGTCCGGATCGAAGGTAAGATCCATATATTTCGGAAGATAGTGTAATCGAGCATTGAATGGGATTTCAATATGTCCCTGTGGGTGTATCCTATGTCCGCTAGAAAGTCTGGGAGTTTTGTAGGTAATTGATCGGGTTGCTAGGGTTCGGATGAAATTGACTAGCCGCGGTGGTTCTAGAGGGGTAATTGGCGGATGAGGAATGGGAAATGTGATGATTCGTCCTTTGAAGCTTTCATACGGTTTCGGGGAGTATCGTCCTCTGGTAGAGCAGTATTTTTTTGTATAACAAATGTTTTGCTTGAGAGTTTGGTGGTTGCAATATCAAGACATACGGTTTCATAATTGTCTTCTGAGTTTATATACTTGTAATACGTCCGCAGCATTGCTTAGATTGCGTTCGGGTTCCCAGGAGTTGTCATTCGGGCCGTATCCCTTCCATTTAACCAAATACTTATATCCTGCTCCGCGTTTTCGATGCGTGAGAATTGCTTCTACTTCAAACTCCTCTTGTTTGTTTACTAGGTCAGGGGGTGGAGTCGTGTAGTTTGGTCCATCTGTTTCAGTTTCTCTATATGGCATAAGAAGTGACGTGTGAAAGACTGGGTGAATGCGCCATTGTTTCGGTAATTTGAGCCTATACGTTACTGGTCCTAGGACTTGTTCGATTATAAAGGGTCCTTCTCGTTTAGGCGCCAGTTTCCTAGATTGATATGGTATATTGAGATTTCTATTTTCGAGCCATACTTTGTCCCCTTGTACGAATTTGATTGCTTTGTCCCTGACTCGTTGTGCAACCATTTGCCTCGCTAGTTCGTGTGCTGCTAGCGCTTCTTCCCTAGCTTTTCGTAACAACTGTAGGCGTTCTTCAGCAGCAGGTGTCGTCATCTTTTGTACAGCAGTTGGTAATGCTACAGGATTCGTTCCATACATGAGTTGGAATGGGGACGCTTTGACTGAGTCATGATGTCGATTATTGTGAGCAAATTCAGCGATTGGGAGTAGTTGTTTCCATCTGTGAGGTTCGTTTGCACAAAATATACGAAGGTATACTTCAAATTCTTGATTAACATGTTCTGTTTCTCCGTCGGTCTGTGGATGATAGGCTGTGCTCATTCTATGATCAATTCCTAGCGTCTTTCTGATTTCCTGGAAGACCTTAGCCGAAAACTGTGGTCCTCGATCCGAGATGAGTATGTCTGGTAGTCCAAAGCGTTTGAATATTTCTGAGATGTAAAGATCGGCTGTTCCTAAGGCGTCGATGGTTTTCTTGCAAGGAGTAAGAATTACCCCCTTCGTAAGACCATGGTCCACCGTGACCAGAATCGAATCATATCCATCTGCAACGGGTAGATCTGTGATAAAATCCAGTGTGACTTGTTGGAATGGGCGAGTCGCCTTAGATCCAATAGGTAAAAGAGCTGGTGTGTTTGGATGAGTATTCACTTTCATCTGTTGGCAAGTGGCGCAACCTGCGATCCATTCTTTGATGTGTCTATACATTCCTGGCCACCAGTAATCGCATTGTAGTAGCTCAAGGGTTTTTGTTACAGTTTCTTCTTCATTCCAGTCTCTTGTCTCAGCGGACCGTCTCATTTCCATCATTTCCCCTTATACTACGCAGTGTACAGCCTGGACGTTACAGTGACTCAAAAAAGTGATTCAATGTTTGGTGCTTTTGGACTGTTTATAGAATAACTCAAGAACGAATCCAAACAACTATAAACAATGAGGGGCTGAATGATAGCAGTACATCAGGGCTACATGCTTATAAATAAATTATGTAATTAGGTACAGTATATATAGAGATATGGCCACTTTAATATGATGACTCATTGAATCACTTTTTTGAGTGTGTATAAGAAATATAGGAAATGGCTATTCTAGTACTTGGTATTACCCCCCTTTGCTTTTATTACTGCTTCCACCCTTCTAGGCATGCTTTCAATTAAGTTCTGACACACCTCTGGCTCAATATCATTCCACACCTCTGCCACTCTCTCCCAAATCTGCCAAATGCCTTGGGCTGGTGTTTCATGCTTGGCCAACTGCATTTTGATATGATGCCAGAGGTGTTCAATGGGATTAAGGTCTGGAGACTGTGGAGGCCAGTCTAGAAGCATGATATTATTCTCTTCCATCCAATTTTTGGCCTTTCTGGAGGTGTGTTTTGGGTCATTGTCTTGCTGGAAAATGACTTCATCATCAGCAATACCAGATTCCTCAAAGCTGGGCAGCAAGTGACTGTCCAAAATCTGCACATACTGATCAGCATCCATCCTCCCCTCAACCTCTGCAAGCTCCCCCACACCATTCCAGCCCATACAACCCCATACCATGATGTTTCCACCCCCAAATTTCACTGTTCCTTGTACCTCCCTTTCAATTGACCCCTACCCCACCTGTTTCCACACCCACTACTTACCATCTGGCCAAATTACCCTCTTCCAGTCCTCCACTGTCCACTCCCTGTGCTCCAAAGCAAATGCCAACCATCTCCTCCTGTGCACTGTGGTGAGCAGTGGCTTTTCTTCTGTGTTACAGCATTGAATGAGTGTTTCTTGAGGACATTCCTGAGTGTCTGGGTGGAGACTGGGTTGGGGATGATGGTGTTTATGTGCCTGGTAACCTGTACAGCATTTGCAGCCTTTCCAGTGGTGATCTGTGAGAGGATGGAGCAAGTGGCAGTGGCAGATAGCTTGGAAGGATGACCAAGATGAGGTGTTTGTCAATTGGGAAGAATGTTTTTGAGTACTCTAGAGACAGTAGGCTGGCTTAATACCAGTGTGAGAGGCAATATAGTGAGTGGAATGACCATGGGAGGCAAGGGAAATGATATTTTCCTTGTGAGCAGCAGAAACAGGGTGCATATCAGAAGTGGGGTGCCCTGGCATGTTTGCACTACTTATATAGCATTAATGTCAAGGTACCATCATTTTGATCACCATCCCTCATCAGTTTCAGGTCATAGCCACTGATTGATATCAGTTTCTGATGTTTCTGATGCACACTCAAATAAGTGATTCAATGAGTTGTCACATTAAAGTGCCTGTATCTCCATGGATACTGTGCATAATTACATACTTTTTTTATCTACATGTAGCCCTGATGTACAGCTCTCATTTCGCCCCACATTGTTTATCGTTGTTTGTTGCTGTTCTTGAGTTATTCTATAAACAGTCCAAGAGCATCAAACATTGAATCACTTTTTTGAGTCACTGTATCTCCTTTTATAATTACCTTCACATTTCCTTTCTTAGGTAGTCATCGCCTCACTCCCTTTACAGTTTCCTTTGTTCCCTAACAGTATATAAACCCCATGTACCATAGAGTAACTCTAGTTCCAACTTAGACGAGTTTTGCTCTCAACAACGATTGACTTGAATGCTCTTCTCTCTCATCATTCTCAAGACCTTCGTCATCGTTTGACTTAGCGTCTAGACCTTTGTCCAGTGGCTGGGAGCAGACCGAGACTCTGCTTGTCGCTGTCGACTTAGAATGAATCTCGACGAGGGCATCGTCCGTAACACAAGTTGGAACTCAGGAACCGCTCAGTGCATCGTCACTAGCCAGACACCATTGATACCAGGAACTCCCAGATCAGACCCCCAAACAACTCTGTTCGCTTCAGACAGAAGTACTACCTTAACCGAAGAGAAGTCTACTTTTCTACGACACACAAGGTCTGGTGCTACATCTCAGGAACAAAGAGAAAGAACCTACCGGTTCCAGAGGAACTCTTCGAAGGAGAATACCAGGAAGGAGATCACAACGATGAATTACCAGGAGAAGTTTGGATTCACTGGTACAATAAAGAAAACGACGAGGACAATCAACTGTTCCTACCCCCAAACACCGAACCTGAACTTACTTGGTGGCACGAGTTCTGAGTTAACGAAGAGCTAAAGGAGTACTCCTTCTACGCATTCGACGAGGAGACAATCACCAGGTGGAACGAATACAAAGAACAACAACAGATCGAGATAGATCTAGCCTTTGGGGGACGAACCGAAAAAAGGAGAAAGCTCGAAACAAGGCGCAGAACCGAAACACGAACCTGAAACACCAGGACCGAAACAGGAACCAAAGAAAGACATGTCAAACGACAAGGAAGAATCCCCGAAAGGGATAAAGGGAATCCCCATTAAGGAATTCAAAGGGCAGCGCTCTAAGGCGAAACATTTCATCAACACATTTGATGATGTATTCGATCTAGATGAAGGATGCTTCGAAACGTCGAAAAAACGAATCAAATATGTTCTCCTTCACTTAGGGGAAGAACTAGACGATTGGAAAGCCAATCTTCGAGGAGAATTGGAAGCAGCAGAAGCAACCAAAGGAAAATCAGCAGAAAGCGCATATACACTCTCCTGGGAAAACTACCCCCAGCTTCAGGCGACGATTCTTGAGCGACTGGGGAGAATCTGACAGCGCAGCCAGGACCCTGAACGATCTAGATAAAGTCAAAGTAGGCGGAGATATCGACATCCCTGCCTATATCCAGAAATTCCGATCGCTCATACACTCCACCGGAATCACAGGGTTCATGGCACAGCGCATCTACTTCTGTAAAGGACTCCCTGCATCAGTGGCAGCAAAGATCATCGAAAACCCCGCAGTCACCAGTATGGAAACAGCCTATAACGCTGCGGAATGACTGCACAATGCTTGGGAGACCATGAAACTGATGAACCGATCAGGAGACACAAAGGGACATTTCAAATTTAACCGAAACACGAAGCCCTCCACATCTGGATCAAAAGGGATTAATGCTGTGAGCACAGGACGTCTTTCTGATGCCCAAAAGGAGGAATACCGAAAAATCGGCAAGTGTTTCAGATGTGGAACACAGGGACACATATCCAGGGACTGCCCAAACAAGGGGAATGCCCAAACGTCGTCCTACAAGTCCTCCTCCCCACAGAATCGCTCAGTCAGAGCAATAGAAGAAATGACCTCGAACGAATCAGCTGCCCAACGTATTAGGGCGCTATTAAAGGATCTTCCTGATGAAGAACGCGAGAACACCCTCCAGGAACTCGAATCCAAGGGTTTTTAAGAAGGAGACGCCAGAAAGCGGTTGACGCCTCCAGTACCATTGAACAGTTAGCACTCGACTCTGTAATTGTAAATTCGAATAATAGCAAACGAATTTCCATCACTGTGCAAACAACCCATAAACCCGCTGAAATATCTGCTCTCATCGATTGCGGAGCAGAAGGAAACTTCATTGATGAACGAATATCGAAAAATCTACCAAAAGAACTCTTAAAGCAACCGATTAGAGTCAAGAACGCTGACGGAACTATCAATCAGAACGGGTTAATCACCCATCGCACCAGTCTTACCTACTCTATTGAAGGAAAAGTATACAACAACTGGTTATGGATCACCAATCTTGAAAATCAAGCGATAATCTTTGGAATACCATGGTTAGAACAGCATAATCCCACAATCGATTGGCAAAAGAAAACCCTCCAAATGGACGATGATTCAGAAGACACCAAACCTATTTGGCTTATGGCGTTAGACAACCGACAATGGGGAGAAGACGAATATTGGATCAGGGTGAAAACATCAGCATCACAGGCACTCGAACATCAAGCAAAAAGAGACGAAGCGCCCATAGTTCTACCCTCTGAATACATGCCTTGGCACGCTACCTTTGAGAAGAAAGCATCGGAGTGTTTTCCATCCTCTCGCCCATGGGATCATGCAATCGAACTCAAAACAGGATTTACGCCAAAAGTTAGCAAAATCTACCCATTATCACTAAAAGAACAGTCAACCCTCGATGAATGGATCAAGGAGCAACTCGATAAAGGATACATTCGACCATCTAAATCACCACAAGCATTGCCATTTTTCTTTGTTTCAAAAAAGGAAAGCGGCGCACTCCGACCTTGCCAGGATTATCGATATCTGAATGAGTGAACAATTAAGAATGCCTACCCATTACCCTTGGTCTCTGATTTAATGACAAAGCTAGAAGGCGCAAACTACTTCACCAAACTGGACCTGCGCTGGGGATATAACAACGTCCGAATCAAAGAAGGAGACGAATGGAAGGCGGTGTTTATAACCAATCGAGGACTATACGAACCCACTGTCATGTTCTTTGGTCTTTGCAACTCCCCATCGACATTCCAAATGATGATGAACGAATACTTCCAGGACATGATAAATGAAGGATGGCTCATCATTTATATGGATGACATCCTGATCTGCGCAAAAACGAAGGAAGAAATGCGAGAGCGCACAGAACGCGTTTTGAATCGCCTACAAGAGAACGACTTATTCTTGAAGCTTGAGAAATGCAAATTTTGCGTTCAAGAAGTCGAATTTCTTGGCATGATCATTACACCTGGACACATTCAAATGGATCCTGTTAAACTTGCAGGAATTTGGGACTGGCCAACACCAACAACGGTTAAACAAGTCAGATCCTTCCTCGGATTTGGGAATTTCTACCGGCGGTTTATTGGCAACTTTGCCGCCATAGCAAAACCATTAACAGATTTAACAAAGAAAGGCTTATTATTTGATTGGACGACCACTTGTCAGACAGCGTTTGAGGAGCTCAAAAACAAGTTCTCATCCATGCCCGTTTTACGCATGCCTGACCCCACCCGACCATTCATTCTTCAAACCGACGCCTCGAACAAAGCTACCGGAGCGGTTCTTAAACAAGCGGATACAACCGGAATACTTCATCCCTGTGGATTCATTTCGCATGCCTTGATGCTTACAGAACAGAATTACCAAATCTACGATCGAGAACTATTAGCAATCATTAAAGGACTACAGGCATGGCGACATTTACTTCATGGATCGCCACATCCCATAGTGGTTCATTGCGATCATAAAAATCTTTTATTTTATCGGTCACCCAACGACTGACTCCTCGACAGCACGATGGTCCATGATGCTCTCGGAATTTGACCTAAAATCGAGCATGTGCCTGGTACCAAGATGTTCGAAGCAGATGCCCTTTCTCGCCGACCTGATCATATGAAAGGCGAGGATGCTCAAGACGATGTGACAATGCTACCAGATAACAAGTTCATTCGCCTCATTGCTACAGACCTAGCTCAGGAAATCAGAAATGCCACAGCCCTTGACAGCTTTGGGCGCACGATCATTGAAGTTATTGAAACCCAACGCGCCCCACCAATTAAATCTAAGCTCCAGGACTGGGCGTTCGTCGATGGAATCATTCGATATATTGATAGAGCATACATCCCAGATAATGGAACACTCCGGACACAGATTGTCAAATCAGTTCATGAATTGCTCACCTCAGGACACCCAGGACGCATGAAAACCCTTGAGCTACTACAACGCGATTACTGGTGGCCAGGAATGTATAGACACGTCAAAGAATGGATCACAGGTTGTGCCACTTGCCAACAGATGAAAGTGAATACTCATCCAAACACACCAGCTCTTTTACCTATTGGATCTAAGGCGACCCGCCCATTCCAACAAGTCACACTGGATTTTATCACAGATCTACCCGTTGCAGATGGATATGATTCGATTCTGGTCACGGTGGACCATGGTCTTACGAAGGGGGTAATTCTTACTCCTTGCAAGAAAACCATCAACACCTTAGGAACAGCCAATCTTTACATCTCAGAAATATTCAAACGCTTTGGACTACCAGATATACTCATCTCGGATCGAGGACCACAGTTTTCGGCTAAGGTCTTCCAAGAAATCAGAAAGACGCTAGGAATTGATCATAGAATGAGCACAGCCTATCATCCACAAACCGATGGAGAAACAGAACGTGTTAATCAAGAATTTGAAGTATACCTTCGTATATTTTGCGCAAACGAACCTCACAGATGGAAACAACTACTCCCAATCGCTGAATTTGCTCACAATAATCGACATCATGACTCAGTTAAGGCTTCCCCATTTCAACTCATGTATGGGACGAACCCTGTTGCGCTACCAACAGCTGTGCAGAAAATGACAACACCCGCCGCTGAGGAACGCCTACAGCTATTGAGAAAAGCTAGGGAAGAAGCACTAGCAGCACATGAGCTAGCAAGACAGATGGTTGCACGACGAGTCAGGGACAAGGCAATCAAATTCGTACAAGGAGACAAAGTATGGCTCGAAAATAGAAATCTCAACATACCATATCAGTCTAGGAAACTAGCGCCTAAACGAGAAGGACCCTTTATAATCGAACAAGTTCTAGGACCAGTAACGTACAGGCTCAAGTTACCGAAACAATGGCGCATTCACCCAGTCTTTCACACATCACTCCTTATGCCATATAGAGAAACCGAAACACATGGACCAAACTACATGACTCCACCCCCTGACCTAGTAAACGGACAAGAGGAGTTCGAAGTAGAAGCGATTCTCACGCATCGAAAACGCGGGGCAGGATATCAGTACTTGGTTAAATGGAAGGGATACGGCCCGAATGACAACTCCTGGGAACCTGAATGCAATCTAAGCAATGCTGCGGACGTATTACAAGCATATAAACGCAGAAGACAGTTATGAAACTGCATGGCTCGATATCGCAACCGCCAAACTCTCAAGCAAAACATTCGTTATACGAAAAGATACTGCTCTACCAGAGGACGATACTGTTGGAATGCCAATCGCGTAGGATCCGAGTCCACGACGTCACCGCCGCCTCATTATACCCCGTTGCCCGCTATCAAAGGTGTACCCCGCGATGGTCAAAAGATATGTACTAGTTCATTGTTTACATACCGTATGTGTTTGAGGCCTTACTAACCTTGTAGTTCTCTCCTTCTCTTCTCGTTACCGAATTCCCGGGCCATCGAGGCACCGGCCGCATCTTACTGTATCGTAGCGTATATATTCCGCGTTGAATATTGTTCTACCTCAGTCGTTTGCCCTCGCGCACGTCTGAGGTATGTCTCCTATATTCCGTTTGTTAACTATATATTTACCTATCCTGTAGATTTCCGTCAGGTAAATATAATAGTCGTTTGCCCTCGCGCACGTCTGAGATTTCCGTCAGCGCTCACAGATACTCCCCGAAACCCTATGAAAGCTTCAAAGGACGAATCGTCACATTTCCCATTCCTCATCCGCCAATCACCCCCCTAGAACCGCCGCGGCTAGTCAATTTCATCCGAACCCTAGCAACCCGATTAATTGCCTACAAAACTCCCAGACTTTCTAACGGACATGTAATGCACCCACAGGGACATGTTGAGATCCCATTCAACGCTCGATTACACTATCTTCCGAAATATATGGATCTTACCTTCGATCCGGACGAATTACCACCATATCCAATCGCGATGTCACCTTACCTTCCATCGCCTAATAGACCCCTGAACCACACATACAATGTGTATACCGAGGCTGCTCTTCGTCGAGAGGATCCTGTAACTTTCGACTTCGCTAAGCAATTGGCAGAAGCAAGTAAAGAAATAGCGATTCTTAGATGGACTACCATGCAACGAATCCCTGATGCGGCATCAAATCTCAATAGAGTCCTTGAGAGTCTCAATTTCTTAGACGCATTTGATGATACAAGCGGTCCTACTACACCCAGTTCACCCGAAAGTATTGCGCCACAAGATCCTATCCCTGAACCAAACACGGATCATGAAAACGAGGTTTCCACCACTACCAGGGACGAGTTAAGCGAATCAGAAGAATCTGATGAAGAACTCGAATATGCTCCCAGCGCCAGAGCATCCACATTTACGTATCGATCTGCAAATGGGGAACTCCGAACAATCAACTGGGATGACGAGATATTCAATTGAGGATAAAAGACATCTTCGAGTAGCATTGGACCCCCAACTTCACAACACCCAACAAACATGTCTTCGTTCACCATCGTCGCTTACTTCGCCGCCCTCGCCTTTGCCCTGCTGGTCACTGCATGTGGCCATTATTATATTGAACCCGTCGATCTCCTCTCGCCCTTCATCGCCGCCGCCCCACGACTTTCCCCTCAAGGTCTTCGTCGAGACCACTGTCACCATCGATGACTTCGACTTCGCCGACCTCCCTGAGCTGCATGAACACCCTGCAGAACTTGTAGAACCTATTGCCGCCGTCACCACACCTCCCATCGTTGTCCGCCCTCGCAACGTAATGCTCCAGAATGTCAGCGACCGCCTCGCCGAGATACTCGTCCTCTACAACGAGTTCGCCGAACCATTGGACTTCGTCACTGGCCTCACCATCACCACGGACCCTCATTCCCTTACCCTCGAGGAAAGGGATTCAGCATTAGCTCAAGCGAAACAGTTACAACTGGCAGTCCGTAGCCTTCAATGGCGAGCAGAGACAGCAGCAGCTGACTTGGGCAATGTTGTCACTTGGCTCGAGTCACGGCAGGATCACGCATGGACAACGGCATGGTAGAAGTCGGCGACTTCTTGCATACGAAGGGGGTAATGTTACAGTTTCTTCTTCATTCCAGTCTCTTGTCTCAGCGGACCGTCTCATTTCCATCATTTCCCCTTATACTACGCAGTGTACAGCCTGGACGTTATCTCCTTTTATAATTACCTTCACATTTCCTTTCTTAGGTAGTCATCGCCTCACTCCCTTTACAGTTTCCTTTGTTCCCTAACAGTATATAAACCCCCATGTACCATAGAGTAACTCTAGTTCCAACTTAGACGAGTTTTGCTCTCAACAACGATTGACTTGAACGCTCTTCTCTCTCATCATTCTCAAGACCTTCGTCATCGTTTGACTTAGCGTCTAGACCTTTGTCCAGTGGCTGGGAGTGGACCGAGACTCTGCTTGTCGCTGTCGACTTAGAACGAATCTCGACGAGGGCATCGTCCATAACAGTTTTCATGCGTCCTGGGTGTCCTGAGGTGAGCGATTCATGAACTGATTTGACAATCTGTGTCCTGAGCGTTCCATTATCTGGGATGTATGCTCTGTCAATGTATCGAATAATTCCATTGACGAACGCCCCAGTCCTGGAGTTTGGATTTAATTGGTGGGGCACGTTGGGTTTCAATAACTTCAATGATCGTGCGCCCAAAGCTGTCAATGGCTGTGGCGTCTCTGATTTCTTGAGCTAGGTCCGTAGCGATGAGGCAAATGAACTTGCTATCTGGTAGCATTGTTACATCATCTTGAGCATCCTCGCCTTTCATATGATCAGGTCGGCGAGAAAGGGCATCTGCTTCGAACATCTTGGTACCAGGCACATGCTCGATTTTTAGGTCGAATTCCGAGAGCGTCATGGACCATCGTGCTTGTCGAGGAGTTAATCGTTGGGGTGACCGATAAAATAAAAGATTTTTATGATCGCAATGAACCACTATGGGATGTGGCGATCCATGAAGTAAATGTCGCCATGCCTGTAGTCCTTTAATGATTGCTAGTAGTTCTCGATCGTAGATCTGGTAATTCTGTTCTGTAAGCGTCAAGGCATGCGAAATGAATCCACATGGGGTGAAGTATTCCGGTTGTATCTGCTTGTTTAAGAACCGCCCCAGTAGCTTTGTTTGAGGTGTCGGTTTGAAGAATAAATGGTCGGGTGGGGGTCAGGCATGCATAAAACAGGCATGGATGAGAACTTGTTTTTGAGATCCTCAAACGCTGTCTGACAAGTGGTCGTCCAATCAAATAATAAGCCTTTCTTTGTTAAATCTGTTAATGGTTTTGCTATGGCAGCAAAGTTGCCAATAAATCGCCGGTAGAAATTACCAAATCCGAGGAAGGATCTGACTTGTTTAACCGTTGTTGGTGTTGGCCAGTCTCGAATTCCTGCAAGCTTAACAGGATCCATTTGAATGTGTCCAGGTGTAATGATCATGCCAAGAAATTCAACTTCTTGAACGCAAAATTTGCATTTCTCAAGCTTCAAGAATAAGTCGTTCTCTTGTAGGCGATTCAAAACGCGTTCTGTGCGCTCTCGCATTTCTTCTTTCGTTTTTGCGCAGATCAAGATGTCATCCATATAAATGATGAGCCATCCTTCATTTATCATGTCCTGGAAATATTCGTTCATCATCATTTGGAATGTCGATGGGGAGTTGCAAAGACCAAAGAACATGACAGTGGGTTCATACAGTCCTCAATTGGTTATAAACACTGCCTTCCATTCGTCTCCTTCTTTGATTCGGACGTTGTTGTATCCCCAGCGCAGGTCCAGTTTGGTAAAGTAGTTCGCGCCTTCTAATTTTGTCATTAAATCAGAGACCAGGGGTAATGGGTAGGCATTCTTAATTGTCCACTCATTCAGATATCGATAATCCTGGCAAGGTCGAAGTGCACTGCTTTCCTTTTTTGAAACAAAGAAGAATGGCGATGCTTGTGGTGATTTAGACGGTCGAATGTATCCTTTATCGAGTTGCTCCTTGATCCATTCATCGAGGGTCAACTGTTCTTTTTAGTGATAACGGGTAGATTTTGCTAACTTTTGGCATAAATCCTGTTTTGAGTTCGATTGCATGATCCCATGGGCGAGAGGATGGAAAACACTCCGATGCTTTCTTCTCAAAGGTGGCATGCCAAGGCGTGTATTCAGAAGGTAGAACTATGGGGCACTTTGTCTCTTTTTGCTTGATGTTCGAGTGCCTGTGATGCTGATGTTTTCACCCTGATCCAATATTCGTCTTCTCCCCATTGTCGGTTGTCTAATGCCATACGCCAAATAGGTTTGGTATCTTCTGATTCATCGTCCATTTGGAGGGTTTTCTTTCGCCAATCGATTGTAGGATTATGCTGTTCTAACCATGGTATTCCAAAGATTATTGCTTGGTCTCCAAGATTGGTGATCCATAGCCAGTTGTTGTATGTTCCTTCAATAGAGTAGGTAAGATTGGTGCGATGGGTGATTAACCCGTTCTGATTGATAGTTCCATCAGCGTTCTTGACTCTAATTGGTTGTTTTAAGAGTTCCTTTGGTAGATCTTTCGATATTCGTTCATTGATGAAGTTTCCTTCTGCTCCGCAATCAATGAGAGCAGATATTTCAGCGGGTTTGTGGGTCGTTTGCACAGTGATGGAAATTCGTTTGTTATTATTTGAATTTACAATTACAGAGTCGAGTGCTAACTGTTCAATGGTACTGGAGGCGTCAACCGCTTTCTGGCATCTCCTTCTTAAAAACCCTTGGATTCGAGTTCCTGGAGGGTGTTCTCGCGCTCCTCTTCTGGGAGTTTTTTCAACAGTGCCCTAATTCGTTGGGCAGCTGATTTGTCTGAGGTCGTTTCCTCTACTGCTCTGATTGAGCAATTCTGTGGGGAGGAGGACTTGTAGGACGACGTTTGGGTATTCCCCTTGTTTGGGCAGTCCCTGGATATGTGCCCCTGTGTTCCACATCTGAAACATTTGCCGGTTTTTCGGTATTCCTCCTTTTGGGCATCTGAAAGACGTCCTGTGCTCACAGCATTAATTCCCCTTGATCCGGATGCAGAGGGTTTCTGATTTCGGTTAAATTTGAAACGCCCCTTCATGTCTCCTGATCCAGACGATCGGTTCATCAATGTCATGGTCTCCCAAGCATTGTGCAGGCGTTCCGCAGCGTTATAGGCGGTTTCCATACTGGTGACTGCGGGGTTTTCGATGATCTTTGCTGCCACTGATGCAGGGAGTCCTTTACAGAAGTAAATGCGTTGCGCCATGAACCCTGTAATTCTGGTGGAATGTATGAGCGATCAAAATTTCTGAATATAGGCAGGGATGTCGACATCTCCGCCCACTTTGACTTTATCTAGATCATTCAGGGTCCTGGCTGCGCTATCAGACTCTCCCCAGTCGCTCAAGAATTGTCGTCTGAAGCTGGGGTAATTGTCCCATGAAAGTGTGTATGCACTTTCCACTGATTTTCCTTTGGTCACTTCTGCTACTTCCAATTCTCCTTGAAGATTGGCTTTCCAATCGTCTAGTTCTTCTCCTAGGTGAAGGAGAACATATTTGATTCGTTTTTTCGACGTTTCGAAGCGCCCTTCATCTAGATCAAATACATCATCGAATGTGTTGATGAAATGTTTCGCCTTAGAGCGCTGTCCTTTGAATTCCTTAATGGAGATTCCCTTTATTCCTTTCGAAGATGAATCCTTGTCTTCTGACATTTCTTTCTCTGGTTCCTGTTTCGGTTCTGGCGTTTCAGGTTTCGGGTCCTGTGTTCCAGGTTCGTGTTTCGGTTCTGTGCCTTGTTTCGAGCTTTCTCCTTTTTTCGATTCGTCTCCAAAGGGATCTATCTCGATCTGCTGTTGTTCTCTGTATTCGTTCCACTTGGTGATTGTTTCCTCGTCGAATGCGTAGAAGGAGTAATCCTTTAGCTCTTTGTTAACTCGGAACTCGTGCCACCAAGTAAGTTCGGGTTCGGTGTTTGGAGGTAGGAACAATTTATCGTCCTCGTCGTTTTCTTCGTTGAACCAGTGAATCCAAACTTCTCCTGGTAATTCGTCGTTGTGATTTCCTTCCTGGAATTCTCCTTCGAAAAGTTCCTCTGGAACCAGTAGGTTCTTCCTCTTGGTTGCTGAAACGTAGCACCAGACCTTGTGTGTCGTAGAAAAGTAGACTTCTCTTCGATTAAGGTAGTACTTCTGTCTGAAGCGAACAGAGTTGTTTGGGGGTCTGATCTGGGAGTTCCTGGTATCAATGGTGTCTGGCTAGTGACGATGCACTGAGCGGTTCCTGAGTTCCAACTTGTGTTACAGACGATGCCCTCGTCGTGGTTTGTTCTAAGTCAACAGTGACAAGCAGAGTCTCGGTCCGCTCCCAGTCACTGGACAAAGGTTTAGACACTAAGTCAAACAATGACAGAGGCCTTGGAGAACAATGAGAGAAAAGAGCGTTGAAGTCGATCGGTGTTGAGAGCAAAACTCGTCTAAGTTGGAACTAGAGTTACTCTACAGTACATGGGGTTTATATATAATCAGAGAACAAGGGAAACTATAAGAGGAATGAAACAATAACTACCTAAGAAAGGAAATGTGAAGGTAGCTACAAAAGGAGATAGCGTCCAGGCTGTATGATGCGCATGTAAAGGGAAATGATGGAGATGAAGCAGTCCGCTGAGACAGGAGGGTGAAACGAGGGGAAACTGTAACACTGGTGACTGCGGGGTTTTCGATGATCTTTGCTGCTACTGATGCAGGGAGTCCTTTACAGAAGTAAATGCGCTGCGCCATGAACCCTGTAATTCCGGTGGAATGTATGAGCGATCGAAATTTCTGAATATAGGCAGGGATGTCGACATCTCCGCCCACTTTGACTTTATCTAGATCATTCAGGGTCCTGGCTGCACTATATGCGCTTTCCGCTGATTTTCCTTTGGTCACTTCTGCTACTTCCAATTCTCCTTGAAGATTGGCTTTCCAATCGTCTAGTTCTTCCCCTAGGTGAAGGAGAACATATTTGATTCGTTTTTTCGACGTTTCGAAGCGCCCTTCATCTAGATCGAATACATCATCAAATGTGTTGATGAAATGTTTCGCCTTAGAGCGCTGTCCTTTGAATTCCTTAATGGAGATTCCCTTTATCCCTTTCGAGGATGAATCCTTGTCTTCTGACATGTCTTTCTCTGGTTCCTGTTTCGGTTCTGGTCTTTCAGGTTTCGGGTCCTGTGTTCCGGGTTCGTGTTTCGGTTCTGTGCCTTGTTTCGAGCCTTCTCCTTGTTTCGATTTGTCTCCAAAGGGATCTATCTCGATCTGCTGTTGTTCTCTGTATTTGTTCCACTTGGTGATTGTCTCCTCGTCGAATGTGTAGAAGGAGTAGTCCTTTAGTTCTTCGTTAACTCGGAACTCGTGCCACCAAGTAAGTTTGGGTTCGGTATTTGGAGGTAGGAACAGTTGATTGTCGTCCTCGTCGTTTTCTTCGTTGTACCAGTGAATCCAAACTTCTCCTGGTAATTCGTCGTTGTGATTTCCTTCCTGGAATTCTCCTTCGAAGAGTTCCTCTGGAACCGGTAGGTTCTTTCTCTTTGTTGCTGAAACGTAGCACCAGACCTTGTGTGTCGTAGAAAAGTAGACTTCTCTTCGATTAAGGTAGTACTTCTGTCTGAAGCGAACAGAGTTGTTTGGGGGGTCTGATCTGGGAGTTCCTGGTATCAATGGTGTCTGGCTAGTGACGATGCACTGAGCGGTTCCTGAGTTCCAACTTGTGTTACGGACGATGCCCTCGTCGTGGTTTGTTCTGAGTCAACAGCGACAAGCAGAGTCTCAGTCCACTCCCAGCCACTGGACAAAGAGTTCAGACACTAAGTCAAACGATGACGAAGGTCTTGAAAACGATGAGAGAGGAGAGCGTTTAAGTCGATCAAAGTTGAGAGCAAAACTCGTCTAAGTTGGAACTAGAGTTACTCTACAGTACATGGGGTTTATATACGATTAGAGAACAAGGGGAAGCTGTAAAGGGAACGAGGCAGTGACTACCTAAGAAAGGAAACATGAAGGTAGCTATGAAAGGAGATAGCGTCCAAGCAATACGATGCGCAGTGTAAGGAGAAATGATGGATATGAAACGAGATATGAAACAGAAAGATGAAACGAAGAAGAAACTGTAACAATACCCCTCGAAACCCATACTCTCCCATAACCCATAATTTTTTTCAACTACCGAGTTGGTTCGCAGGGAATTTGATCCCATAACCCATAATTCTCCCTTACCCCATAAGCCATAGCCTGATGCCGGCTCAAAACCCATACCCTTAGATCAATTTATGGTCGATTTTTTTGATTAATGGCATGTAGTGCTGATCCAAATTATTGTAAAACGGTTGAATTTGCTGTATTCAAAGTTATGAGCACATTCCTCTCCCTCAACATCCTTAAAAATGGATTGAAGGCACTTGAAGACCAAATCAAGGAGCGGAAAAAGACCCTTGAGGCTAAGCTGTCAAAAAATTGGCAAATCTCATCAGATGACGAAAGATGGCTTGATGGCGAAGCAAACCTTGTTGACAAATTAAGACTTGTTGAGCTGCTGGAGAACACGGCTGATTATGAGAAATCCATTAAGGGATTGGATGTGACCCAGATGAGCATTCTCAGGAAGGTGCAGGAAGCGGGTCAAAAGCGGGACATGGAAGGCTCTGGGCTGGTTGTACCGGCGAGTGCTAACTTGGTGGAGAACAAACAAAAACGTACGTCACAACTTAGAATGGCATATCTACTACCACTGGTAATGACCCAATGGCAATTTAATCAGGTCCTGTAGAACGTAAACAGGCCAAACCACATGTTAAACGTGTCAAATGTGCTAAGAATGGATCAGATTTGGATTCAGAAACAGAAGTTCCTGCTAAAAAGCCAGTATTCATGCAAAAAGAAAATGCCACGCTGAAGCAGCGCATCAAGGTTCTGGATTGGTACCATGCCAATGGCAGGAACCAAAGCAAAACGGCCGAACATTTTGCTTCGTTATATCCGAATCTCAAAATTAAACAACCCTTGGTGTCAGATTGGGTTCGAAATGAGTCAAAATGGTGGGAAGAGATGGCACGGGTGAAGCAGGGTCTGAATGGTAAAGCTTGCAGGAACGCGAAGCAGCCACTGCAGACTGAACATCCAGAAATTAATGAGATGCTGGAGTTCTGGGTACAAACGGCCATGGAGAACAATGTTCCCATCACCGGTGACGTTCTGCGCCAAAAGTGGAAGGATTATGCAGTTTGGGCTGGTATTCCAGAGGATCAGCATCTTAACTTAAGCAGCAGGTGGTTAACCCGCTTTAAAGACAGGAACAATCTGAAGCATATAAAGCGGCATGGCGAGGCTGGGTCATCTGACAAGGAGACGGTTGAAAATGAGTGAAAATGTATTCAAGAATTGGTACAGAAGCTAGGTTACGCTGAAAGGGATATTTTTAATATGAATGAGACTGGCCTATTTTATGCGTACATATGGTAATCAGACCGGTGCCCAGCAAGTTTTTCTGACCATATTTACTTTGCATGTAGGATGCCGCCAGATTTGGGTCTTGCTAACAAAATGATTTCGGGTGTCAAGGGACAGAAAGTCCAGTTGACATATGCATTCATGGCTAATGCTACTGGGACTGAGAGACTGCCACCTATTATTATTGGGCACGCTGAGAAGCTGCGCGCATTTGAAAAGAAGACAGGAGAGCAGCTTGGATTCTACTATCGCAACAATGCTACAGCATGGATGACATCTAGCCTGTACCAGGAATGGATCAAGGACTGGGATGCACAGCTTGGAAAGACTAAACGCAAAATACTCCTCCTCCAAGACAACTTTGCAGGCCATATTGTTCCGGAGGAAGGCCTCAAAAATATACGTATCGAAAATTTTGCAGCAAATCTTACAGCCCATGTTCAGCCGATGGATCAGGGCATAATCTGGTGTTTCAAAGCTCATTACCGTGCTGCCTTCATTCAGCATGCCGTTACAAACTATGAGATGGGCATTACACCAGCCCAAATTTACAAAATCAATCAACTTCAGGCCATGCGGCTCGCTGAGACTGCTTGGCGTAAGGTAGACACAACCACGATCAGGCATTGTTGGAGAAAGGCAGGGATCTTACCTGCAGCTGACGATTCTGACCCCAAACCCATCCAGCCCACTGTTCCCATCGCATTGCTCCTCAACAGTGACACTACCGTAACAGCGATTGTTGAAAGTTGTGGTCAGAGGAGTAGCAAGAGATTGGCAGATCCTATTGCTGATGCTGATAAGGTGCTGGAAGAGGCCTTGGATGACCTGTCAGAGACCGGAGCATTACAGAAGAACAACAGAATGGACATTGCCTCTGTTGGGATTATGCGAGCATTGGATATATCCGAGCCGCAGCACATATCAGAACTGCTTTGCATATCGGATGTGGAGTGCTAATTTGAACATCCGTGCATTGGATATGATGCAGCGGAAATTCACATGAGTACGGAAGTATAATACCGTATATAAGTAAAATAGGGCGCGAATAAAATAAGCTTGCTGCCTGTGCATACACTCATACGACAAATAGTTTCCACACTAAAACTACCGCTCTCCTATGCTTTGCACCCGCTCACCTGCGGACCGGATATCGCGCGCAGCTCGCGCATCCCGCTCGCGGACATTGCTGCGAACTACCATCATTTTCACAGGTTATGGGCCCCGGAGCCTCGCTTTAAACAACCTTGGGCAAAACACTTCTATTGACGACTTTGAAACATTATTACGTCATGTCTCACTTACCCCCTATTGCTAATCCGGAAGCCGGATCGACATCCGCTGTGAATCCGACTCCCACACCGCAAACTACTGTTCCGGAAGTCGTTCCGGAAGATGAAAGCTATACTTACAAACATGCGACATCCTATCTCTCGGCCGTCCAGAAAATGGAAAAGCTAAATTCGAAGAATTGGCTAGCATGGAAGGAGAGGATGTTATACATCCTGAATGCATGCCACGGTTTTAGCTATGTTACCGGCACCATTGAGCGACCCGATCCGAACACCAATCCCGTCGGAGCACGAAGATGGACAGACATGGACAACTCAATTTCAACATTGCTCGTTACTGCTGTCGGAGATGAACAGATGATCCATGTGCCGAAGCAAGACATTGGTGGATCAGTTGCTACTTCCGCAGATATTTGGCTTGCTTTGAAAGAAGCGAACCAAGTTCAAGGCGTCATTGCCATCTTTCTTACTCTCGGAGATTTCTGGGCGAAACGCGCTACGGAGGATGAAGATCTCATCTTGCATCTCAACCAGATGAAGGAGTACCAAGTTGAATTACAGATGATGGGTTGGGAGATTGCGGATGACATCTTCAAGTTACACATCCTTTGCTCATTGCCCCCGCTCGTATGCGGAATGGGTCAATTCAACCATCAGAACAGTCACAGAACTTCAGAAGATTCTGATGTCTGTCAGTCAGCTCATCATGCACATTCGGAATGAAGCTACACGACAGAAGGCTCCATATACTCACAAAGCCGATGAGACCACTAATAAAGCCCCAGGAGCGCTTTCACGAAAAAAGCGGAAGTACAATACTTCTTCTGCTTGCGCTATTTGCACGCACACTAATCATACAACGGATAAATGCCGTTTCAAAGGCAAACCCAAATGTGGGTATTGTCATAAATTCGGTCACACAACAGAGGATTGTTGGACCAGAAAAGGAAAGAATGGTAGCGCTTCAAAAGGAAAAGAAAGAGCGCATATGATTATGAATGACATGGATGTAGATGATACATCCGGCATTACCAATGTTACGGAAGCGATAGAAAATGTAAATATTAGCGACAAAAATATTACTGATTCCTACTATGTTTGGTATGCGGACTCAGCAACAACGTCGCATATAACACACCAAAAAGAAATTCTATCAAACTTCCGCCCAAAATAGAAATCATTAATGGTGTGGGCGATGTAAAAATATACGCGCATGGACGCGGAAACATAATCCTTGAATCACGGATAATGAACGGAACACAGAAAATCATCTTAACTGATGTCTTTTATGTTCCGACTGCTACGAGTAATCTCGTATCAATTCCGCACCTTGATCAGAGCGGATATACATCACAGATGGGAAATTCCAACATCCGGATTTACAATAGCCAACGCACTCTTGTTGCCGTCGGAAAATTAACAAGCCGATTATACAAGTTAATCGTTAAAGCAAAAATTGCGGAACATACATATGTTTTGGAAGAACGATTGCCTACATGGAATGACTGGCATAAACAATACGGACATATAAATATTCTGTCGCTGCAATATTTACATCAGCATGGAATGATTGACAATTTCCGAGTAAACCCGTCGTGGGAAATTATTCCCTGCAATGCATGTCATGCCGGAAAATTATCTGTAAAAAGCTTTAAACAAAGACATATCATCACAACTACAAAACCTGGTCAGAGGACACATACTGACCTATGGGGACTGTCATCAACCACCTCAATTGGTGGCGCAAAATATTATCTCTTATGTGTTGATGACTACAGTCGTTATATCACCATTGCGCACCTGAAAAGTAAAGACCAGGCAGCGCGAACAATCAAACAATATATGACATTCCTAAAAAATCAATATGCTTTCCAACCACGTGCATTGCATATGGATAATGGAAAGGAATATGTAAATACGGAATTAATTGATTGGTGTCGGGACAATGGAATTTGTCTAGAATTGACCGCACCTTATTCTCCACAACAGAATGGAGTAGCGGAGCGCGCTAATAGGACTCTCGTCGAATTAATGCGGACCATGTTATCCGCGAAGAATTTACCGTTCTACCTATGGACGACAGCTATTAGTCACACTGCATATCTCCGCAACCGAGCATATACAAAGGCTATTCCAAATGCTATGCCTTATGAGCGATGGTTCGGAAAGAAGCCTAGCATAAACCATCTAGTGGAATATGGCGCACCAGTATGGATATTGCGCCAACCTGCAGTACAATCAAAATTAGCGCCAAAAGCACTTAAACATAAATTTGTCAGATTTGAAGATAACATATCCGCTATTCGCTATTGGGATCAGCAAACGAATACAATTAAACCATCACAAAATTACTCCTTTGCTCAATATGAGGGGGAGAATAACAGTGATGACATATTGAGATCGGAAAACATACCGGAAAACATATCGGAAAACATACCGGAAAACATATCGGAAAACATATCGGAAAACATACCGGAAAACATATCGGAAAACATACCGGAAAACATATCGGAAAACATACCGGAAAACATACGGATCCGAAAAAATGTATTGCGGACAAGATTTCTAAAAAGAGAAAGATTATGGAATCTATTCCGCGTCGGACAAAACGTCCACACGTCGTACATGATTATAGCCGATTAAACGAACCGGTATTACCGGAAGAGTTAGCGGCGCTTGTACAGGAAGAAATATTTGAAGCGCTATATACACAGGATGAATTAATACTGATAGCCAATGAAAGCAACATCCTGTCCGATAATCCGATAACACTTGCGGAAGCAAGGAAAGCACCAGATTGGTCAGAATGGGAAAGCGCTATAAAAGCGGAACTAAAACAATTACATGATATGGGAACATGGAAACTTGTGGTACCGCCGCATGATAGAAAACTCATCGGAAACAAATGGGTTTTCGTAAAAAAATATAACAAAGAAGGTGTTCTCACCAAATACAAAGCGCGTTTGGTAGCCAAAGGATATTCACAGATTCCTGGAACGGATTATAATGAGACTTATGCTCCCGTTGTCCGTCTAGAGACACTTCGCTCACTCATAGCCGAGTCCGTCCGGAAGCGCTGGAAGATGCGACAAATGGACATCAAAGGCGCATATTTGAACGGAAACTTGCATGAGCGGTTGTATATGGAACAACTGAGCGGATATGAAGACAGATCTGATAAGGCTTGCGAATTACTCAAAAGCCTATATGGTCTCAAGCAGGCAGGACGCGAATGGAATACTGAGTTCAACAGAAAGGTCATAAATCAGTACTTCCGCCACTTTGTCTCAGATCCGTGCGTGTATCTCCACGATAATAAAGGCCATATAGGTATCATCACCGTATGGGTGGATGATCTAATTTTATTTGCAAGTGACGATGAAATAATGGAGCGCATGGTTAAAGACCTTAAAAGTTTATTCGAGATAACAGATCTCGGAGAACCAAGCAAAATTGTTGGGATAGAGATCCGCATCAATTCCAATACCGGAGAAATTAAGTTGACACAAACGCAGTATATTGTGCAACTACTCCGCAAATACGGACTTGATAATGCGCAGAGCGTACAAATTCCTATGGATGCGGATCATAAATTTGACCCGCCGACCACATCAACAAATCCGAAGGACTGCAGTAATCCATATGCGTCGCTCATCGGATCATTGATGTATATTGCAGTTGCTACCTGGCCGGATATCGCATATGCCGTTTTCCGCTTGGCGTCATATAGCGCAAAACCGGACATGGAGCATTGGTCAGCTGCAAAGAAAATTCTATGTTATCTTTCCGGAACAAGATATGAAGGTATAACTTATAAAAGACCGGAAATGGATGACAACCCTTTTGTCGGATATTCAGATGCCAGCTTCGCTAGCAAAGATGATACAATATCCGTATCAGGATATACATTTATTGCAGCGGGTGGTGCTATTACATGGGCGTCAAAAAAACAGACGTCAACTACTTTATCTTCGACGGAAGCGGAATATGTGTGCATGTCCGATGCGGTGCGCGAAGCAGTATGGCTGCGGAACTTACACTCCGAGTTAGGTTCAACAATTTTGGAACCTACTCTCATTTACGGAGACAATATGCCTGCGCTTGCAATTGCTCAAAACAAAGCATATCATAAGCGGACAAAGCACTTTGAAATAAAAAGTCATTATATCCGAGGGCCGGATAGGAGATGGCACAATAAAAATGAAACATCTACCTACCACGGATATGACAGCAGACATTTTAACAAAGCCGCTGTCAAAACAAAAATTCCAACAACATAAGCGTGAGCTAGGAATATCCTAAGCTCGAGGGGGAGTGTTGGGATTATGCGAGCATTGGATATATCCGAGCTGCAGCACATATCGGAACTGCTTTGCATATCGGATGCGGAGCGCTAATTTGAACATCCGTGCATCGGATATGATGCAGCGGAAATGCGCATGAGTACGGAAGTATAATACTGTATATAAGTAAAATAGGGCGCGAATAAAATAAGCTTGCTGCCTGCGCATACACTCATACGACAAATAGTTTCCACACTAAAACTACCGCTCTCCTACACTTCACACCCGCTCACCTGTGGACCGGATATCGCGCGCAGCTTGCGCATCCCACTCGCGGACATTGCTGCAAACTACCATCATTTTCACAGCCTCCCTCCTCAATCCACCAAATGAGTCGACTCGCATCAGTGATACAACAGATGAAGACATTTTTCAAGCTGTCATGGGGGCTCGGGAGGCGCAGATGATTGCTGGTGGGGGGCGATCGTGATGAAGATGAACCTGCCGAAACTCGCCCAACATATCGTGATGTCCTTCTTGCAGCATCTGTTATCAGTCGATATATCGATGGTGTTGATGATCCGATTGCACGCAAAATGGAGGCGGTGCTGCCCTCTTTCACACGTCTCGCTCGCTCACAACAATCCCATACGCTGATGCCAACGGCTATTACAGATTATTTCACACGTAGATAAGCCCTTTTAATACTTTATTAGACCAGGTATTTAGTATGGAAACTAATATATAGAATTTTGGGTGTCACTGAGGCCACTCCCTCGAAACCCATACTCCCTCATAACCCATAATAAATTTTGTCCACCGAGGGGTATGGGTTATGAGGGAGTTGACTGTAAGTAAGGATTTAGCCGATCGTTCATTTTTCATCCATTGATTTATTTTGACCAGTTCAGTATCCGTGGGATTCTCAGCATCAACTGCGACAGGGCAAGACTCGGAACCATCAAAGTGGTCCCAGAACCCTTTCGCTTCGACGGCGTCTTGGAAACGGATGGAGAAGACAGCCCAATTCAACCCAGATGGGTCAAGTTTGGGTATGGTTCCAGGGAGCTGGTCAGCAAGGGACGTAGATGTGGAGGTAACGACAGGAGCAGGGGAAGGTGGTAACGGGATTCCTTCAGGAGTGGCCATATCAAGTTAGCAAGAAGATTTGACGATTGATTAAGGTGAGTCGTAGGTTCAATAAGGGCAGCCGGGGCCCATAACCTGTGAGCGCTAACAAAAGTCTCAGACGTGCACGGGGCAAATGACTCGTATTAAATACCTAACGAAAGTCTGTTACAACGTAGGTAAGTGTATGATCCATGTGGTTTAAGTGATATCTTACCTCAGACGTGCGCAGGGCAAACGACTGAGGTGCGGCTATGAAAATGGTACAGTATATATATGATTACGGTACATATTGAACGAGAAAGGCTTCAGCGGCCTTCGTAACGTATAACGGCTCATCGACGAAGAAGAACATAGTGAGCTAGTGCAAATAACGGATTGCATAGGTCAGGTACGTACGAATACAATAGAAACAGGGCGCGTATGACTACGCCCGTGATAGGAACCTTGGCGGCATGACGATGGAACCTTCGGCGACGAGTCGGGTGACTTGGGATGACGTCGGCGGGGTCGGATCCTACGTGCTTGGTTCCAACACAACCGCCCAATGCGAGCGGCTCGCTTCATCTCTTGATCAGAAACGCGCGGCGGGTGGGCGTGAGAGGGATGAGTATATGACATTCACATCGAGATTGCACGGGAAGTGTCGATGAATGGGCAAGGCAAGAATTACAAAGACGCGCCCCATCCCATCGCGGCTCGCCAGGTTATCTATGATGATGGATACCCACATTCCCCATCGTGTCAGTCATGTCTGCATGAGTAAGTCTGAAATTAAGTCAGAACAAACTTGAGCGAGAAAACCTTAATAAAGCGCTAAGCACTTACTGGCGCCAATGTTGTCTTACTATCTCCTCGTCCACCTGGTTCATTTCGAGAACGAAAGCGATGCGATGATTCGGTACTATGTTCCATCCCCAGCGGTGGAAGACCGACCCGAGATTATCGATTATTGTCTTCACAGTCTTAACGCCCGCGGCCGTAACCTCAATTCTCATGTAGGTCATCTTATGGTCCTCATTTTCCACTTTCAACGCTCCCTCGACCCCACAAACGGCTTTCCATGAAGCCTGGTAGACTCAGAGTACAGCTCATATACAAGATTGTGTTTATCATCATCCTGGAAATCGGTAGTGAGGTAATAGAATGGATATGAAAAACGCTTAAGCTTACTGGAAGTTCGACACCCATGATGATCATGCGACGCCCGATGTGTACAGGCGAAGCACATATAGCGGACGCAAAGAGGAGGAGAGGAAGCACAGATTGAAAGTACATGGTGCGCGAGTTGAATGAGGACCAGCCTAGGTTGAGAGAGCGGCATCGACTTGATTTATATAGAAGTAGATGTTGCCGTCGAAACGGTGTTTTCTTCTGTGAAATCAAAAATGATTGTGTCAATTGAGCATAAAAACTTTGAAAATGATGTTGTAGTAGTGCCCTGTGATATATGATTAGTAATATACAAGGAATTACAGCGAGCTGAGCTGAGATATTGGTTGATGTATAAAGCACGACTGGTTGGTATCGTGAGTCGCTTAAGTACCAAGTCATGACACGAGCGATGCATCATGTATCGCCCTTCAAACAAATTTGATCCCTCACAACGCTCAGGACTGTTGTCCTCGATACCAAGTCGACATCGCCACTAGCATGTCCCTGGGACTCGGAGTAAGGGTACGTTTCCGACAAAAAAGAATAATTGTTCAGGTCATTTGTTTTTCTTTTTTTTAATTTAGCATAGAACATTATATTAAGGGGGTCTTCGACCCCCTCCACATGTATATATGACAGACGGGGATGATCCCCACTTGTAGCAACAATGTGACCATTGTTGATGATGAAAAAGAAAAAAGAAACGTAAACTAAACCAAAAATACGAACGTATGTATGTCAACGATCAGTTCATTTGTTCTAGGAGTATAACATCTACGTCCAGATGGCACGGGATGCACCGGCATGGCGCCCGCTATCTATACACGAAAGACTCGGGTCTGACTCGTCGGTACTACTTGCTTCGACGTCAATCCATCAAGCAGCCAGGCATTCAAATGTCGGATGCTCTCTAAAATGCGGCCCAGCCGGCGAACGGCACTAACAGTAATCGTCAATTGAAATGAATCATTTCACTTCGGTTGACTCCTGTGCAATTTACCATTGACGATGCAGAACTTGGTGATTCGTATTACAGGCAACACCCTACCTAGTTCATCAGTTCTGCTCGTGTACTCAACCGTTTGCGCTTATCAAAGTGACTCGTTTGACGGAAAAACCAAGTCATGTTTACCTTATGGAGCGTTTTCCCACAAGGCTTTCCAGCTCAGTCCTCCCAAGTACTCGGAATAGAGGACTCGCACATAATACTGACGAGATATTCAATAAATGTCCGAGTCACCATCGCTTGGAGCGCATTGTATCATAAATCGTCCGCCGTCAACATGACATTTATCGAAATGACGCTCTATTGTTGAAATCTCCGTGAGAGCATACGAGTATTCATTCCCTCGTCCGTAACTAGCTAAAGACGTGGCTCCTCCTTGAAGTAAAGAAAAAACACACCATTGTCCTAGGTGTATTCAACATTCAGATGCTGAGCTATCCAGATTTTCATCAAATGAAAGGAGATGCCAGTCGCGCTCCAGAATGTCCGAATCCATGGAAGTTGTGGAGAATTGATGGGCCAACCAAGAACCTACGTTCCATGGACGTCAATGAGCCTAGCACGCAGCGGCACCTCGACGTTATAGGGAAGATACCACCAACTCACCTTAAATACAATCATCTGGTTGTACGTATTCAACTTTGCACTCTTTGCATAGTTTCATCACTTTAGCAACCTCAGTATCGGAGAACCCAAAGGCGCTCAGCCTCTGTAGTCTCTTGCAACGGTAAATGTATTAGTACTCGTCGTGTAGTAATCCCGCTGGATATGCAATGATTGCATGTGACGTGCTAGTGGTTCTTGATCGGATGATAAGCTGCTCCAGGACACGCTCCGCACTGGAGACATCTCAAAGCGATAAGCGAGTAACATGAGGTGTGTCCTGGATGTCTATAATGGCTGTGTCAGTTTCGCGCGACTTATTTTGAGACGGAGATCCGCGAAGGAGCAGGCGATAGAAGACAAGCATGACCAAATACGACAGGCACTCGCACTCGCCTCTCTCGCGCACCTCTCTCGCGCATGTCCCCTCTCGCACGCTCCTTGGAAACCAAATGACCATCTGCTTCAGCCTTACCCAACTGCCAAATGGCTCGCTTCCTTCATCCCTTCTTGCTCCCGATGTAGTGATCATAGGCGCACGGCGGGATGAGCATTTGACATTCGCATCTAGATTGGAATCGGAGGATGCCAGGCGGAGTGGGGAGGAAACATGCCGCCAAACCCGCGCGACGGGCAGCGACCCGGACATACCCGCACCATATAAATCAAGTCGATACTGCTCTATCAACCTAGGCTGGTCCTTATTCATATCCAATACCCAAGTCGCGTACCATGTACTTTTCTGTGCTTCCACTCCTCCTTCTCTTCGCGTCCGCTATAGGTGCTTCACCTGTACACATCGGGCGCCGCATGGACAATATCCCGCAACTTATGGTATGTTAAGCCAGATCCCACAATTGACATGTACCTGATTGCTTCACCAGATCAATGGTGAACCAGTTCGAGTACGCTTAAGTATTTCTTATATCCATTCCATTGTCTCACTGGCGATTTCCTAAGGTTGGCAATAAAAACAATCCATTTTATCAATATTACTCTGGGCGCTTCGCAGTGCCGGTTGCGCAGGTTCCGGATGCGTTGAAAATAACAGATGGGAAGGATCTTATCGTGAGGGTCAAGGTTACGAAGACGGCCTTGGAAACTGTGCAAAATATGATCCACCATTTCGGCCGGGCCCTGCGCACCTGGGGATGGAATGATATACCGCAAGATCACGTCGATGTCATTATCCTAATGAAACCAGCGGGCGAGAAGATAGTACAAGAATATTTGGGGTCGAAGTGCTTTCCTTATATTTTCGCTCTCGAGTTCTGTTCTGACTTCAGTTGTAGACCTCATCCGCATGAATAGCTTGTTTGACGGCCATGACACCTTTGGACAGGATATGTAACAACCTGGATGGAGCGCGGATTTGTAAATCTTGACATTCTTTGTTCTGAAACCAAATACTCATTCCCCTCACACCAACCTGCCATGTATCTCTGATCAGAGACGAAGCGAGCCATTTGGCGGTTGGATGCATTGGTAAGGCAAAACGTTCCTGAACTAGAGTGTGATACGGCTCGATGTAAAGTCGAGCGTGAGCTAGAGCTTATGTGAGCGTGAACGTGAATGGTTGCGCTCTGTTGAACTGGAAGTAAGGAGTAGCGGTGTTGGCGCTGAGAACGAGTGAGAGCACGTCTGGATCTATGGGTGTCTGCATCCGCGCAGTTATTTGCCTTGGGCACGCAGACATGGTGACAATTGCTCCTCGCCTGAGTTGGCGAGCGCTAAGACATAGCTGAGAGATAAGGTGTTGATACGCAGGTTCATTTCAACTTCCCAAGGTTGAAGCCGACCTTCACGAAGACGAGCGGGATAAACAGCAGAGGTCACCGATCAATCGATCATGTATCATGGGGACCGCATGTAAAATACCATTGTTATGTACACAGCCGTTGGACCATCAGGCGCTGTAGCACCGCAGTTGACATCGGGGCTCATAACCTGTCGCGAGTAGAGATGGAAGCAGCTGCGGGAATGGTATAAGTGACCCCATTAGTAAAATCCTCGTATGTCACACTCGCACAGATAATACTTCCGACATCAATATCCTGAGGCACGCCATTGGTGAGGATGCCAACCACATCTTGAATAGGCCCGCCAAACCCGCAAGGGCACGTGGACTCGCCCGGACATACCCGCACCACGAATATATAAACCACGATTAGATGCCACTCTCAATTAGGCTGGTCCTCATTCATATTCAACTCACGCACCATGTACTTTTCTGTGCTTCCACTCCTCTTTCTCTTCGCGTCCGCTATATGTGCTTCACCTATACACATCCAAAGACGCGCAGACGGCCGGCCAACCCCGATAATTATGGTATGCTAAGCCAGATCCCACAATTGATATGCACCTGATTGCTTCACCAGGTAAATAGTATTCCGGTAAGCTTGAGCATTTTTTCATTGTCTCACAATTAACATGTACTTGATTGCTTCACCAGATGGGTCTTTCAGTAAGCTTAAGCATTTTTCATATCCATTTCATTATCTCACTGGCGATTTCCAGGGTGATCATAAAAACAATGAAGTATATCGCCAAATGTCTCAGTACTTCACGCATAATGGAGGGCCGATTATGGGGGTTCCGGGATCGTTGAAAATAACACATGGGAGAGATATTATCGTCAGAGTCCAGGTTGCGGATACGGAGATGGCCATTACCCCTGTGCGGAATTGATCCACCATCTCGGCGGCTCCTGGTGTCCTGGGGATGGGGCGATATACAAACACAAAATCAGGTCGCTGTCATTCTCGTAATGAGCCCGCAGGGCGAGGCAATGGTAAAACACTATTTGGGCAGGTAAGTGCGTTTTCGCGCTCGGGTTCTGTTCTGACTTCAATTGCAGCTCGGACTTGGCGGATGCAATGTCATCACTCCACACATAGGGTACGCAACGTTCTAGATGGGATGGTAAATCTTGAATTGACGCTTTGTCCTAATGTCAAACACGCATCCCCCTCGCGTGCGTGTCTCAGATCAGAGACGAAGCGAATCTTGGATGCCAGCGCTTTGGTAGGGCTGAACTAGATCTGGTCCTCGCCGGGCGTTTGTTTTCCAAGGATTTTCTAATTTTATCATATGTGTGTGTTTATTGTATGCCTGAGTCCTCGTACGTATCATATCAACGAAGTTCGTTAAAGGCTTCATATGCCAGTGACGGCATCTTGTTAAACGTTGGTGCGTTCGTCGCAGCGTTTGGTAAGTGGCTGAGATTAATAATGGATGTGTCGTGTTATTGAGCGCGAGCGGTGGATCTGCGGGTGTCTGATCTTCCGTGCGATGAATTAGAGTAGGGCAGTGTTGATATATCATGTACGAATGCATTGTATGTGTCGTCGTCTGTTTGACGCTTGGTCCTTATACGAGCCGTTGGACCAGCAGGAGCTGTAACGAGTAGCTGAGATGGTATTGTCTTGTTATTAGTTGTGTTGTCAACTCGTTACATATATGTTTTTCTTTTTTCGTTTGGTTTCCTTTTTGTCTCAGATTACTTGTACGAGACGTGGAAGACAGAGTTGTCAGTAGGTCACATTGTGTAGTTTAGCTACGCAGATCAATAAGATTTTCCATGCGAAAAAAAAAAAAGAAAAAGAGATGGTATTGTCACAGCACTGCATGTCACATTCGCATGTTGCTGAGGTATGTCATTAACCACAGCTTCATTCAATTATTCTTGTTTAATGGCAAAGATTCTCAGGTTGCATTATAACAACAAAAGCCCCCCAGTCGCGCAGTACATGCCCGAGTTCCACAAGCGAGCGGATCAAATCTGTTTGAAAAGGTGGCATCTCGTCACTGATCACAATATATTTGATTAAGTGACTATTTCAACCAGGTGCCGCCGCCGTGCCATTTTACTTCAACAGCTCAACAAGCATCACATAGCTTGCTGTATATTGTCTATTCCTGAATCCTGGGGCACTACTATATTATTATTTTTTAGTTCGACACTTGGTGATCAAAGTGCAAGGTTCAATCATTCTTGATAAATCTTGATTTCACAAATCAGGGAGATGGCCTTGTGTGAGCATTCCTGCGCCCAACCAGCGACTGACAGCTAGAATCATGCGGGAGGTACGGGCGCGCGCCCCTTATATGTAATTAGTGACATCCTCAGACGCCATGAAACCCGCCATACCCACGCGGCACAGGTTATGGACCACAGCTAATTTTTTTTTATAAATCAAGTCGATGCGCTCTCTCAACCTAGGCTGGTCCTCATTCATATTCAACTCACGCACCATGTACTTTTCTGCGATTCCACTCCTCCTTCTCTTCGCGTCCGCTATATGTTCTTCACCTATACACATCGGGCGTCGCATGGACACTCCGGGCGTGCCAAAGACGACAATTTTGGTATGCTAAGCCAGATCCCACGATTAACATGTACCTGATTGCTTCACCAGATCAATGGTGGTGACGGTCCAGTAAGCTTGGAGCATTTTTCATATCCATTCCATTATCTCACAATTGACGTGTACCTGATTGCTTCACCAGACCGATCTTCAACTGGTAAGCGTCTCCCATACCCATTGCATTAACTCACTGGAGATTTCCAGGATAAATTTAAAAACAATGACGCATATCTCTACTGCTCTCGGCTTTTCAAGTTTGAGAGAGGGCGATTTAAGGAGGTTGAGGAGGTTACGGGAGCATTCGAAATAGAACATGGGCAGAGTGTTATCATGGGATACAAGGTTAGGAAGTCAGCCGTTGGGCGCCTGGCACGGGATATGGTCGACGATCTCGGCCAGGACCTGATCTCTTGGGGATGGGGCAATACTATACAGGGCACTACTCGCGTCCATGTCTTTGTACAAATAAAACCGAAGGGCAAGAAGACATTAAAACAATGTTTGGTCAAGTAAGTGCTTTCTTTATGTTTTTGCGCTCGAGTTCTTTTCTGACTTCAGTTGCAGACTTGGTGCTGGTCCGGACTCGCCGGCACATTTATCACCACAGTGGCATCCTAGACCAGCGACGTGACGTTCTAGAGAACCTAGCGGGCCATGGTGGGGTAGAGTGCGCCTTTGTAAATCTCGACTCGTAGGATGCATTGGCAATGCTGAAAGAGCGGTATACACGCTGGTCCGGACCGGGCGTTTGCTTTCCATGGAGCTTACGAGGGGGGGGGGGACGTGTCTGTGGATTGCGCGAGAGAACCTAAGTCGTAAAAGGTCATTAATAGGAAGATCTGAGTTAGTCCCGTCTCGCTCCAGCTACGGTATAAGGGTCCTCGGGCCATACGTTCTGGGAAGGCCGAGTGATAGAAGGAGATGCCAGAAGTGAAGCTGATCCTAGTTGGTGCGTTGTTGATAAAAGATGCGGAGACGGACTGGGCAGCGAGACGCTGCGTGGAGCAAGTAATTATCGCGGCAGAATGGGCGCCCTACAAGGGAGCTCGCCGTTTGACATATGATGATTTAAGGGAGGTAGACCTAATGGGTCACAGGTCCGGCCTCCAACTAGTGATGTGGGCACTGGTTGCTCTAGTGGGATCCTTTAATAATTCCCGTATCCTGTGTAGGAGTTCAGGTGGAAATAGTGGGCCTTCATTTGATAAAGAATTCGTTTGGGATCAAGCGCTAACGCCGGAAATATACTGACCGTTTGGCACGAGACTTTCGTCCCAGATCATCCTTATGCAACCGAAAGGCAGAAATGTCTGGTCTTCTCTCGTCTGATGATCTGCTGAAGAGCCTGGGCTTCCCATCAGCTTCCGAGCCACACAAGCACAGCGAGCGGTACTCGATTGATTAGGCGTTCGGGAAGAATTTTGCTGGACCACATAAACATGTTTCCGGACAAATGTTCCTCCAGCTCGGGTTGAAGTGCAGCTCTCAGGACATCCATAATGGTCGTATCAGATCATGCTTTTCCGCGTACCGCCGCTCTGGCAAATTTTGGAGACTCCTGTGCCATAGTGTTCACATTCGTTTCCACTTGTTCACTGTCTTGATAAGCACAAGCGCTGCAGGCACGAATGACTTCATTGCACAATCCAGTCACCACCAAATATGTACTTGAATATCGCAGACTTGGTAACTTTGTACTAGCGTAGACTTGTCGTTGATGGGCCAGTAACAAGTGTGATGATAAAGCGCGCGACAAATAGTAGTCGTATTACAATAACGTCTCGTCTACAATCCAGATGTACGGCCTGGCTACAGCAATGCCAGCTACTAGTAGTTGAACTCGCCAAGACGATCTGTGCGTCTGAACTCAAGTACTCATTCTCGGGATGGTTGCTCTCCTTGCAAAGCACGAGCTCGCCGATTTTAGTATGGGACTGCTTTCGGTACCAGTCAAATGTTTCGCCGTTAGTCCAGTCGCGGGAAGAAATGCGTCAGATGCGTGGGAAATGCCTGCCATTCCTCTGCCAATCAATAATCATCTCCACAGCAGATACATTGAAAACTTATCTTTGTAAATCGCGAAGAGTCAGCACAGAGATAACCTCGCCACCACCCGATGACGGGCCAGTATGGCGTTCAAAGTGAGGAACGTGGTGTGGGCTAGAGGTTGGACTCGGGGGGATCAAGGAATTCATGTGCTCAGTAGGGCGAGGCAGAAAAGAGTTCGGGTGAAGAGGAAAGATCAGTGTGCATATTGACCGTGTGCTTTGCATGGGATAGATTGTTCATGTATCAGAATATGGTGAATGTCAACAACCCGATGTTGCCTCGTGGCAGATACGCATACTCAATGTTATACAGAATATGCTTATGCCACATTGCGAGCCCGTCAGAAAAGAAAGACCGTTGGCATTCAAACCACGATCAGTGTCTGGTTGACCATTTCCCAGGAGGGAATGTCATCGGCCTATTAATGAGTATAGTGACACGCGCAAAAGGCCACGCAAACGCACTCCAAAGAGACCAGCCAAGGCGACATTGAGCTGCGCGCGTCCCTTGGTCACATAACTTGGGACAACAACCGTAAAATTTTCATATGGAAATACAAAGGGTTTCGTCCGGTGTTGCACCGGATAGTAGGGTCCGTAATATAAGGGGAACCGAGGGACCGAGAAGGAGGCGGGCAAGGTTCCTGTCCACAAGTATAGATACCGACCGCGAGACCAACAACGATGGGGCCTTGAATACCACCCTGTAAGAGAGCATACGTTGCGAGCGGCGTCTGAGGTATCGAGCCTGCTCACGGGTTGGATAACTTGGACCGTCAAGTTCTGGCCTGCGTGAATCTTTTTGTTGGCCGGAGGATATCCAATCACAATATTCGTGGCGAGCGCAGTGGTTGCGAGAGCGGAAAAGAGAACTGCATGCAGGAGCTTCATTGTTGAAAAGTTCGCCTCCAATGTGACGTTCCACCTGTGATGGTCCCTGAGTGGTAAAAATCTAGTCGAAGGATAATGACGGCATCGCTCGATGGCCTGTTCTTGAAATCACTAATGGCAGAGGTAGGTTGAAGTCCGCCTGAGCGTGACCGCGGCGGGCTCGATTTCCGCCTGCAGCCAAAACCGGATTATGGCAGGCTCGTGGCCAGAACAGGGCTTGAGCTCACGGTACGACTTCAGATACTTTTGTTTCCGTACAAAGGATGACCCTTTCATCAGCACTGAACTTTTGCGCAAGCGATGTTTCCAGCGTGAAAAGGATGTTCCTATTCATAATGTTGGAATCCTTTTTTGGGTGTTAACACACCGTTGATGACCGTGAAGTGCGATTATTGTTTGAAACACACAGTTAATTTTCAAACCATGCTGGGTCATATTTTAACTGCCTTAAACATACTAGCGAAGTGGCGTTGGCTGTTGATGAATCGATGACGGCTTATGATCACGATGGTCCGCCCTCTCCGTGGCCCAGATTCGCCATCTGCGGCAGAGGCGTACCTCAATGCGCGTCAGGCACCAGACCTAATCCCAAAGGATAGAATTAATCGCCTTAAAGTTGTACTGATTTTTCAATCTCCTGAACAAAGAGATTAGCGCCGTGCGTGAACGGAGGCGAAATAGTTTCCTCCAGTCGGCTTAAACCACACGTGCGGACTGTCGAAAGCACGATGGAGCATGATCTAACGTCATAACGTTCTCTAAGCGTTGGATCCCGGGTCCATTGAGCTCTTTCATTAAACTGCGTAGTTGGTCTGCCAGGAATCAGTTCAGAATCCAAATACTCCTTCGTCACTCGTTGATATTCTATAATTCATGGCAACATTAGCTGGTTCATAATGCACCAATAGTGCTTCCAATTCATGATGGGAATGACCCAAGCGTGAATAACGTTTGCTTTTGCCTTCCCTTTCCCTTCTTCCTTTCGCCTGCATAGCAGCACCTGGTTGTGCAAAAGCTTCTCCTACGTCGCCCTCTACTTCACCTACATCCCCAGCACTTGAACTGATGGCGTTAACAGATCCAGAAGGGCCTGCCTGCCATGCCGCTACTGCAGGGCCCGGCGTCGCACCCAATATATTTTTCAACGAAGGGTTTCCGCCCACGGGTGGTTTATGCCTCCCTGCAGAGGACGAGGGCAGCCCAGGGAACTGCGCAGCGGAAAGCTTCGGCGGTCGTTGGGGTGGCTTCGGGGGACCTGCACTAGGTCGCGTGGGCGCGGCGACGACCTGTACCTTGGTCTCAACAGGGCGTGGCGTAGTGATAGCGGTTGTAACTGATGTGGCGTTAAACGAAGTCCATGATGATGTCTTCTGGTGTAAAGACGGTCGGATTGCAGGACCCAACGATGATGAGGTTGTTTGTGGAGTTTGGGAACGTTCTAGAGCGGGGAATTGGTTAAACAAGGATGTGGATGTTGCATGGGCAGAAGAGGAGCTGGCAGCCTGAGCGACGCGATCCCAAACGTGTCGGGATGATTTGTGAGAAGAACGGGCTTTGGTGGAATGTTTGGCGTTCAGGACCCGCCCAGTAGCGATAGCAGCATAGTTTCCACCGACAGTAGTCGGAACTAGTTCCGGGAATTCTCGACGTTGCTATAGATAAAAGTATCAGTAACCGCGACGCAGGTAAAGGGGCAAGAATGGACCTCAATTGCGAAACCATTCCAAGAATCTAGTAGATCTTGTTTCTTCTCTTCTTCGTCAAGCAAGTCAACAAATGTGTTGATGATGCTCGCCGTATGCTCCAGATTTCCATCCAAGATGTTCCATATAGTAGATATTAAATCACGCGCACTTGATTCCGATGAACGGTAACCACGCATCGCAGCCTTGACAGCGGGAACCGCCGTCGTCGGGTTCGCTGTAAATGAATGCAAACGCGCAATCAGAGCAGAATGTCGTCTATGGGACGCGCAATGGTTCAGCCCAATCTGAGTTCAGGCGATAAATACTCACTCTACTATGATGGGATCCACATCGTCTCTCGAAGGCGTAGGGGTCCGATTCGTCTCCAACACGACTTGGCTCGGGGCAGATGATTCACTGATGGGCCCCCCGTCCACAGTCAATCGTGCCCCAAATGCTTCTCTCCGCTTACTTAATCCCGTAGGTTGTTGCCGCGAAGGACCAGCTAATATGGGAGGTGGTGGAAGAGACTGGGGCGGCGGTTCTCGTTCCCGTTCCCGTTCATGATGATCCCTTCGTGTATGTCCATGACGACTACCGGTATCCTCGAACGTGAAATCTGCTACGATACGACGCGCATCTTTCCTGTCTCGAGATGACATGTCACCGCCATGTTCCTCTACCGTATGGGCTTTGAGATCCAGAACAGAGCCGAACACGACAAATTTTCGGGCTAAACATTCTGACTGAGTGCATGGATGGTGTGCTTCGAAAAAGTGACGTTCCTTCCAGCCTTAAGCAACCAAATAGACAACCTACAACTCAACTCACTAAGCTGTTGTAATCCTGAAAACTACGACAATACCGTTAGCTAAATGCGCGATAACAACGTCATAAAACTCACTATTGATTCCGAATATCATTCCGTTTGCATACGAAACACTCTTCGTGCCTTTCCCGACAATGTGTATACAGCTCATCATCACCGAAGAAACATTCGTTGCAAAACTCGCAAAGCGGATGAACGCCTCCCTCTACTTGGTCTTTGGATATACTCTGCCGAAAACGTAGGTGCATTGAGGGTAGATGGACAGGGAGCACATTCGGGGGATACAAAGCATGCTCATGTGCGAACACCTTCTTGTTCCGTATGCACAAATCACTATGTCCTTCAGTATATGTCACTCGCAAACATCAAAACACTTACCACATAAGCCGGTTGTGCACGGCTCTTGTGTGAAGTTTAAGATCTCCCCATCCATTGCCAATATAGTCACATTCAGGATCAGGGCAGTTGAACCTCAGCAAAATGAGCGTGTCTTCCATCATCTCCTGCGTCTCAAAGTAGACAGAAAGCTTGTTATCTCGATGGGGTATTCCTGCTAAATCGTATTCTGCGTATGTTTTGTCGGAAGAAGCAGTATATACGACAGCTTGTTGTGGCTCCTAATGGGCGTCAAGTCAGTGTCCATCGTCAAAACATGGGGACAGGGACGCACCTTGCAGAATGTGCATTCCAATTTTTTGTACAATGCACGCAACCTCAGCCCGCATACATGGCACGTCCGATGATTACAAACCGAAACAGAGTAATATTTGACTGGTTCGGCGCAGATCCAACACAAGGGCTCCTCCGTCCCTCCTTCCTCCGCGTCCATGCCAGCACCCGTGCCAACCAAGGTTGGCAACGATTGAGACGCCTCTGCATCGCCTGACCCTTGCTGTTCTTGAGCATTTGGCTGCACTTTTCCCTTGCCGTTATCGTTATTTCTTTTTTGAGCCTGTCCGCGGTTCTTTCCTCCTCTACTACCTTTGTTTCCACCTTTCTTCCCGCCTCTAGAACCGCCACCAGCACTCGCATGGCCCGCGCCCTCACGCCCACCTTCTGTAGTGCTGGGCACAGTCCCCGGCACATTGACAGGAGCGCCAGGACCAGCGAGGCCAGCTGAAGTTACATTCGCAATTTTTGTTGCCATCTCTATATTCTGTGCGTTCTTGCCAAAGCTTGAGTTGATATGTGAGGCCCAGATATACGTCTTCGTCTGAAAGACTGAAAACGCGTAGAAGAGAGGAAAAACGTGTCACAACAGTCTGATGGGCGGCAAGTACTGCACTATCTAATCTAATCTCCTCCACGAGTACACCTTGTATTTTCTTTTGTGGGCTTACTGTGCAAATGTAGAGCCAAAGGCATGTTGTTCTGTGCAGAGTTGTAACTGGCATACATTGACCCGTTTCAGGCCCATATGGAGTAAATAAGGGGGAAAAAGACGTTCGCCCCGCTATGCGCAATACGCGCGTTTCAAAACTGTGCACTCACCAGCAACGAATAAGAAATAGCCTTACAGCAATGGATAATAACGCACTATTGGTTGATGTGGCCTCGTCATGCTAAAGTGCAAGTCCACAGCTGTCTCTGAAGCCTTGCTTCAAGTCTTGTCCTAACCTAACGCACTCCACTAGTGCAAGCCATCGCGATATCCTTCTTTTTTGGTTTTACAACAACCGTCACTGCCTTCCCGGGCACCTGCCCGATGCCAATCCTCGAAGCGAACATCCCGGTTCCTACATCAATAAGCGCAAGGGTCTCAGCTATTTTTACTTCGCGGTTGTTAGCGGTTGTAAGTTCACCTTACCTCCAGTACTGAATATTTCTAAGCATACGGAAGCCTCAACGTCGTCAGAAAATGGCACTTGATCTGATGCACGAATAACCCAAGGGCACGCTGGCCGTTGTGTGACGACGGTCCGCTTCCAGGGCGGGGAGCATGGGACCTTCCTCTCTTCCACACGCGCTCCCGTTCGGCGGCGACCCCTCCGGTCCCTTGAACTCCAACAAGCCTAAAACTGTACCGTGCCTTCTCGTCATCGCGCCTTCTCGTCGGCAGCCTATATCAGTAATCACGAGAACAAGCAATATGTACTGTCAGCCTCCTATCAACCTCCCATGGAGAATAAAAGAAGGTAGAACCGGTACTCACTCACATGTCATCCAACCTCTTTTACCTTCATTGCCTTGTCTGCACCTCTCAAGACCTCGCCCACCGAAACCGTCCTCCTTTCCATAATTGGCAAGCACGCCTCTTATAGTTTCACCGGCATCCGGCTCCTTCTTACACCTCTAGATCCCTACTCCCATTCGCACTTCTTATCCTTTTCTTGATAGTTGGGGGTTCGGCTCGACGACGGGAGAAGCGCGTGCATATGACAGCGTATCTAATCTAATCTAATTTAATCTAGAGGCCTTACCACTCGACAAAAATATAAAAACAAACAAGTAAAACTCCAATTCACGAGTGACTTGAGGTATTCACAGCTAAAAACTGTGCGCTCACCTTCCACCCACGAATAAGCAATGGTACCTTGCCTTGCAACAGCAATGGCCAACATCAGTCCAAGGAAATGGTTTTTTTCTCACGATAGCACCCTTGCTTCATCATTGGCTATTGCTCTGAGGCCATTGACTACGTCTTAAACTTGCTCCCCACTTCTACTGCTGATCCTGACTGCAAAATCTGCCAACTTTTGCCAAAATCAATCAGTGAGATGATGGAACTGAAGTCAGGTGCACAACTGACCTTGAATAGACTCATTGAATGTATAATGGGAGAACCCCAAAGTGGAAACCATCAGGAGAATGCATTGCTAGGCGCATTGAATGAGTTGTTTGAAAGGGCATTTGAGGTGAGCTAGTGCATTGAATTTGTGAATAGCAAGAAAGATACGTCCATCCTAGGACAGCAACGCAACACCTCAGCCTGATGACAGGTCAACCCCGGCTCCACCTTCACAGTTAGAGTAAACGTCATCACCATTGTTGGCTCTATGAACACTGTTACCTTTGCCAGGAACCAGATGCGGAGGCAATAGTCATTTTGATTTTGATTGTTGCCTTGGTGTCTTGGATCTTTAGCAGGACCAACGATGCAGGACGAACATGACACTTTATGGAGTAGCAGTCAGATGTACCTGAAATGGAAAATATTAACACTCTTGTATATGCTCCCAATCATTATCACCTCATCCCCAGAGTTTTCTTCATGATGTTGTGAACAAGCGGCGGCAAATTCTTGAGAGAAAACCGCAAAAACCATGCAAGTATTAAGGGGAGCTCGAGCCGAACTTTCTACTTGAACAATGTGTTGACATCGATGCAAATGAGACTTCGAGATTAACTGCAGCATTGAAGTGATTGTTGATGAGGCCACCGCTAACAGACAGCCACATATGTCTCGAAATCCTTGGTGAAGACAGATAGTCACATAGGCCAGATTCGACATAGTAGAGGCGATACCCAAATGGGATGATTGATTGCATAACGGCCAGCGGCGGTTCGTTCGTCACGTTAACGTTTTGTGTTTATGTTGAGCCAACAGTACAGGACATATTTGAAAGCAAGCGTCCAAAAGCGCCTCAAAAGCTCAGTATTAAAGCGTTTGTTGACGAGATCATCTCGGATACCATGGAAGATGGACGTCCAGAAGCACCATGGTTACTGGAGTTTGGAGGATGTTTCGAAGCCAGGCGGACGCGATGATAATCCACATCATACGTGTACTACATTTCGAATAGGGAAACTCGACCGCGGTTCCGCGGATTTCCTGGAGTTTGCAGGGTCCAATCACAGTAATTGAATCAATCACTTCACGGATCAGTCATCCGACTCCAACTCCGACTGGTTGAGCACCATCTGGGTACTCCAGTGCAAGACCGCGATAACCAATCTTCTTGGTTTAACAACAACCTTGCCTTCCCACACTCGCCCGATGTCAATCCTCGAAGCGAACATCCTGGTTCCTACATGGGCGATTGCAATAAGCAAAAGGGTCCCGGCTATCTTTACTTCGCCTTCGGGATACGGAAATCAATGGGCTTTACAATTCACCTAACCTTCAAGACCGAATATTTCTAAACATACAGAACCATCAATGTCGTCCGAAAATGGCTCTTGATCTGCCCCCAATTTACCAATCAGACGACGATGCACGGACAATCCACGACGGTCCGCTCCCAGGATGGCACAGCACTCTTCTTCCTCTATTCCACGCGTGCATCCGTGCACCGGCGGCCAGTACATCACCTGCAGTTCCTCGAACTCCAACAAGCCTAAAAACTGTCGGTAAGTATTCACCATCCAGTCCTCAACAATCGCCGATATCGGCTATTCCGCGCTGCTCGTCAGCCGTGCACGACGCGCTCAACCAGTCCATGCACCGTCTAGTTAACGTCGCATGGCACCTCCTTTAGCACCACCGGCTCTCCTCAAGCGACTCCAGCAATGGCCTCCCTCTCCCGCAGAGGATAGAGAGCAAGAAGAAACTCGCGCCCATGTTTTCGAATCTCGTTGCCTTGTGCGCCTTCGTCTGCGGACGACTCTTGTGCTCAGACCCTATTGTCGAAAAGGGCACTCATATCACTTTCCTTCCCTTTCCTCATACCTTGCACTCTCATTAACGCTCCCGTTTAAGCTGAGTCATTATTAGTGGCATGAACAGACTCGTCACCTTTCCTTTATTGTGCTGGCGCAGAGTCTCAACAAAAAAAAACCACTGAAAAGGAAGAGGGCAAACCAATCCGCAACACGGCGCTAGCTACATATTGCCGCTGTCGGACGGTCGTTCCTGTCACAGTAGTGGTAGGTGCGAAGGTGGTAAGTTCGGCTTTACTTTCACCTGGAAGAAGATTTGTGGGATCGCTGTGTTCGGCGGAAGAGGTGGCAGGGTCCGGGATGGAAATGCTCACTACACCGGAGGTGGGCAGACCGGATGGCTTTTGGTGGAAGGACTCGGTGGTGCGGGCACGAAGAAATAATGGCGTAGAGGTAGTCCATAGCCGCGGTTCGAGATCGTCCGTCTGACTTACTCTGGGGGTATACCTGACGGATATCCTACGAATTAGGGAGCCAGCCAACTTTTCCGCTGCATTGCTGATAGTGTAGGATTATTTAAAACAGGGACGGCACTTATGGAGATAGTGACTACGTCTATACAGAAAGTGGAATTAAACCTGGGACGGCACTGATGCAAGATGATAGTGACTTCGTCTATAGATATGACGAGTGTTCTACAGAAAGTGGAATTGTAGCTCAATCATACTTGATTGCGGGGCACTAGTGCTCCACCCCCATCACGCCGACAGAATGCAACTGTATCCAGACACTGACCCGCCAATATCATTCTCTACTCAACCTCCCCTATTTGCGTCATACTCACTCCCGATTGGGAATTTCGATCGCATCCTGCGGCTGACCCGTCCTATACCTATATATACCATCAACCAGTCAGCCCTTCTTCCTTACTACCACACACACACACACACACCATGCATACTATCATGTCTCCCACTGCTCTTAACACCGACGCCGGTCGTCGAACCCCTACCTCTGTCCTCATCAACACCCCACACATTCATGCCACTAACCCATTTGTAGACACGCCCTGTGTTCATTTTGCCAAGAATTTGCCAGTTGCCCAGTCGCCAGTGCTCCAACAGGATGACGAGGACGAAGACTTGATGGTCCTTACATTTCCCATGGCGGGCAAGGCACAAACTCCTACGCGTAGGCGCGTCGAGGTAGTCCACCGCGAGGTAAGTGTCGCGTTCTCCTCTCCCAGGCCATGCTGAAAAAAACCAATACAAAGGTGTCCACGGAGGCTACTTTCAAGCGCGTCTGGAACGTGACCAAAGGCGTATTCAAGAATAAAAAAATAGCGGTTTGCGATGATGATGATGATGATGATTCATTTGTTATCGTTTTTCAGACGCCTGACCGTCCTGCTAGATTGACCTGTCCGCCATCAGTCCAGCGAGAGACAAAGAACGCTGAAATTCATGACACAGAAAGCGTGCTGGACATTGTTCGTCCTACATCCGACTGCCCGACTTGGCTGACCAGTTTGCCGCCGCCCCTGCGCCAGACTAAAGTTGACGACGCCCAGGAGGAAACGAGAAAAGAATACGCTGCGTGGATTCAAACAAGAAACGCGGCAGGTAACGTTTGTCGTACACCTGATCGTCCTAATAGGTTGGCGAGCCCACCGTTGGTCCGGCGCATGTCCAAGAAGGTAGAGTTGGGGGCGGCTATGGACGAGATGAGAAAGACGACAAGAGTTGTGACCAAAAAGCTCCAGACCATCTATTAGGTGGCTGGGGAACGTAGGAGGGGAGAGGCATGGTGTTCCCGTCATTCGTTTGATTTCTTTTCTTTTTTCTTCTTGTATTTGGCTGACGTCTCTGCATTTCAGAGTTTCATTTTTAGGTTGTCTCGTCGTCGCCCCCGTCGCCGCCTCGTTCGCCAAACAACAAGGTGCGTCCCGGGGATGGTGAAGAGGTTATTTGCCTCTTTTCCTCGTGCTTCCCTTGTCGTGGGCCCCGGGCTTAAGATCCTTCGTGGTCGAACCAAAAGCACGAAAATTCTGCACGTCGCGCGTGATATACAGAGAAGCTTAAGGCGCGTGGTTCGTATTCTGCAGTTCCTCAGGGTGTTTGAACGTTTCTGACAGACATTATACAGATTCAACGCCACAGTAATCAACTTGCGGGTTTGCGATGTGTGGTGGCTCATTCTACGCCAAGCTCTGAAAAAATGCACAGTTCGCGTCATGGGGGCGTTCCAACCACTGTCATACAAGTCAATAAAGCATGTCGTCGAAGAATTTCCCTTACGCATCCGGGTGGACTTGAGTAGTATGTCACATGTCACGGTTTTGAGTTTCTCTTTACGAAGGTCAGTTTTTCTATGTCTGCTGAGGAGCATAGCAAAATTTAAAATCCGATGTTTCAGGCACAACCGACTGAGTGGAACTTGATGCATTACAAGCCCTTGTCGTCTTCTTTGGATTCCTTTGTTCTCTCAGGCTTCTCGGTAGAACAAGAATCAGCGAGAGAAGAAGGTCCATTACGCTGGGCCGTTCAAATCGCGGCGACGAATGCGTTGAGTGGCGTACCGTGCCCAGGGATTTTTTTTGTTCGCCACCACAGCCTCATTGGGGTACATCCACCATGACGAACAAGTAGAGGCTGTACTGCTTCTGGCTTGATTCAGGAGAGTGCGCCACCTAAGCAGGGCGTCCACTCTGTCCGTATTCGGTGGAAAACGCGTGGAAATGGGGAAAAGGGCAAAAAGTTATGAAGTTCTGCCCGAGCACAAAATCATTCATGTACATCTCCTTGGCAAGCTTAGCTACTTATTACAAGCAGCTACCGCACCCTTTTATAAAACAACAAATATGCCGTCCTCCCGCTCCCCGCCTGCTCCCATCCCTCCCATTCAGCAGGCCCAAACACATCCTCACTCCTCACATCCGACACGAGCTCATCATCAATCCTCATCCACCCCTCCCATCCCCCTTTTCCTTTCCCCATCGCACCTGTACCAGCCCATTTCCGCGGGTGCAACACGTCCAGCGTATAATGCCCACCCGACGCAGACATCCCATGATGGTACAACACCCCATACAGCCTATACCTGTACTTGGTCCCAGATCCCGATCCAGGCTTTCTCAACGCAGGCGACATCATCTCTGCAAACAATCCCACCCCCCCACATATGAGTCAACAACAATGATAACGAGGGAACAGAAAAAAAAGAAAAAAAAAAAAAAACTCACCGTTCCCAACATCCAATTCGGGCCCAAACTGGACCTGCTTCCCAACCTTGACGACACCCCCGACGGCCGTGTCGTAGCAGAACCGCTTCATGTGTATGACCAAGATCGGAGGAAGCGCTTCCATGTGCACTTGCTGGTGCCCCTCGAGCGTGGTCCCTGGGCGGGCGGGGTGGGTCACCTGCACAGGCTGCGGATGCGAGATATAAGAGAGCGCGTCTTGCACGGTCTGGATGTGGTCGCTCTAATCCCGCACACGTCAAAAATATGAAGAGAAGAGAAGAGATAAAAACAAAAAACCTGAATATCCACCCTGACCGACCTCCAATCCTCAACAATCACCGAATCCTTTTTCACATACGGAACCTTCAACGTCGTTCGAAACTTGCCTCCAAATATCTTCGATATCGCCGTCTCCGTGCTCTTCATCTGTCGTACCCATATACACCCGTCGTCAGTCACGGTAAAACAACAACCCCATCACACAACTACTCACCGTCCGCGTAACGACGGTCCGATTCCGCTTCCCCACCTCCTGCCATCCCCGCTCTTCCCGCTCTTCCTCCTGCTGCGGAGCCGTAACGGCAGAGGCAACGGGAGCAGGGAGCACAACACTCAGGTCCGACAACAAAGACCGACCGACCACCTCTTCCTTCAACACCATCAGCTCCTCCTCCAGCGACTCCAACAAGAAACCCAAAAATTCTTCGGCGTCTTCTTGTTGGCCACCCTGAAAGACCAAAAAAAAAAAAAAAAAAAGCCCCTCACCCAGATCAGTTCCTCTCCATCCTACATTAAAACGCAAAACAGACAACAACTCACGCGCATAGTGTCAAACCTCTTTTTCTCCTTCATCGCCTCGTACACGCTCGTCGGCACAAACGACTCTTCACCACCACTACCTTCCTCTTGTTGTCCACCGCCATAAAACAGGCTGTCATTCGTCTCCCTCTCCTTGCCTTTCCCCCCCGACACTTTAGGAGCACTCGCACTCGCACTCGCACTCCGGTCCCATGCCCATTCACGGTCGCATGAGCATGAGCACCAGAAGAAGAAGCAACATCATCCTCCAGCACCACAAACTCTCTCACAAACTCGACCATGGCATCCACCAACGGCGTCCGACTTTCTTTTTCTTCTTCTTCTTCTTCTTCTTTTTTGTCCTCCTTTTCTTTTTTTTCATTATCAAGCATCCGGCCCCGACCGCGGATCCTCCCCAACTCGACAAAGAACCGCTGGAAGGGAAGAGTGTAGACCAACATCTGGAGCACGGCGTTGGCGAAACACATGTTGCCGCTGTTGATCAGTCCGCGGGGTCGGATGGTCGTCGTGGTCGTTCCTACTGTGGGTGAGAGGGAGGAAGAGGAGGAGGAGGAGAGGAGGGCGGCGAGTTGGGATTTTTTGCCTGTGGAAGTGGAACCGTAAGAGGAGGAGGATCCAGGGATGGATATGCCCACTACGTTGGAGGTGGGGAGACCGGATCGGCCTCCGGAGGAGGAGGAGGATGGGCCGGGTGATTGGAAGAGAGAAGCCCATAGCTTTTTTGGAGCGCGGTGCGGGTGCGGGTGTTGGGGCGAGTGGGGCGAGTGTTGATGTTGATTCTGGTGCGGTTGTAGTTGTATCGTTTGCGGAACGAGTCGCTTCAGCCTCGGCCTTGCCAGGTTGAACCAGAGAGAGAGACACGACGGACGTACTCGAGGACAGGGGTGATCCAGGGACAGTCGACACGCATGCGTCTGTGTCTGTCAGGTTTTCTGCCACTGAGGTGGCGGAGGAGGAGGCGGCGGGTGGATTTGGGATACTGGTTTTAAGTCCACGCTGAGGTTCGATTTCAAGTTGAGGTTGGGGCTGTGGTGCGGGTGTGGTGTGGTGGAGGATCTGCTTCAGGTATGGGTTCAAGTATGGTTTCGTGTTTTTGAGGTTCGTCGTCCAGCAACGAGCTAGGAGGGAGTGGTGGCAGGAGCAGAGGAGGTGGAGTGGGAGGAGGAGTTTGGAGCTGTAAAGCGTGGAGGACGATATCGTTTGGTGGATGTGCGTGGGGGGATATGATGATGGCTGGAGCGCGCAGCGGGTCGGAGGGGCGGCGGGACCATACGGCCCATATTGGGATTAGTTTTTGAGGATGAGGATCAGGAAGGATTTGAAGAGGAGGATGAGAGGGAGAAGCGGGTGGCAGCCAATACGGATGAGAGAAAGGATATGGATGGAACTGTGGATGCAGGTAATGAGGATGAGGAGGGTAGAGAGGGTAGAATGGGGCGGAGGATGCAGATAATGCGAATGAGGCGAGTGTGGACTGGCCATCGTCGTATGACAACAACACCAAAACCAAGAACCCGACTGGTTACTCCATTGAATTTCAGATAATTGTGGGGTAAGCGTTTCACCCCAGCTCGTTCCATGCCGTTCCAGTCCACCTGAGTGGCGCGGGGAAGAGCCATGAACCACTCGAACGCTCGGGGAATCACTCCTCCCGACTTGTCATCAACGCGTCAGCACTCGAAGAACGAGCCACCTCCATCATTCATATGCTGATCCGGGAACATCGCGGTGATCTTACGAGCGGCCTTTGACTAAGTGCCGGCCATTCGCGTCCTCGCTCGAGTCGAGACGCTGCGCAGACACCGGCGCAACGCAACGCTAGGGGCATCATGCGACAGGTACAGGCACCACCACACAGCCATCCGTCCACCCATCTATTCATTCATTCATCTTCCGAGTCGCTTTATTACTTTCCCGGCACTGCCTTGCCTTCTCGGGCTGGATCAACGTATGCCACTCCTCACTTTCTTTCCGCCAACTACCCAATCGATTGGGCAACGGGCGAACGGGCGAATCGGGACTGGTCGAGGCAGGTCAGGTCGTAGGGCAGGCCACATCACGCAGCTGTCCGCCCAGACCTAGGATCGCGAGAAACGCGGATTTACGCCATACGTCTCTACCAGACGAACCAAGGAATTTCTAGTAACTGGCGGTGATCATGGGTACATCTTCTCAAAAGGATTCTGGAATCCATCCTTATCGTTATCTTATCGCCCAAGCTTAATCGAGGATGGGCGGATCGCGCACTGATTGATTAGTGTGCAAGATTGGCTCGACCTACGTATCCTCCTCGGCATCGGCGTCGGGTCGAGTCCTCTCCCACTGGAATCGTGTGCGCGCGCGCGCGAAGGATAAGTAAGCCGCCCATTCCATCCAGAGTAATCGTGAGTAACACACCAGCTCGTCCACCCGGTGTCGTTTCGGCCGGCCGGTGCGACGACTGACGCATCGGGAGAACATTCTCATGGACATACCTGTCACTCCCACCGTTATCGCCACCAGACATGTACAGTTTACCCCGCACACCTCCCCCTTCGTTTATGCGCGGGCGTAGGTCACGATAATATCATTATATAATGGCAGTCATGACGACGATGACGGTCCCACTTGTTTCTCTGGTCTGGACGTGCATGCGTGCTCAACGATGTCCACTGTCCACATCTCGTGTCAAAGAAGCCTCGTCTACCCTGCCAGTGTCCACTTCCGAGGATCTTTGCATCATGACAGCCGAATCACCAAATAAGCTCTCCGCCCAACCCTTGCAGTGTTTTTTTTCTTTCTTTCTTTCGCCTATACAAATACTGTCATGATGCATGACCACTTTGTTGCGCGGGAGTCTAAAAAGCCAATAACCCCGGAGATCGCAAGCACCCGCCGCGGGCGTACATAGCACATACTTGATCCACATACTTGGATAATCGGAATCACTATCAGGCACTCCGATATCAGTAGATTGTAGATAATATGGTGGCGATACGGCCTCAGGTACGAATGCATTTCCGACAGCGATAATGCAACGTCACCACTTTCGCAAGACGAGGCGCACACCCACGCCCGCTTCGTCTAGATTTTGCAGAATGATTGAATATTTGAATGTCCTGGCCACCAACGCCCTCCCACACACGCCCGGCCAACATACATTCATAGCTGCGTGTGTATCCATGCACAGTAGCCATATACATTTCACCATCTCACCGAACCATTGACACTTCTTCATTTCCACCCTCCCCAACTTTCCTTCTCTCTCTCCCCCCCCTCCCCTTTCCTTTCTCTCACGCCGGACTCCGCGCGTGCGCGTGCCCACCAGCCTGAACTCAATGGTCCCGAATAGAACCCTCTCTCTCAACACTTCCCTTTCCCGTCTTGTCTGCGCACGGCGAGCTGGTAGCCATCTCCTCCTCCTCCTCCTCCTCCTCTTCCCTCCTCCTCCTCCCTCCATTCTGCACTATTGCAATTGTATGTACAGGGTGCCCATTCTGTGCATCCCTCCCTGACTTGGCTGTGGTGGCTGGCTGGCTGGGTGTTGGGGTGCTTGCTGCTGGTGTGTGCTGCTAGGTGACCGGTGACTTGAAACATATATACGGCTACATAGTACCGTACCCTATGACAACCTGATCCTAGTACTAACGTATCACTTATCTCTCGATCGTGAGTACTTGTGAGTACTGGTATAATACGACTGTCTGTGACAAGCCAGTTCGTCGTTCGTCGTTCGTCCCGAGAAAGCTATACGCACGGCGCCTCAGTGATATAAATACGAAAGCATATATGGGCGCCCAAGACACACACACACACACCAGTGACTCGGGCGCATTGATAAAGATAGTGAGTGGGCCATGCCACTCATGGGCGGAAGGTGGAAAACCCCGGGATTAGTTTAGTTATGAAGTGGCAAAAGTGGACAGTATAGCGAGAAAGTGGTTAAGTATAGCGAGTTACTATATATATGTACAGTATAGCGCTTTTAGTCCGTATCGATATCCGTGGTTGACCGCGTCCCGAACAGACGAGAAGAATTCAATTGAGAGCGCGTTAACCGCGCCTGCCGCGGCAGATATCGAGTTGCCAATTCTGTCCGAATATCCGCCCCGCCATCCGCCATCCAACCCGCAGATACTTATCGCCATAAGGTGATCCACGCAACCATCGTGTTGGATGATTCGGAACAAAGTGACCGGAATCGATCATGGCGTCATAAACTTCGCATGAAGTGGGAAGGGAGGGAGGGGGACCCAATTGAAGGAAAAGATGTTTATCTTGAATATAAACTTTCATATTGTTCACCAACATTGTAACAATGTTGTTCACGGTTCTCTTCTGCCGGGAGCAATAATATACATACTACATACCGTACCGTACCGTACGTTTACGTGGCATGCGCACGTTTGCCCTATTCGACTACATATGTTTCCACCACACTACGTATCATCTGCACATCGGCCCTCGTTATGCAAAAAAAAATGACATGTCGTATTTCTTGGTCCTGCCTGTCTCAGAGAGGATGCCCGGATTCCAGTCCGAAAGTACCCGTGCGAGCCTGAGAATCTGGCAACCACCCATCAGAAGTGGGTTGTCAACCCGCTGACTCATCCGGGTCATCATCCATCATCATCTTTGCAGGGAGGGAGGGGGGACTCACCGGGACTCCCACCGAAAAAAACTCGACTTGCTGACATATCCTATATCACACCGCTGCACATTGAAAAAGATGCAACCAAAGTCATCATGTATCATGCAACGCGTTATATGGACGATCATCATCTCCGATATGTCCTGACTCCAGTTGCGTTCGTAAAGGAAGCGAAATGAGTTAGTGCCATCATCTCCATGGCCAGGTCGATGGAGGGGATGACTCGTCCGAGTCAGCACACATACGAGATCAAGACATCAGCCGCCATCATGACGCGATAAACTCTTGTTTGTTATTTATGGCGGCACGTGTGCGTATTCAGCTGGCCGGACGCCTTGAAGGGGCTAAATTAAGCGTACGCAGATACGCAGATGACTCGGCACTCAGGGCGCGGCGCTTCAGACCGGCTTTTTTCGGTATTACAAGAAAAGAAACAACAGAGGCGAGTCGAGAGGTTGAGTTGGTTCACGATTGATCATATATATATCTGGTATATGATGTGATTTATGGATGGCGGTCGAGTGATACAATAGCGATAGGGAGATGGGCGTTATCTACGATTAAGTGTTGGTTATCGTGTTGATCTGGCTTTGCCTGAGGCGAAATAGAGCTGAATCTGGGAAGGAACACCCACAATCTAGACAGATAACGGATCGCGCGGGTTATTGTGTGTGTTTTTAGTTAAGATGCGGCCACACTCTTCATTCTTGTTGTCGTAATATATATATAAATTCATAGGACTATTTATTGTCTTGTGGCCTATGTACAACTTTATGGTTTAATATGGCAGAAGAAGGAGCCAGTGCAGGCTTCACGGTAGAATTCTACGCCGCAGCTGTATTCTGGGAAGAAGGCAATCCAGAATAGCTGTGAACTCATGACCGCCATTTAATCGATTGCAGATGGTTGCCCGGTCCCCTGGCTAGCGAGGAAGCACGATGTTATCGTCGTCCCCGCGCTTAACGCGCACAAAGCATCACTCATCTGGCAACCGATTAGAAATGTCCTAAACGCCCGACAAGGACATTCTGACATTTGATAATCTGCGTGAGAAACAGAGTGGAAGAAGGGAAGCTGTGCCATCATGTCATAAACAGCATCATGCGTTCGTAATTGTTCTCCTTTGCGCTCGAGGGCTAGTTGGAGCGAGCAGATGTACGAAATAGGACAAACACGGACGGAACTACATAGTGGACCTCCATCGGAAGGCAGACGAGGCTACTTGTACCACAAACGTGTTCATTGTGTAACTCGACTGCCCTCAGCCCAAAGATGGTCATGTTATCACGCAGGAATGGTAATTTACAAATGTACAATGACTCGTACCCTCTGTCACCGCGCTTGTAAAGTGCATAGTGAGTACATATCAGGGTGAATGTGAGTGAGCGGAGATACGAGCCTGGGGAAGATAACCCGGAGCGACGCCAAGGTTGAACGGATTCTGCCGATGTACGCGCAAGAAGAATTGGGGCAAGAGCGAAAGAGGCAAGATTGAAGTGAGGAGAAGCGGAAGTCGAGTGAAAGCGCGGATCGGACCGGGGGTGGATGACTATCTTTGCAGATGGGGAATGATTGAGCGGGAAGAGCTGAGTGAGTCAGAAGTGGGCTGAGAGGATAAGGCGCCGTGAGTCAAAAAGCTGTGGGCACAGTCTGAGCATAGAGTTAGGGCCAGTCGAGACAGAGGCAGGTTGCCAAGAGTATCTGGCACAGTACTGTGTCACAAGTGCGTGGCATCGCAGGCAACAGCAGCGGGCCCACGTTTCCAGTGGGAACGGGAGCAGCAGGGTCTCAGGCGGACGTCGAGCACAAGAGGCATATGGGGAATTGGCGGCTGCATCCGATTAGATGAGCACGCGAAACCAACGCGCCGAGACAAACCGGGCAGTTCGGTTCGACTGTTTGGCCCGGAATGGACGGAGAAGCGTTGAGTAGAAAAAGGCGAGCGACACCGGATGTCTCCCTCGAGGCCCTTTCCCCCGTCCCCATGAAGCGCAACGCCCGCAACGCCATCCACGGCGATCTCGCCCGCATTCTTGACCCCTCCTACGCTCCAGCGTCCGCAAACCTTCCCCCTACCGCTTATGTCGACAGACACGGTTATCTTCACGACCCAGACTACCGACACTTCCCCGCCATTTCTCCCCCGCCTTCCCAGCCACCCTCAGACGACGACGACACTGTCCCAGTCGACAACGACTTCTACGCTCATATCTCAAACGCGTATGACCGCGCCGGTAACGCGTACGTTCACCCTCGCAAGCGCTATGACCAGTATTCCTACATCTACGCTTCCTACCGATCGCCATATCATTACTTCACCACTCCCACGACAGCTTCTTCCTCTTCACCGCCAACCTCATTCGAGTCCGATGCCACCGTCTTTGACGAGGCTGATGACTCGGTTTTTCTCGATGACTCACATAGTCACGTCAACACGCTCAAGAAGAAGCTCGGCAAGCGGCGTAGTAGCAGCAGCCAGAGCTCGACTTGCTCTCCCTCGCGCAAGCGCAGGTCTGAGGATCGACGGTCATCCTGTTCTACGGCGGCTGAGACCTCTCCACGCGTATCGGTGGAAGAATCCCCTCAGCGCCGGCTTTCGCCTCACAACGAACTAGACGAGCACTATCCGTCATTACATACACCTCCCCCCCACCACGACTTTGATCGGAGTCATCAGCAAAGCCATTTGGAAAGCGAAAAGCACGATCACCAGGAGTGGACACCCACATGTACTCAGAATCTACAAAGGCAATGGCAGGCGATCTCTCTACGCGTTAGGTTCTCAGTATTTCGGGCACAGCGTCGCGTTAAGCGGCGCATACAAGACCTGATATGAACTACCCTTACATGTACGTGTTTACTCTTCATTCCTAGTCCCTCGGCTTACCACGGAGCAGGCGGTTAGTTTCTTGATCGATGAATAGCGGCGAACAGGGTCCATAATATACCCCGGGGGGCGCGAGCCGCCACCCCACATGATGTCCCTTTTGTTCTCCACTCTAGCGTCCCCGCCCTGCGACACCTGACCCACAACGCACCTCCTATATGCGCCATCCATCACCCGATCTATGCACGACGCACGTCATGCCACTATGGGGAACACGCCATCCGTTATCATCATGCTTTACGATCGCAACGATATTAAAATGTGCCATATGTACTATCAACCCCGCCATCCCAATTAACCCCATAATCGGCCAAACACGCGCCTCATTGGATTTCTTTATTCTCCGCAAACCCTTCATGGCATCACGCAATCATCCTTTCAACATGCATTTCTTGGATATTCCTGTCACAATCAAAGGCATTGTTCTCTTCGCATTCATTCGCATTTCTATAGACTAGGACGATCTGGCCGTCAAGTCACTACATACTTGTTCTTTTGTGTTTTTTTTTTGCGCGTGTTCAGGGTTTCTGGAAGGAGCTTTACTTCGAATTCGTACTCATGTCCATGCACGCGTTGCCACGATGCCCGCGTGTATACACTTTGCCCTTTTCTTCTTCGCTTCAGTATCTTGGTCCTGTCTGCACGAGCCGAACGATGTGCTTACGTAGAAGTGTTACGACACGACTGACAATGATACGAGTTTTTTTGTTGCATGATACGAGAAAAAACCGGTGTGATGGCCGTCATCGATTCATCATTATAATGACCTTTTTAGTGTGGCGTGTTTGTTTCAACTGTATTTTTTTTCTTTTCTTTTTTTGGAGTCCGGACAAAGCAATGGCCCGAATGGCAATGAGGCGGGATAGCCGGTTCCTTTTTTTCTTTCTTTCTTTCTTTGTTTGGCAGTAAACGTCTTTGGGACGCGTGTTGATGGTTGCGAATGATGATGCGGATTTGCCGAGTGGGGGGTGGAAGAAAGGGTAAAAAAGGGGGGAGGGGAGAGCCAATGAGTTAAATTGGGTGGTCAGCGGAAGCCGGGACGATGTACAACTTTTTGCATTTTTGGTTTTTTTGGTGTGTCATTGAAATCATGAGCATTGGCCAAGCCATCTCTTTTTCTTTTTTTTTGATTTTTTTTGAGATGTATATATGTACGTGTAATAAATACGTGGATAGTAACTTGTGCTGTGCTGCGCAGTATCATACTAACTTGGGTTGCTGCGCGCCGAGTACACATTCGTGTGTTCGTGTTTCGTGTCTGTGTGTGTGTGTGAGAGAGAGAGAGCGCACTGTGAGAGCGTGGACAAGTACTACTACTACTACTACTCAGACTGGGCGATATCGATATCGATAAGCACCAACGCTCGTGTGTACGGGGTTGTGGGCATTAGGTACAAACCCGTCCGTATACCGCTACCGTATGGAGTTAATGCGGGCCCCGTCGGAGTTCTACTTACAGTATGTAAACGCTCAGTAAGTAAATCTGAATGCTGGGGACAGGGGTGGCGATTTGCCTCTCAGGATCGTCAGTGATAACAAACTTTTTACATATTATACATTACATTCTTATCGACGCGTTGACAACGGAAGGGTGGCTGTTATTACGAGAGATGCTTGTGTGTGTATGTTTTTTTTTAGGCTCTGTAGGCCGTACGCTTGCTACCTAAACAGGTTAGGACTTGGTCGGGGTCGACGCTCGTTGAGAGCATGGAGCCCGTCATGGAGACGTGGAGGATGGACGTTAGTGTGATCAGAGGTTTTTTTTTTTCAAGGAACCCGCTCGAAGAAGTAAGGACTGGCTTGGCGGAGGTGATCTTCTTATTTGACAGTTACGAGGCATGTACATTTGCGAAAAAAATGTCGATTCAATAAGATGTTGTATATAGACTTGGAGAGTGCTTGTGTCGGTCCGAGCCCAAGTGATTGTTGCTACTTTGTTTAAAATTTTGATATGTTCAACCAGCGGCAGCAACCCGGAATGCTTACGCACATGATTGACCTGAACGCAAGCACGGCTGACGATCGGCAGTGTATCGCTTTGAACTCCAGCGAACTCGAGCCGAACTCTCGCAGTGAGTGATTGAGTGACTCCATGATCAATGACATAGGCCAATCCCGTTTGAGGCAGGCTGGAGCGTGAGGAATCACTGAATTCAGTTGATCGTCGATCGAGCGTCACTAAACGTCATGATGACTGGCTTGTTTATCTAGCCACCAGCACAAGTTGTGTACACCAGCTGTATCTATGGCGGGCACTGTGAGTCTATGAAGCACTAGTGAAAAAATACGGGCCTAAGGCGACAGAACGGCAACTCATCGCCGTCGCTTTGACAGAACCAGATAAAGTAACACGTCTGCACGCCGTTGCGACTTAGTTCAGCCACAAACGGTTCACTGTCCACGGTATCGCCCAGATCTCAGTAACGGCGGCCAGCTGACGCATCGTTGGGAGAACACCTGCCACTGAGTGACCAGGTCTCATTGCCCAGACTTCAATTTGACGGAATCGGCGGCCACGATCGACGCTGACGGAGTTTTTTTGACGAGCACAACACGATCGGGTGGCTGTGCGACAGTGCATTCGGATGCTTTTCCGAAACATGGTAACATGGTCCACTTGACGATAGGATATCCATCCAACTGGAGTTCCGTACGCCCTCAGAAGCGGGGGCAGGACGGGTGCCTGGGTATGTTCAAAGTATGTTCAAAGTTAGTGCTTGGTCAGCCGAAAAGATTCTGATAATGTAGGCGGTGACCGCTACTCGCCTTTGCATGGTAGGTTTTTGTACGTTGGTAAAGTTTGAACACCTGAGTTGAACGTTGAAGCTTTGAAATTTGAAGGCTTCGTTGATATTCACTACAATTTTTTGAACGGATGTGAGTAAACTTACCCTTCTCTGCGAATGTTTTCTGATGATGCATGAATTTATGCTCTTGGGTTCACCAAGGTATTTGACGTCGCACTCAAGAGATCACAGATGGTTGCTTGTTTGGTCACCGACCCGCGCCGAGTGACGTAACACAACGCCGCCAACTTGTGTTAGTACCCGTGACATTTGACTGGACGTCCCTTTGAACAGGTAAACGACAGAAGTGGCATGCTAGAGCACGAACGACAGAAAAGGGTGGTCTGTGTATTATTTAATTAGACCGCTTTGGGGACGAGCTAACAATACCTCATACAGAAGTAGGTTGGGACCGACTTGGCTCATCGTCCATTTTGATTCAGTCTTGAACACGCTGTTTGATGTTGGACCCTCCGATATGGCACATTAGAACGTGCTTTTAGCTTCTATCTCCGGTGACAAAGGAACGGCCGTCAAGAAACATACATATCCGGCTTAGCGCAAACGCTTTTACTCACGCTATTCGCGAGGACAATCTGTGATTCTCATCTCTTTGCGCTGCACTCGGTCGTCTACATTACCCCATGGTGCGAAACAGCGGGGAATCCGGAAGAAAAACGGTACTTGCCTAGGTGGTTTTCATTATTTTGACTTCCGGGAAAGCCAGAATCTATGGATGGCCCACTGTTCGGTTCACGTGCCTATCTTCCATTCCAGAGCCACTTCTAGCGTGAACTATGCCCCATCCATAGGAACCCCAAGCCAATTCACTGGAAGCGACTATTGCGCTTACAGGCGCTTTGATCCCCTCTGCGCTTACTCCTGACTGGACTCGCGAGATATCAGTGGCAATACCCTGTGACCTTATGCTCACTGGAGCCAGAAGACGGCGGCGTTCGTCCGTCAAATATAGTTATGCTGCTATGCTCTGCTATGCTTGATATGCCTGAACGTCTATCTGTCGTCTCTAGAATAACCTGGGCTCTATCTTGGTTATCAACGTATCGTGTGCACTGACAGTTAATTTGACTATCACGCAATCTGAGTGGCACGTCGGCTAGATGACACGTCAGGACCGCCTTATCTTCCTTCCCATATCGGCCGCATAGTGAAGCAATGCTGGCGTTGCATTTTTACTTGGAGTACCTGCCCACGAACTGGGTCGGTCTCATAATCCGCATCATGAAAATGGTTTCTCCGATTCTTCTCCCTGGAATCGATATCAGCGAGACGAAACGATGAAAGAGGAGACGAGTATGGAACGTGGTCTGATCAGTAATCAATGTGTTTTCTTCCCACGCATCCTTCTTACTGCTTCGTTTGGCGTTTTAGACGTCTCCTTGGAGGCGCGGAACATGGAGACCGCGGTATGTTTTCAATGCACACGGTGTTCTGTGATGTAAACTTTGTTGAGATAAGAAAGTCCGATATGCACAATGCACGTAATGGTATCGCACTTTGAGTGAGTTTATCAACGGTAATGAAACTGGTTATTGCTTTAATTAACTTCATTTATGAATGCGGTGATTTGCGAAGAGTAGCGAACGTGTGCGAGTCATCCTGGTCTTGTTAGAACTTCCCTAAGTCGGTCGGTCAGTTAACCCAGCAATCAATGAATCCAACTATCCTAGGGACACGTGTGTAAAGGGTTGAACGGAGCAAGAAAGACTCCGACTCGGCGATTCATCAAGCGTGAGGGAGTCGCCGGTCTGCACGAACGCCTCGAGCTCTTGACACAGCTTGGACATAGCCTAGCGGTGCTACTCCGCTCTGTCTGATTGGGGCCGATGTGCTCGGTGATAACCGTCATGATCTTACCTGAAACAGTTATCTTATCATATCATTTGGAAGTTTAAACGCTAGGGTTCATTCGGTTCAGGAGTCGTACAATCCTTCATGAAGGGCGCTGCAATACGGTGCATATGGCATATGGAGTTGAATGATTCGGCTAGTAAGGCGAGGTCAATATCATCAATAAATGAACGAGTATTGGTTCTGCGCCTGCCGTAATTCATAACTGCAGAGGATGGACCCTTATGCCTGCCTAAACCCCAAAGTGTGATCGTTGACTCGCAAGCGCCTCGGCAACGAACCTGAAGGGCGCGGTGCGGTTACCGCACTGCCTCACTCCGAGGAAGTTGTGGCTGTTGGTTGCGCAGTTGAGGATCACCCCCTACTCACGTCATCTAGCAGTTGTTTTCGGAGATGATATTTCCTGCCACGGATTCAGGAAATCGCGGTGGCAGTTGTCCAAAATAAAGCAATGCAAGGGCGAGCGGCGAATTCAGTTACCCAAAACATCCTTTGATCATTTCACAACGCCCAGAGCACGGAGCGTCCCGCTCGCTCAAACGTGTATATGAACCAGCTTCGAGTTTTGAGCCGGGAAGAAGCTTGGCGATGCCTCAAAGGGAACGATTCGAAACAAGCAGGGCACGAGTAGTACGCGCGAGTTACCTAGCTAGAGACAGGAGTACCATTATTTGACGCTGCTGATGAGCTGCATATCCTGCTATGGTATGACTTCCTCCAGTTAGTCTGGATGCAAGCTGCGAGCTGTTGTAGAGCCAATGTCAATTTTTTTTGGAAATTGCGCAGCAATGTCGGTCGCCTGTCGGTAAATAGCCAGCTCTGTTCAACTAAGAAAGAGCAGCACATTAGTACAAAGGGAAAAGAATACCACCAGGGACATAACACGAGAGAAAACGAAAGGAGGGAATACCTGCTCATTTAACACGATGGGCTCATGTGGCAAGCACGTGTTGCACATGCATACATACTGATCTAATTTCTCAATCCGGTGGCTGAAGTTTCCAATTGAATACAACTGTGGCTAGCGTTCCCAAGCGCGGTCTGTCTACGGCGCAAGAAAAGGGTAGCAATCTTCTGAAAAGATGTCAGAGACCGATCCACGAAACGACGAATTTCTTACCAGTCACCACCATAATACGTCCAAAGGATCATATTGAGTGAATTTCCAGCGCGATTCCCATGGGTCGTACATAACAGCATCATCACCGAAGAAGACGACTTCCGTCAGAGAGGTCGTGGCATCCCTCCACACTTTTGCCACTGACACCTGTTCATCCCACGTCCACTCAGCGTAACCTGCGGGGGACGCTATGTCTTCCCATTGCCCGAACCGTAAGCGTTCCAGTTCGGTCAATCCGGTGAGTGCCTTTCTAAACCGTTCATTTGGCTGAAACTGATGACACAGTTTGAAATGTATATTCGACAGAATAAGGGGGGGTCTGAACTTACCTTGTAGCGCCCGTCTCGCACCAAAAAGTTTATTACCCTAAGATTAGGAAAGTTTTTTGCGGTGTGTTCCGTGATATCGCAGAGATAAGACATGTCGGAAAAGTCTTTAATGTAGTACGTGACACCCCTGACCAGGTCTTTTGCTGGCTGCAACTCCCTCGCGTCGAAGCGATCGATAGAGTCTGTGATGGTGTGGAACTTAGCGGCAACATCGTCAAAGAATGCGGTGAAGACGCTCGTCGTAAAATAAGGCTTGTCATCTTCATCCACGCATATGAAGCAGGGCCATGTTCGTCGAGACGGGTCCCTTTCTCGTTCCAAATCGATGGCTTCAAAAGTAGCTTGCGGGAAATCCTGCCATTCAAACAGGCCGAGAACTTTGAGGTTTGGGTAGGTTTTCATTACAGCGTCGATGTCGATGCTGCTGTTGCAATAGAGGGTATGTAATGGAAAGGAACTGCTTCTGAAATTCCGCCGTGAGTCACGAATGGCACGAAATACAATACAATCACTCACATAAGAGCTTGAGAAAGCTGTTCACTATATTCGTCTTTCAGATCGAGGTAGAATCGAATCCGCAGGTCAGTAATTGTCTGTAAATTCTGCAGTGCACTGATTAGGGCCATCAACGGCGTTGCTACGCTGTCTCTATCCTCGTCACCATCGCCGTTGTAGTAGAAAGTCAAAGATTTTACGAATGAGGCCTTCTTTGAATTCACAGACAGAGTGTGAAGACAAGTAATGTCGCCTGTCTTGCCGTCGAGGTATACCGTGTGGTATAAGGCTCGTTCTGCCTCGGCTGTGAAAAGCGAATGGACTTGTGTTAAGCAAGCGAGGGTGGCTGGAGATGATGTACTCCAGCATATGATTTGGACCAATTCGGGGATGAGAATTTTATGTGCTGCTTCCCCTCCAGGTCTTGCATAACCCATTGACGTCCAAGTTTCTTTGTTTGAGCCAGGTTTGAGTCGGGGAATGTTTGGGGTTGCTTGACGTCCATTCTGAGTCAAAACTTCGATGCCAGCGCTGTTCTTTGTTAACACATTATGGGTCTCTCAGCCAGGGTAAAGTCGAAGAGACAAGCGTGAGTTCTACTCGTCTTGCCCAATCAATCACCTGGAAATAATTTCTCGGATATAGAGTTCCTTTTCTGTGCCCTAGTGGCCCCGTACCATCAGCTTCGACGCAACTTGTTTCCCAATATCACATTGTCTTCGGAGTACATCCGGCTCAGCAACTTTCCCCTTCGCAGAGCAGCTCAACATCAAAACTTTTGGATCTGATCGCCGGTGCATCGTGCTTGAATATTATCCCGCGAGAACAAGCAACAACATTCATTAGATGCCACCGGATCTACGATGACGCAGGAGCTCGACTCTACTGGGTTCAATGCAAGCCATGAATTGAGGCCTATTGGTCGACGGAAGATGATGTTTAGAGCCTTCTGTGCTGACACTACTTCGTGCTTCAGTCGTAATTTCCGCGCGTCGCTCATTCAGAATAATATCCATCACCTCTGGCGTCTCCAGCTGTAATAATTCGTGGCTCGCCTCGTGCGCGCGATACGCGATAGATCGGGATGTATGGTGTACGCAGAGAGTCGACAAGCCGTGAAAGGCTACCAAATCGTCGACTACCAGCTCTCTGCGCGTCGTCACCTCTGTCTACAGATTTCGTGTATCGCCTGCAAGGACTTGCCTGGTATGCTCCATGCGTTTCACACGGGAGGCCGCCCATAAACGTCATCGATCGCAACGGACGGACTTTGTCTTGCGGATGGTCTTTGGACTCCAGTTAACGTCTAGCGCTCTTTCTCCAATTACAATTCGTCTGGACTTTTGACTGCATCCTTGACCATATCTGCGATTCTTTTACCAATTGCCCGTCGAATGGTTCAAAAATCGAAATATGACTTGTTTTGGATTTCGGTTGAAGCGCTCCAGCACCAAATTTCCAGTTTGGATACCAGGAATACGATGAAATGCGTTGAAAGTTTTTGCAGATGGAACTAGATTGATAAGATGCGCAATCTCCCACCACCCACGGATGGTCAACATATTCGCACCTGCGCCAAATCGTGATCCCGCATTCTTGCCGAAATTCCATGTGCTCCTCCGTCCAAGACGCCCGGAATATACATCCACATTCGACCCTGCATTGGCATAATTCGTGGATCGAATGCTGAAAAAGGCGTTCAATATTAAGCAAGCTTCATTGATGGAGCGAAGCTATTTCTGAGAGGAACCCTGTTCCGGTTGATGAGTTGGTGACTTGTCAACCTGACGATTTCGACAAAAGGGTTAACAAACATGCGGAACGTCGATTGTCGACGTGCAAAGTGTTGGGGAGAGCAGAAATAAGCATACCACTTGGATGGTCACACACGCGTCCTTTAAGGGTGTTGAGCAGGTTGCCCTTTTGGTTAGGTGTGGTTCTCCCGAAACACAGCCGTGTTGTACCCGTCCAGCGCTTAACGTTTGTTTCCTAATAGATCCACTTTCTTTTACTAGACTTGGGAATGTTGCTGCCGCTTTATGATATCCACGACTGCTTCACGTCGGCTTCACCGTGCTGGAGCGCTTAACACTGCACACGATGCTCAAACTGTGTCGCTGCTTTGTGCCACAGCTTCACGTCGTTCCTTTAGCGCCTGCGCAAAAGCTTTTCAGCAGTTATAAAGGTCAGGCAATTCGGAACCCCTCCAATAGTGTTCTGCTCCTTCATAACTGCAACGTCTCCTACGATCACGATGACATCCACAAACGGAAAAATATATGATCCGCTAACGTTTATGGACGAGTTCTTGGGAGGCGAGGAACCGGTCAGTGGCATTTATACCATGCCTTCAAGCGCCGGCTCATTCTGCGGTCTAGCCACGAAAGATCATCACCAACTATGCCGCGCTGGAGGCTGCTCTGGCGAAGGATGTGTTTGGCAATGTAGTTGGTGAATTTCCCAAGCCTCGGTCGCGCAGGGCCCCACACGCAAGAGCCGGTCGCGGACTCTTTCACGTCTCCTGGGCCGACACGCCTGCACCAGAGCAGGATGAACACCAGTTCACTCCCCTGACGCCAGCTCCGCGGCACAAATATCAAGAACATTCCATCAGATGTAAATGAGTAGGATTTCCGTACCGCACGCAAACATCATACCCCGTCTGGTTTTTACATGTTATACATGCTTTTTCCTTTGTCCTTCTGTCTTTACGATACCGCATGCGTTGATTAGGCTCCCGATGTACTTATGAACATACAAGATATATTATGTATACTGTTGTAGCATGAGCAGTCATTCCCATTACTCTTCACTCGTTTCTTGTTCATCGATTCCCTTTGTTGCCCTTTTGCGAGCTGTTCCTTTGCCAGTCCGAGGCTTCTTATCTACGCGCGAACTGCCAACCCGTTTGATTACTTCTCGAACGGAGTCCGCCAGTTCCTGTTCTTGAAGACTCTGCTGGCCATCTGTTTCAATACCTGCTAAACTATTAAGAACTTGTATCTCCTTTCCCCACACCTCTTCTGGCTTCTCAAATGTTGGCGTTTCGAGAATGAGAGGGATACCTTGAACCCGAGGATCACTTAAGATATGGGCGAACGTTCGAATTCCGAGAAAACCTCTGGGTAGAAAGGCGTGAGAAGGATGTTGTGACATAGCGATAGACGTACAATCCAATGTTTTCGTGCCTGTCTCGTCTCGAGCCAACGTCCACCTTTGAGTCGTTGAGGTGCATTCCACGTAAGTAGGATAAGCCAACTTTTTGATCAAATTCGGTCACTGGAGGTGGATGAGCTTTTTTTTATCCCAATTCGTCGACTGCTCGCATACGCATTTTACTATAGGGATTAAAAGTCAGTACATATCAGAAAATGTGACTGAACCGAGAACTCACTCCCAGCCTCCCTTCGTCCGGATGTCGTAGCCAGCGGCAAACATATGACCTGTTTTGAAAAAAATGTATTAGCATGTCAGTCAGTAAATGGCAGAAAGGAAGATGATTCACAGGAATCTAAACATACGCCTACTCTAGACTTGTCTTCGACTAGACTGATGATTCCCCCTAGCTCCGCAAAGTCCGACCCAATAACGTTACCTGATCCAGCCTGAATCGAACAGCTCAGGACATGTACCACAGCGCGTGTTACGACAAACGAACCATATTCTCAAGGACGATAGTGACATGCTCTGTTTCTTTATGGGCTCTGTTGATAGATCCGACAATGTTAGATATACATCCCTCAGTGCTGATAGCACCAACAGTAGATCCTGGACTACACAAATTCTGAATAAAGCTCCAATCGGGTAACGCCTGATCAACGTACTGAAAGTTATACAGCTCGAGACCGAGCTGCTCACAACGCTTCAAATCGTCAATGAAACATTCGTATGATTTTTCGCGCTTGGCACTACAGGAGAAAAATCTCAGCAAGGCGGATACGCGCCGAGATTCAACGCACGCGTCAGGATTCCCTAAATTGACGAGGTAACTTCCGTGAGGAAGAATAACTCTAGTCGAATAGTCATACTCTTTCAGACGCGATTTAAAGAGGGAAATGGATTCGTTAGACAGAGGAGGCCCATTCCATTTACGTTGACTCTTGAGGAAGAGCGCAAACGCGTTGGCACTGACGAAGTGGGTTTAGTTGTCAGCCGAGCCTGTGCTAGTGTGAAAACGCACCCAATAGCTGCGGCATTCAAGACGGAATTCTCTATGCCACCCGCGCTGGATACATGTGCTCCTACTTTCCAGAGGCAGGCTTTGTTCCGTTCGAGATGCTCACTGTCGTCCGCTGCAAGTGCCTTGACTTTACGTTTTCTGGAAGTTTGAGGCTCATTTGGTTTATCTTGTTCGTTCTGAGCTGGAGAGGAGGTCAGTCGATGTACGTTGGATCGTCTGCGACGAACGAAACTAAGTGTCGCCTTGACTCCAGTTTTGTCCGCCGTGTCGCGTCCCTCCTCCGTCGTTCCCCCTGCTGCTAGGCGCGCCGACCTCCTCATGATGTACTTTGGGACGTTGCAGGAGCGAGATCTGACTTGGAGTCGAAAAATTCGGTGCAAGTGCATGTACAATGGGAGCATGTGCATGTGCATGAGCCGCCGTGTTGCAATTTGTTGGCTTTCTCCAAGCCAACACGACACGCATCATCGACATCCCTTGCACAATTAACTAGGAAACGAAAAGAGATTTCTGACGTTTCTACTGCTACGTGGAGAAGTCGAAAGTCCGAGAGCAGGAAGGCAACCATCTGGCATTGGTCATCCATATATGATCTCGCGCGATGGAAGTAATTGCTCTCAATTTGCAAGCAGCATCACAAGCTTCTGGCATCGAAAATCTTGCAAGGCATCCCGCCCAGTTATAGCTCCGCAAATCTGAAGATGCCTCAGCTTAGCCCATGGTAACCGGTAAACTCTGATCCCAAAGGAATATACTCGCCGCAATGGGAGTGACCAACGCAATATGTTTCCATGGCGAGCAACACTGCAAAGGATTAGACGAGTTTGGTTGCACGAATGAAAATTCTCGTATGGCTAGCTGCTTAACACACCATTCTTTGCACACCCTGATTGTTCCGTGGCATAGGCAATGAAAACTAGTCGGCCAGTCTCATTGATTCCCTACGCTAGATTGGATGACAGTTCATAGAATACTCGTGCTGCTACAAATATGCGAAATAGATCCGACAGCGTAAAGAAATAGCGGTGTATCGATCATCCAAATGTCTGGTCTCTTTGTCCTTTAGGCCAAACCAAGCAATTGAGATCAGAGTTTGTTATGCGCATGCTGTATTGCATTTCGCTGCGATCGATGACTTTCATTAAACGGTAACTGCCTTTGAAATTTGTGATGCTCAGGCTGAGAAATTCGAGTCGTCTCTCCACGGACGTTCCAGACCCGATTCGGGAATCAACCAATATTTGCCAATGCCGGAAGAGTGCTATGAGTACAACGCTCGAGCCATAAAAACTTCAGACGAGGACATAATGATGGCGCGTCATCCTCGAGCAAAATAAGCTTTTGAACAACTTCGTTGTTGACTGCACCTGAATTTTGTGCTATCTTCAGTTGAGTAAGGGAATAGCAGCTCCTATGGGCCAGGCAACGAGCAAAATCCCTTGCAGACAAAAACCGTTCCTCTAATCTCCAACTTGTCAAGGGCACACGCGGATCGAGAAAGAAATGCTAAAAACAATCCGGCATCATCCCTTAAGCTTGAAGAATAAATGATGATCATTTCTTGTAGAGATGGAGCAGAAATGCACTGGGCAACCTGTGAAAGGTTGAAGGTAGCCAGCTCTATGCTCTTCAAGTCATGTAGGATTATGGGGGATGACTCGAACATGTTGGATGGTGCTGGAAGTTCAAGGTAAGTGATACCATTACGACCTTCCGATCCGCTATCCTAACCATAAACTGTCTTCCCTTCGATGTTGCTCAGTCGTATTTTCTTGCTCACACTGCCCAGCGACCACGAACGTTTCACGTCCGTGGGTTTATACAGGACGACGGTTAACAAACCCTTTCATGCTTTGCAGAGTTTGCTCGTTGTGGAGGTCTCGTGCGTCGGATACTCCCCAGTGGTGGAGACGAGCGTTTATCTATATCACGAAAAACATATCAGTCACCGAAACGCAATTGAAAGCGGCCGTATTTGACTCATGGATCCAGCGCTCCAAAGACCTGCCTCTGTCGCTTTATATATCCCATGAGCCCGCTTTCTAGGAGGCATCGCTCGCCACTTGTAAGGACACAGTGAGCCGTTCTGGCTTGTTGCTATAATGAATAGTAGTGGAAGCCTTGTAATAAAAATGACCAGGTTACAAGAGTAACGTTACACCGCCAGTACCGCTTGTTCCGCAATGTGTGTGTGTGTGTGTTCTATAGCGACTGACTGGTGGAGAGAGGCCTTGCACCGAAAGTAACGCGCAGAGTTTGAAAAAAGATACACTCGCACGGCAAGTTCATGTATGTTTAAAATATATAAAATATATAAGGAGCGGGGTATGCGACAGCAAAAAACTCGAGTGATTAGCATGATGAGTAAAAAAAAAAAAACAGAGAAAAAAAAACAAAACAGAACCCATTAGTTGCATACACCAATATAAATCGTATAATCGTAAAAAAAACAAGGACGTACATAAAAGAAAGGGTAAAAAAAATGAAGGAAATCATGCATCATGTGAACATACATGGATATCCGTTTCTTGACTTGGAGCATATCAATCTCCCAGAGGTTTTGGAGGTAATGGAGGCCTATTCGCCGTCGGCCAATCCGTCGGATGGTTCGTGGCTGCTGGCTTCCTCGACACGGACGGTTCAATCTCACCCTTGGAAAAGCCATTCTGGGCACCGCTCTCGACAGGAGGCATCGTCCCATTCATCGCCATTCGCGCTACACGTGCGTCCTCCTCCTGCGTCTCTTTTATATACTCCTGTGGTGGCCGCGGCATCAAGGGTGGAGGAGGAGAGCCAAATCTGTGCACGGAACTCGCATATGACAAGGGAGAGACGATGGACGAGGCCCCAGTACTGCTGCCGGCGCTAGGCAAACCATTGACGTATCCATTCAAATACATCGGTGGTAGTCCTTCACCGACAGGAGAATCCTGGGCATCGTATTTCGCCTTCAGCAGCGCCTTTTCCTCAGCCGCAGTTAGCACTCGCTGCCCATTGCTGTCAACGACCGGAGGCAACGGCGCTGGCCTACTTCGAAAGGACGAGTTGTTGGATAGAACAGACGTGCTGCGCACAGGTGTTGACTGGCTGACGGTAGACGCGTTACGCGGTGGTGGCTGCGGTGGAGCTGGGCTCATCCCGTTCGCAAGCATATCTTGAGCTTCAAATCGTCGACGGAGCAATTCCTTTTCAGCACTTGGACTGGGATATGCTGAATTGCCAGAGAAAGACGGAGGTGACGCATCGTATGTGGAAGCTTGCTTAGGCATTGGGGACTGAGCTGTAGATCCTTGCGTAGGAGCCGCAACTGTCACTGAATTCTGACGAGAGAGGGCAGCCGCATCCTGAGCTTCGTATGCCCGCCTTAGTCGTTCCTTTTCCGACAGTTGCTGCGGTGCGGTCAGAGGAAGGCCGGCTTCGAAGGGTGGAGGGAGATCGTTTTGTGCAGGTGGAGTCGTCGTCGTCGTCTGGAGTCCGGAGCCTGACGAAGCGGAGGGATATAAAGAATCATACGAGATGGGACCCGATCCACTACCTCCCGGTGTATCTGAGTAATGTGCGCTACCTTGCACGCGGTCCACAGCAATCTTCGCCTCCTCGTATCTTCTCAGAGCTGCCTTTTCTTCTTCGGCTGTCAGATAACCAGGTACTTTCGGCACCTTGGAAGAAGTTGCCATAGGGAGGTGGATCTTAGCTGGAGCAGGCGGCGAATGCTGTTTGCTAGCGTCATTTCGAGCTGCAATAGCTTGCGAATACATGACTGCTGCTGCTGATGGAGCTTTACTCGTAGATGGAGGTAAAGTTGGGTCTGATGCCACAGGAACGGCACCGTATCCTTGAGTTCTTGCAACGGCTGCCTGAGCAGATTGGAAGAGCTTAAGCTTCTCTTCTTCTGCAGTAGGCCAAGGATTACTGCGTGCTGGAGGCTTCGCCTGTGGTGGCGGAGCTTGCGTGAGCGGTGGAGAGGGCGACTGAGATGCAAGGAATCAGCTATCAGCTCGCTTCGAGGTTGACGCAACTCACCGATGACGACTGTACAACAACACCTCCTTGAACCATCTCTACCCGCGCTTTGGCTTGTTCATACAACTTCTGCTTCTCCTCCGCTGCGCTGAGCCATGGGCCCTTGAGTTGAGCCGAGTCATTACGCTGGTGAAGTGACGACTGCGACTCTTGAGGAATTTCAAGCGGAAGCGCATTGGTAATCGTAAATCGTTGTGTTTGCGCGGTAGTAGATCCAGCCGAAGTCGGCCTCTTACCTGTACTAACTCCCGGCTTGGAGCCCGCCGCTTTTGGCCATGCACCAAACTCATCCGCAGGCCTGCCAGACTGGGCACTTCCTTGCGAGCCTGCCGTCTGATGGGCTGGCCGTCTGGACGATGCCCCGTAAGCATCAGTACTTGATGTCATAGGGAGGGTGTTGTAGGGTCCATTGCTTGGTTGTCGGTTTCCGTAACCGTCAGGGGTTGTAGAGTGATTCAAAGGGAGAGCGGCCGCCATTTGAGGAGCGCGGTTTTGAATAGGTTCAACGCGAGTAATGGATTGCTGCGCTGAAGGATTGGCGCCACCTGGTCCTGGCATCTGTAGCACGGACAACCCTGGGGAAGGTCCGATGCGCCTATGGGATAATCAGCGCATCGCAAATCGTCGAAGTATTAAGATAATGACCTCATCGCTTCTAAAGATACGGCCCTATAATAGTGTTAGTGTCGAAAACGGGATTTCCACGGAAATCGTGCCTTTGCCAGTTGGAAACAATAACAGGTAGTTCGATGACAAGAGGCAGTCCATTCCCTGCTAGGGCCTTCACGATCAAGACATAGGTGATGTCAATGTGTCGGGCAGCTGTTAATGTTGTGTTTGTATGCGACGGAGACAACATGCAATATAAATCCTGTGTCGTCTGCATGCCGCCCTGCATTGGGGTGTTGACTTGGAACTTGTTGTCCGCAATGATATTCGTCCTTGTCAGAGGTTCCCCTTTCTTCCCAGCCACATATATATGTCCGCGGTATGTGATCGTCTCTTTGAGTAGTATCTCAAAGGCGCGTAGCATGATAACTTGTGGACTATCAGACCGTATAGTGGCCGTAACGGATATACGGTCTGCAGGGCCATAACAGCTTTGATTGCGCTCGACCGTCAACTTGATTCCGTCTTCAATCACATGCCGATTTTCTGGTTGACAATAAACAGGCCAAGTAGAATGTAAATCGTGCTTGTCAATGATAACACTTGCACTCGTCATCGCGACGGCTTGCTTGCGTTTTCGAAAAAAGCCCCTACCCATCGACGATGAATTAAACATGAAAAGGCACGATAACTAAGATAATACCTTTTACCTTTCGTGCAAACAGTAGCAACAAGCTCGTAGTGGACGCCAGCTGAAAGACGGGATGAGTCATTGTTCGCCCAACGATGACACTGGAACGCACCTCGTGCCTCCAGCTGTAAACTGGGTGGAACGGCTTCAGGTATCCGAATTGAGAAAGGGAAATCTTGCTGAGACAGAATTCACGGAAACACGAGTCAGTCAGTTCTGTCCCCCCGATGCTGAGAGAGAGACAGGACAACTTACCGCATGCAATAACTCATACTCAGCACCTTCCGACGCCCACAACGTCAGGGATCCAGGACCCACAACGTCGTAGAACGTATTCGCCGCACCACCTCCGGGAAGTGTCTCCACCTTACGCAGCTCGACTTTGACCCATTGCGCTTTAACTCCTTGAGCGGGCACCCGTACCTCGATGGCCTGCAAGTGGAAACACCCATCGATGACAAAAACGAGAGACAAAGGGGCGGTTGATCACTTACGCCTTTGACCGCAGCCTGTGGTCTGTCGGAGCCGTTGGGCGGAATACCAGGGTAACCTATGCAAAAAAGCGGCATCCATCAAGCCTTTTGAAAAATTGAAAAGTGAGGCGTACCGGTGACGAAGTCAACATGCGGAGGCGGTCGAAGTGTTCTGTGTTGGGACTTGTCAGAACTGCGGGTGCGTGTATGGGAGAAGCCTACAGTTGCACAAGGGACATCTGTCGCCGAGGCGATGGATGGGGGAAAAGAGGACGATGAAAGCGACGGCAAACGATGTCAGTAGCGCCCAGGAACACGATGGCTGTGCTCTCACGCGCTGGCATGCTCTCATATCCATCCTACGGTAAAGACGCCAACCACACCAACTAAAACTTGAACTCTTTCCCCCTCTTCCCTTCCCGGTCCCGTTCCATTTTCTGCCTCTTCTTTGCCATCTCCTTCGCCACCATATCTGAAAAATCTTCCTTCGATCCAGGCACCCCAGCACTCCCTCTCGAACTGGCATCGTACCTCCGCCGTAGCTCGTCTTCCGACATGCCCTCCAATTCGCTCGCATCCAATGACACGTCAACTCCACCTTTCCTCTGAGAAACACAGTTCCATCAGCGAAAATGTCAACTCAAGTTGGACGCAGAGACCACACCTTTGTAGACCGTTCATCTCCAAGGACGGGAATAGCAGCGCTAGCACCAGCGACAGCGCTAACATCGTACGCACGATCGCTGCCCATCAATCCACGCACGGATGTCTGCTTCTCGGGTACAACATGATAGAGTGATCTTGGACCCGCGTCCACTGCTTCGGACACAGAACGTTGCGAAGTCTTCCGCAACTCCAAGAAATCAGGCGTCTCCAGGCCTCCAGCAACCGTGGACACGACACTCGCCATACCCGAAGGCGTCTCCAACCCAGATGGCGTTTGCATGCCATCTGCTGGTGTTGGCTCAGAGACCTCTTCTTCTTCCTCTTCTGACTCGCTCTCTTCTTCTTCTTCCTCTGTAGAGCCATTGTAGGTACCAGTTGACCATAGACACGGCGTGACATACCTTCTTCTGGCTCCAACTCACCCCACGGCTCCTTGTCAATGGGCTCACCGATCTGAACCAATGGTTCATTACTGATTCATTGTGATTAAAAGTATTACTTACATTGGTATCGGTAACTTTGGGTAATACACCAAACACATCACCATACAGCGGACGATTGTATTCGTCCAACGGCGGTTTGCCCCATCCACCAGGATGGAAACCCCACTGCGCGCTGTCCATGACATGAGTATAAAAGTAGCATCTCTTCTAAAGAGCGGCTCACCCTTCAGGAATCGGCGCATTCAACCCAGGTATCCGTAGAGTCGGGTAGCTAGGTGGAGGCCCGAACCGCTGCATGCTAATAAGCCAAGGAGGCGGCGCAAGCGGTGGGATAGACAACGCTTCAACGAGTTCAGGTGACAGATCACCAGGCCGTTTCTCCTTCAACTGCGTCTCGAACTCCTTCCCCTCATAGTACCTAAGAAGGAGGCGCATACATCAGCTTCGTTGACAACAAACCTTCAAAAAACCGAAATACCCAACTCACATTTCACCAAAACCCGTGACGGGCGGTTTGGTCTGAAACTTGAAAAACGCATCATGCAGCTTCTGGTAGTCAATATCCATCTTTCCCATCTTCGGCTGCACTCGCTCTCTCGTTTTCGCTTTCAACGACATATTGGCCTCCTTCTCTTTGATAGCATCCCGCATCTGCGCGATACCCGTGTCCGCAATGTATGACGGTAACTGAAATGGAGGCTTCTCAATACCCCTCTTCCCCTGCAAGTAGTCCCTCTTCGCGCTCCAGTGAGCGGGTATAGGAACCGTATTCCGATAGCTCTTGATATGCAACAACAATCGCGGGTCGGCCGCCGTCACGTCCGTCCACTCCACCAACTCGGGCTTTTTCACAAGCTGCTTCAGCTCCGCGACCGTGAGCCTCTTCAACTTGCGTGCCTTTTTCTTGGATAGAGGTTTTTGCTCAGCCTCGGAGTCGCCTTCTGACTCCATGTCGTCGTCGGAGTAGATGACTTCACCCTTGGTAGGCTCTTTATCCTTGACCTGGGAAAACATCAGACACGGACTCTCGATGTCAGATAATGCGGGCGCAAGACGCACGGTTATCTCTTCTGGAGGCGGCTGGAAGCGGGCAAAGACATTGGAGAATGCTTCGAGAGCTGCGCCTTTGATATCCAACTGCTCAGATACGTACTCGACATTCGAATCTACATCATTGTCTATCTCCATTTTCACCTCCATGTCGTCGTCATTCTGTTCTTGTCCATTTTGAAAGCCGTTTTTCTCCTTCAGTTGCTGTAGGTGACACAGAGTAGGGGTTTCAGGCGTACGTCAGAAGTAGCTAATGGACGACATACTGTTTTCTTCTGTTTGATCTTGAGACGACGTAATTGGTTCTTGGACTTGATTTTTCCATTAACATTGCCATTTACGTCGCCGTTAACGGCAGGGGCGACTGAAAGTTGAGCAACCATGACGGTGAGGACGAAGTGACCGAGCAAGGTGGCTGTGTGGGAAAATATTTGAAAACCGCGCTTGATTTGCAAATGCGTCCAATGGCGTGCTTTTGGTCGACCATGAAGGTCTAAGCCCAGGGCCCACGACAAGGGAGCACGAGGAAAAGAGACAAGCCCCCGGGAAAAAGGAATCACTCACCTTTCGACCTCCAGCGGGAAGACGAAGGCGCTTTTCTCACCAACAATTTATTGAATTTTATCCATTGAACAATGGCCGTTGGCTTTCCTCATGTTTCAATTTTATTGTGTCCGAAGTAAATGTCCATGATACAAACGCCAATATGGCACTCATACGGCAGACCCTGCGCCAAGACATCACGTACGTACTCGGATGTGGACGGCAGCGTCACGAGTCAGTACTAGTCAGCACTAGTCAGTATGGCACATCATTTATATAACGCTCACTACCCACCTCCCAACTCTGCATCATGGCCTCCTCGTTCAACAAGACTCTCCAATTCATCACCGCCGTAAAATTACAGGAGCTCACCAAACAAAGGCATGCGTTCCAAACAACCCATGTCCGCGTCCTCAATGATGCCAAGGCTACTGGCAACGCTGTAGCAAAGACCGAGCTTCTGCGCAAAGCAATCAGTTCGTGGCCTGGTGCGCTATCAAACGACGTCGTCAACGGCGCCCTTGATTTGGACAATCTCGAACTCTGGATCCGTCAGGCAAAGCAAGATCCTGGCTTTGGGACCGCCAATCTGGAACGATGGGCTGATTCTCTCGAGACCCATATTCACCGTACCATCATGCGCTTCGATTGTGCCAAACTCTTTGGTAATCTGTTCCAGGAGTGGATGTCTAGTGGAGATTCGGCCATCGGTGGCGCTGACGGTCAAAGGAAGAAGTCTGACGAGTTCATAGACGTGGGTCGTAAAGAGAAGGTCGAGCAGATGGATCGTTTCATGTCTTTTGTCTTTGAGGAAAAGACCATAGACAATGATGCTCTACGGGCCTATCTCTCGACCATTTTTTCCAGCAAAAGAGCGCGCAAGGCACTCGAGGACGCTCAGGACAACATGAAAGAATTTTGTGACTCGTTTCGGGATGAGACAATCTCGAAGAAGGATGTTACCAACGCCATTGATGCATTCCTCTCCGGGCATGGATCTCTCAGCGATGACAACATCACTGCACTTAGAGAGTTCCGCCAAAACGATAGTGTGATAACCGAGTTGTCAAGTGTCTTGACCATGCGTCTCGCCGCCATTGACACATGGTCCTGGCCCGCGGAAGGGATTCCTGTCCAAATGAGGCGCCATCTCAATGGCAAATATAGGTGCGTCATCCTTTATCTTTACGAAATGCTACTCTCTGACGCTGTTCCAGGGCTTTTACAGATCCTGATATCATTGACGCACTACTACTCCATCATATCGGCATCTCGTGGCAAGTCAAATTCAGAGAGATCTTCTTTGACATGTTCTGGTCAAAAGCCTGGATTACAACGTTTTCGAAGATGCCCGAAAAAGAAAAAAGAAGATTGGAAGAGCAGTTGGGTGCGAAATTGACGGAGGGTCTGGCATCTCAGCGACTCGCGGCATTCAGTGATACCTTTTTCCTTTGCACGCTCTCCAGCTCTAGCCAGATTGTCGCTGGCTATGATAAATCAGCGGATACATCATATTCACCAAACGCCTCCACCAAAGGCAAGTCTCCGGTGGAAATAAAACAACAGTTACTCCATCTACTTACGACCGAGTGTCGGCTGAACACAAAATTACATGACAAGTTTGCCGTCGTCTGCTCCGACTTTGAGTGGTTTGGTCCATCTCTCCCACATGATGCCATTCTCACAGTCCTCGAGTTCTTTGGAGTCACGAAGGAGTGGTTGGACTTCTTTAAAAAGTGGCTCGCTGCACCTCTCCGCTTCTCTAATGACGACAACAGTGAGGGTGTGCAAGTACGCAAACGCGGTACTCCTTTCAACTATACGTTGAGCACGGTGTGCGGCGAGACTATCATGTTCATCATGGATTTTGCGGTCAATCAGGCTTCGGACGGCTTGCACCTCTACAGATTGCACGATGATTTGTGGTTGTTTGACGCCGATACTATCAAGTGTGCCCGCGCCTGGAAAGAGATGAACACCTATGCCGATTTGGTTGGTCTTACTTTCAACAAGGAAAAGACGGGATCTGCCTGTGTCGGACTGGGCCAATCTCAGCGAGGCCTTCCTTCCGGAGACGTTCGGTGGGGCTTCTTGAAGTTTGACTCGAACAAGGGCCGCTTTGCGATAGACCAAGCTGATGTGGACACTCATATCCAGGAACTGCGCCGCCAGCTCAGCGCAACCAAATCCGTCCTTGGGTGGGTGAACGCCTACAACAAATATATGGCTTTCTTGTACCGTAATTTCGGCGGCCACCCGACCAAGTCGTTCGGGGAAGAACATCTTGACGACTTGTTGGGCACATTCGCGAGGATTCAGTCCGAGTTGTTCAAAGACACGAAACACAAGAGCGCCGTGGCGTATCTACAGAGCGTCATCGAGCAGAGGTTTAGCATGAGCGATCTCCCAGAAGGCTACTTTTATTTCCCGATTGCCACTGGTGGGTTGGAATTGAAGAATCCGTTCATCGAGCTTTGCTCCATCAGCCGCGAATCCGACGAGGACAAGAAGCCGAAAGAAATATTTGAAGAACTGATGGAGCAGGACGACGAGTCGTACGAATCGTGCAAGAATCAGTGGGTGCAAAAGCACAAGTTTGCAACGGACCCGTTCATGTCGTACGACGAGTTTTTGTCTTTCCGGGATATCTGGGTAGCGGCGTGGGGGGTGGAGTACCAGAAGGCGTTGCAACCGATGGAACGGGAGGTGATAAATCAGACGCCTGCGATTACGGCTTCTCTGCAGTCGAGCAAGTACTGGCTGAAGGCGTGGTTCCAGATGAGCGTTGAAGAAAGATGGCTGATTGCGCTGTATGGCCAGCAGCTGATGGACAAGTTTGGAGCGTTGGATGTGGTACACGCCGACCTGATACCCCTGAGCATGGCGGAGTTGTTCAAGCGTTCGAGGATTCAGCTTGATGAGTGATGTATTTGATATGGGTCGGTACAATCGAAGGTTAAAGATGGAGTTTTACGTTAATCAGAAAGTAAAATGTGTACTAATAGGAAAGAGTTAACCGTTTCATACGGCCAACAAGTTGGTCCATAGTGTTATACTGTCGAACAGCCTGGAACTTGCGTCTTCCGCGACGTGGAGGGGTGACAGAGCGCCTTCCCGCCGTGACACTTTCCTGAATCTGCTCCGCCGATGAAGGCTTGCGGTCGGGTGTAAGGGATTGAGACGGTTGGACTTGGAACAATCATAAATAGCATCACTCTCGCTGCCCCTTGCACACCCACCTGTGTGCATCCATCACTGCGACTCACAAGATCCCCTCATGCCTCACAGCACACCAGAGATCCCGAACGAAATCGTCGAGCAGATATTTGCCGTATTGGCTACGACGCTTTCAACATGTGTCAGATGTGCTACGGCGTTTTCAACAGAGTTGAAAAATGGATTTGTTACAATGCCTTTATCAGATAAGGAGCTTGAGCGATTTCCATGGTTCCTCGGCCACATCTGTTCAACATGGAGATCCATATTCCTATCCATGACCGCAGAATTCTGGCACAGTATCTCAATAGTTGGTTGTCATGAACGCGACATAGACGTCGTTCGCTTCTTCTTGGAACGCGACGTGACAGCTCCATTCTCCTTCTACGTGGCATCACTCAATCATGATTCATCTGATCCAATGCGCCCAATAATAGAACTGCTGGTTGACCACTCGATGCGTTGGAAAACAGCATCATTTCTTCTCTCTGCACAAGAGCTGCTACCGTTACTTCGAACAAAGAATTGCCTTCCCCTGTTACAGGAGCTTCATCTCACCAGTAAGGAAGAAGAAGATATGGATTTTGAAGAGCTGCACAACGTATTTCGAAATGCTCCATCATTGAACACCACCAAAATTGATATCCTTCCCAGACTGGAATATGACATGTTAAGTTTCAAGGTGGAGCTCTGTATCCTCGAATTATATAGAGGTGGTTGTTGAACTTGGAAGTAGCTATGTACAGCATGTATATATAGGAAGTGTGTATACTGTTGCAGGCCTGTTGTCTGTGGTCATCTTTGTGATACATTTACATAGGGGACTGGTGACTGTACTATGCAGTTGTGGTTATCTCACATCAGCAATGAATTAATGATGGAGCATCACATTCCAAGAAAGCGAACCATGTTTATCTTGGGTTCAGGATTCGTGATCCTGTTCTTGTGCCAGAATCCGGTGGTCATCATGTTGAACAGATGTGGCTGAGAAACCATGGAACTAAGTGGTGTTCCACTTGCCAAAGCGGGAGCTTGACTCGGAGCCGTTGGCTGAGTTGCCCTGACTACTATAGTGACCGTGCCGCTGCCGCATGATGCGAAGCCTTTAAGCCTGACTCAATCAATCGCTCCCTCTCTCTCTCTCTCTCTGTGACCATCATGCACTATTGTTACGACTGCGACGACCTTTTCTACTCGCGGTTTGCTCTGGAACAGCATTGGGTCCAAAGTCCTCTACACTATTATTGTCAACGGTGCGACGAGCACTTTGATGACGAAGGAGATTTGGAGGAACACTACGACCAGGCGCATATCTGGTGTTCCCCTTGCCGCAGGTTCTTCAAAAATATATACGGCCTAGAGGAACACTACCGCCAATCCCCATATCATCGCCAACCCCAATATGATCACTACTGCGACTCGTGTGATCTTCCTTTCCATTCCGAGAGCAACCTCCGTGCGGTGAGCATTTTCCCCTCATTCCCACTACATACATACTGACTGACACTGATTCATTCTAGCACCTGAACTCAAAAGTGCACAAACCAAACAATTTCCCATGTCCAGGATGTAGCCTTGCCTTCGTTTCTTTGTCGGCTCTTACTCTACACTTGGAGGCTGGAGCTTGTAAATCAGGGATAGACCGCGACGGAGTCAATCGCATCGTCCGTCAGAATGACAGATATCACGTCATCACGGATCCCTCCCGCATGATTACGGCAGGAGACTCTGGGCAGACGACGACGAGGGTATATGCGACGTCAGCGGCTTGGAATGGCCATCGATACGAGTGTTACTTGTGCCACAACACTTTTAGGACGCTTCCGGCGCTGAATCAGCACCTGGCCAGTCCTCGCCATCAGGAGAAGATGTATATCTGCCCATTGAATACTTGTCGCGTTAGATTCAGTACACTCAGTGGACTCTGCCAGCATATCGAGAGCGAACGTTGCGGGGTGTCCAAGTTCCGTGCTTTCCAGAACACTATAGACCAACTTGTTGGTAATATGAAACGGTTAACGTGTTAAGGCATGTTCTTTTTACAAGTTTGGCGACGCGTCATTTTCTCATGCGTAATTCATTTCCTATTCCCTGCCATTCAGTACTTCAAGTTCGAGCCTTAGGCATTTCACTTTCCTATATTTTACGAAATACGTATTATTCAGTGTTCTGAGCACGCTCGTTCTATAACCCTATGCTACCATCAGGATGGAATTATTGCAAAGCGTAATCTTTAAACTGATCATGTCTGATTATTTCTATTGGTTCTCGTATATGAGCCGGAAAGACAAAACTCGTCGTACGACATGAACGGGTCCATTGCGTACTTGTACTTTTGCACCCACTGAATCTTGCACGATTCGTACAACTCATCCTCCTGCTCCATCATTGCTGATGTGAGATAATCACAACTGCATAGTATAGTCACCACTTCCCTCTCTGCAAATGTATCACAAAGATGGCCACAGACAACAGGCCTACAACAGTATATACACTTCCTATATATGCGTGCTGTACATCCGGGTTCAATAACCACCACTGAAATATGATCTGAGGCCATAGAGCTCCACCTTGAAACTTAACAAGTCATATTCCAGTCTGTGAAGGATATCAATTTTGGTGGTGTTCAATGATGGAGCACTTTGAAATACGTTGCGCAGCTCTTCAAGATCCATATCTTCTTCTTCCTTACTGGTGAGATGAAGCTCCTGTAACAGGGGAAGGCAATTCTTTGTTCGAAGTAACGGTAGCAGCTCTTGTGCAGAGAGACGGAATGACGCTGCTTTCCAACGCATCGAGTGGTCAACCAGCAGTTCTATTATTGGGCGCATTGGATCAGATGAATCATAATTGAGTGATGCCACGTAGAAGGAGAATGGAGCTGTCACGTCGCGTTCCAAGAAGAAGCGAACGACGTCTATGGTGTGTTCACGACAACCAACTATTGAGATACTGTGCCAGAATTCTGCGGTCATGGATAGGAATATGGATCTCCATGTTGAACAGATGTGGCCGAGGAACCATGGAAATCGCTCAAGCTTCTTATGTGTTAAAGGCATTGTACCAAATCCATTTTTCAACTCTGTTGAAAACGCCGTAGCATATCTGGCACCTGTTAAAAGCGTCGTAGCCAATACGGCAAATATCTGCTCGACGATTTCGTTCGGGATCTCCGGTGTGCTGCGAGGCATGAGGAAATCTGGTGAGTCGCAGTGATGGATGCACACAGGCGGGTGTGTGTCGCAAGTGCAAGAGTGATGCTATTTATGACTGTTTCTCTTCATCAGCTGCTAGCGCTAGCTTGATGCTGGCAAGTATAGCATACGCTGTTCACAATATCTCCCCCAAGTCCAACCGTCTCAATCCCTTATACCCGACCGCAAGCCTTCATCGGCGGAGCAGATTCAGGAAAGTGTTACGGCGGGAGGGCGCTCTGTCACCCCTCCACGTCGCATAAGATGCACCAACTTGTTCAACTTGTTGGCCGTATGAAACGGTTAACATTTTAGTCTCTTTCCTTTAAAAAAGTGTTATTTCTCGTACAGATTAACGTCAATGTTTCAACCCGACCAAGGACCCCGAAACGAAATCGCCGAGCAGATATTTGCCGCATTAGCTACGACGCTTTCAACAGAAAAGCCTGCACTGGTTCCATGGTTTCTCGGCGCCACATCTGTTCAACTGGGTTCTGGCACAAGATCTCAGTAATTGTTCGTAGGAAGAAGTATAGATCTAGAATAGACATCGTACGCTTCTTCTTGGAATGCTACCTGGCAGCATTATTTAATCCTTCCAATCCACAAAGACGAGACTACATGCGCACGACATATTGGCTGATGAATCCATGCGTTGGGAAAACGCATCGTTCTGTCTTTTCATGCTCGATCTGCTGCCATAAAGAATGTCATATTTTGAAGAAGACATACTTAATCAGGGAGATGCCAGATCCGCGAATCGCATCGAAAAACACGAGACGTGAGCTAGAAAAATACGCAGCAATTAAGCAGGCAGTAACTAAGCGAGCAGTTCAAGCAGGGACTGCTTATTCAATGATGATCATCACAACATGTAAAAGCAGTGGGCCGATTGAACTAATTCCGTATTCTGAGATATGATGAAGCTATCATTGCGATTACGAGGAAAAGTAAATTATGCGATGTGAACTTAAGCACGAGAATAGAATGCATGTGCAGATGTTACAGTGATCAACAGGCAGGCAGAAAGGATAGATGTGTCCATGGATTCGCATCATTCTTTCGACTTCTTTCTCGCAGGGCTTTGACTCCCATTTTCCGAGATGTCTTCGTTCTCCCGATGTCGCTTCTTGCTCTTTGGTTTCTTGTGTGCGCCCGTCGGGCTGGGGGGTCTGTAAGTCGGGGATACAGTTGTAAAACTGTTATTAGAAAATGGCGCCGTTCCAAACGTCATGCTAGGATTGCGCGAAAACTGTCGAGGCGTGGATGGCGCCTCAGTTGCGGTCGGTGAGTGCTCTAGATTCATAATGAGTGGCGGGGAAAATGCATCTTCAAAAAGAATGTCTTCGTTCTTCATGCTCATTTGTTTCAGAACGGCTCTGTACCCAGTCTGGACTATGCCAAAAAAGTCTGTATTCTTGGTGTAGACTCTGAGAAGCACCTCTGCAAAGTATCCGGGCATCAAATTGGAGTAGTCGCCGCGTTCTGCCTTGGTGCTCTCTGAAATTCGGAGTCAGTTTTGATTGGTCATGGCGAAGAATGACACAAACTGTTCGGCCGGCGTTTGGAGTAAAATTCAATCGAGTCCAGGGGATTTTTCTCCTTCATTCCATAGTGCATGATAGAGAAATCGACGATCACGTCGTTTAGGGTTAAGGATTGATAGTCAGGAGGATCTTCGTTGTCATTGTCCTGCTTGTCCAGTTTTGCGGCCGCCTTCTTCGCTTCCTCGACGATACGCGCAGGCGTAACATTTTCACGAAATGTACTCTGGAGCGGCCAATCAATTACCTTATAATCAACACATTTGTAAAGATCGCGCAAGCGAACGCGTCTCAAGATTGCTCGTGCTTCCTGAAGTTCCTGTTAAAACAGGACGATTTGAGAAAGAGTATTCAAAAAGGCATGACGGCTTACAGGATCCTTGGAGGCTTCGATACGAAGAATCAGAGAATCGTTCAGGTGAAGATATTCACGAGGGTTCTTCATATGTTCTGCGAAGTGCAGGTGCCGATTAGCCGAAAGAAGCCCATCAAGTACCATATATTCAATGGCTTTGGCTATGCTACCTCGTCAACGGAAATGCTCATAAACAGCGACTACTTGCCAACTTTGTGGTTGTATACGATTTTGTGTAGCTTGAACCGAGTAGCGCATATCTCATACAGTTGATTGGCATCCTTGATATCGTAGCATATTTGATCATTGAGAACCCTGGCTGAATAAATGATCCTGGAACGTCGTATGCATATTAGCAAGAAAGCAATGTCAAGAGCATATATAATTTACCGTCGGAGTGAGATGTGTGTTGGTTCCCCAATCATGAAGGAATCACGTTGTATATAATCGAACCTATCCAAAGTTGAGCGATATACAGACTAACATAGTCGAAGCGCCTCACTTATCAACATCTAACCCGTTGCGTTTGTTGGCTATGATGTCGAATAGAAAAGGTTTCTCATCCGGGCTAACAGAACATCAGAAATGTAAGGATAACGAAATGAGTCTGACCTGCACTTCGATGGATCCCCTGCGATCAAAGCTTTAATGAATCGGACATCCCCGGGGTCAATCGTGATGTTGTTGTCTTCCACAAGGTAGTCAGCATCATTTCGGACGCATCTTCATGCTTCCAATTGGCATCTTTTCTAAAGTGAATGTCGGAACTTATTCGGACCCCAGGTATCACGACTCACAAAGCTCTCGGAATGAACATGTTGTCCCAGAAGTGACTCCATGGTCCATGACCAAGGTCATGGCATAATCCGGCAATCTCAACGCAATCCACGTCTCGGTCAGTGATTCCTAGTTCAGGCTGATTTTTCTGTAAATGCCCGGCCAACAGTCGTCCAAGGTACGCCACGCCTGGAAGATGGGTCTAATTATTCGTAACATCGTACCAAAGCACTCACCGATGCCATGCTCGAATCTATTATGTGAGGCGCCAGGCCATACGGTATATGAGACTCCAAGCTGCTTGATATCACGTAGTCGCTGGTATTGCGGCCTTACGGAACAGTCAGCAGGCGTATATGTGAGGTTTCAAGCCTTATTACGTGTCAATAAACGACTTTAGCTTTGGGCTAATGGGTACTACATTTACCAAAGTCAGCTACCGAAGCATGACGAGAAAGATTGACGTACTGCAGTCATGGATGGGATCCTTGATGTTACGCGTCACGACAGGAGGGTCGATCGTCAATTCTGGGGGTTCTACATCGGCAGAGCGCATATCTGGGAGTCAAACCAATGGCAGAAGCCACGAATTCAAGGCCTCATGGCATTAGAGCTTGATGAACCGACAAACAATGACAAATACATTTCGTACATACAGTGTATATCGTCAGGTCCTCGAACTAGTTAGTGAACACGATGATGAAATTTTCAATCTATGTAAGTTAGCGCGAGAAGCCTGCATGGAGCTTCTGCATCCATATCGTGGTCCGTGTTCTTTTCATTGAGTTTTTGTTTCACGTTACAGCATTTGTGGCTGCGCGCATGTTCTGATTGGTCGTCCCCTAGCAGCGGTGTCAATGACTGAAACTGATGCAGAGTTGAAACTTTCGTTGACTTGCGGACGACGATTGTTCTTTAAGACTGAGCGAGCGCGACCGCGTACTGAGATCAGCAGAGTCGGTGCGCAGCCCTCGGTATGGCGACCGAGGAACGACCGGAGATAGGCCACCCGCCAGAACGGCAGTCAGCAGCTCTAAACAAGCTTGATTGGCATTGATAAGAACGCTTGTAAGCCAATATGTCCCTCAGCAGCCCACGCCATCTCCGAGACCTCATCCGACCTACACTCGACCTTCCGAGGTTCCGGCATCGTCTGGCTTCACGTGACCATGCCAGCAACGTGAGCTCTCAGATCTTTCATCGCTCCTCGCTCACTGCATCCTATTTCCACGTATGTCAAGATTACCTGTACCTCGCAGCACACCAGAGATCCCGAACGACATCGTCGAACAGATATTTGAACAAGAAGGCCTATGCTATTTCCATGGTTTCTCGGCCAACATCTGTTCAACATGTAGATGCATATTCCTACCCATGACCACATTCTGACACAAGATCGGGACCACGAATTTGTGCCATGGGACCTGAACCCAAGATAAACGTGGTTCGCTTCTTCTTGGAACGCGATCCGGCAGCTTCATTCTCCTTCTACATATGGTCGTTTAGTCCTTCCAGGCTAAAAAAATACACCAAATAATGGAGATGCTAGTTGACCAGTCGATGCGTTGGAAAACTGCCACAACTGATCTCGATGCACACCATCTGCTGCCATTAATTCGAATAAAGAATCGCCTTTTCCCCTGTTTCTGGAAGCTTCGTTTCAGGAATGTGACGTTCCCAAGTTTGATCTATCGAATTTGACGACGTTAGCTTGCGACTAGCCTCGTTCGTTGCGATTTCTAGAAGCGCCTCTTCATTGGAGGAACTTCTCCATCCACTGCATCAATGATGACCCCCGGAGTTGCATTATGATCAGGCTTTTCGAAGCAGCAACTTTGATTATCTCGAGTCTTCGCAATCCGAGTCATATGGCCCCAGCAGCCACAGTCATACTAGAAACCGTCAGAAATACACCCCGAATCACCTATCTGCAGTTCAATGGCTTGCCACCCCCGACAGACCTTGTACAGGAATTACTAAAGCCTCCCATGCAATTATTGTATTTCAAGGGAATACTTTTCCCTCATGACAATGTGAACTTGTTATGTGCTCTGATTTATTCACGGATGGACCATGTCAATCACAAGATAATTAGGACCAATGCTACTACTACATACAAATTGTTCTACATGAAGAATGCTGATTAGCGTATCCGAAGACGAAAGTAACCATATATCCGTTGTCCGTGTATATGAGATCTGAGACGTGATGCATGATGTTGCATGCGCGCCGACCAAGACGAAGCCGTTGATCAAAAAAACTTAAGTTTGATCGTCGAACGCACACGCACTTACGGGCTGTAGGTAAGTAAACATTAAAAAAAAAAACATGGGTCTAAGCATAAAACAGAAGAAGAAGAACTTGAGAAAGCGACGCAAGAGTTTTTCAGCAAGTCAGTGACGGATATTGTTATACACAGTTTCCTTCCGGGGCTCGGATTCTTTCTCATTTTTTAATTCGTTACAACATCGTCCTGTGGTGAGATATCATATAAGCCACTTTCCAGACACAGCAAACAGCCAACAAAACGAGAAAAAGAGGTCACCTTTAACTCATATCATCATCATCATCATCATCATCATCTCAACCTCTTCTCTTCTTTGCTTTCGTTCCCGCTCCCCTGGACACACTCCGCGTCCGCACTTGAGAACCGGTTTCCAAACTCGCGTCCGCACCCTCCCCTTCGTCTACACCCGTGCCCACCATTGCCGACCGCCTCTTCCGCCCACCCGCCTCGACTGTAGTAGTAGCCGGCACACCCGTACTCGTCGGCGCACTCCCTATTAAGCTCGTCCGCGCCTTTTTGTTGATAGGACGCGCCCCCTCGTCCACCAACATCGCCGGCGCCGTCTGCGCCTGATTCTGATTCTGAAGGGGCGCACGAGCCACAACAGGCTTCCGAGGCGCAAACCCTACCTCACCGTTCTCCACCCCATCCACACCGTCCACGTCGAATCCATCAGGGCCTTCACCAGCCACGGATCCCCCAGAGGGTGTAGAGCCAGACGCCGTCGTCGCCGCGTCGCTAGGCGGCGCGCTCGCAATCCCACCCACACCCACTCCAACTCCACCACCAGCACCACCGCCACCACCACCGCTTGCGCCTTCATCGCTAGGAAGACCCCACGTGCTCAAGAAATGCTCGAAATCAAACACGCTATTCTTCCTCCCCCTCCCCGTCTCCGGCCCCGCCCCGTCCCCATTCCCATTCCCATTCCCAGTCGCACCAGCACCCTCATTCCCAGCACCCTCACCCGTTAGCACCCCCGAATCCATCAACCTCGGATCAAGCCCAAGCGTGTGGATCAGATTATCAATCGGCGTATCAAGCGCACCCACATCCCGGTCAATGTCTTCCGCCGCACGCCAGTTGGAAGAAAGCGTGGCCAGGTTGGCGTCGTTCACATTCGTGCTCCCAGGCGAGGAACCAGGATGATCGTATGCGTCCATGTTGTTGCCACCGTTCGCGCTCAAATTGCGGTTTGGAGTTGGTCCGGCGCCAGTAGCACCAGTGGCGGCGACTCCACCCGCTGTCGCAGTCTGCAACACGGGCGAAAACAATCCACTAAAATCCCCTCCTCCTCCTCCTCCTCCTCCCCCTCCTGCTGCTTCCGTCCCTCCGCTGGTGCCCGGTCCCGGCCCGGTCCAGTCCGCACCCGCACCAAACGAAGGGAAACCAAACCCTGCACCAAACCCCTGCGCAGCCGCCGCGTTCCCGTTCCCGTTCGCGTACCCTCCTCCTCCTCCGGTGGTGGCGGCCAGCCCAGAATGAGCATGATGCGGGCCATTGTACACCCCCTGATATGTCCACGGGAGTACAAACGGAGATGGGCTGCGCATCACGCTGAGATCGCCTGCGTAGGCGGCTCCGGCTGCAGCGTTTGCCTCTGCTGAGCCTGCTATGCCTGAGCCCGTGGTGCCTGAGGCGCTGGAACGAGCATTAGAATGGGATTTGGAGATGTCCGTCCCATCGAAGGCGATGAGGCCGTCTGGGACGGGGACGTATGGGCCCCCGTCGCGAGGGGCGGAGGTGGAACTGAGTGTAGGCGAGGTCACAGGAGGTGTCGCGTTGGCACCCAAAGAAAGGTTTGCGAGTTGAGGACTTGGCACGAGATAGCTCGAGATATCAAAGGGGAGAGATGGGTTTGGGGGCTGTATGGCGTGATGAGTGGACGGGTCTTGGCGTCTTGCGTTTTCATCTGAGTCTGCAGAGGTCAAGAATCCGCTCTCGAAGCCATTAGGCGTCTGGGTAGCCAACGTCGTGAGGAGCTGCTGAATCTGGGCAGGGGTGAGGTTGATCATGAGATTGCGGGGGTCGAATGAAAAAGTGGAATTATCGGCCGAGCCTGCAGAAGCGGATGTACCGTGTGCAGAGTTGCCCTGCTGTGATTGTGGGGCGTGAAAAATGGGAGGCGTGCGTGTGAGGGCGCGTTCCGAGTTGAAAGCATTGCGTAAATGAGGATGGGTGACCGTTTCTTTCTTGAGGTTGGACTCTGGCGAGGTGGGTAGAGGCGTGTTGACTGACCTGGGAGTTTCAATGTCCGATTCAATGGTAGGGTAATCCATGGTGTCGTAGGCGGCACCATGGGAGTCACTCAAGTCTAGTGCAGAAAAAGGGTAAGTTGTTGCATTGTCATCACCCAATTCAAGGATACCCTGGGAAGGAGTAGGGGAGGGGGAACGGTAATCACTTAGCGTCATGCCGGAGGGTGGATTGTCTCTTCCGCCCCCGACTGGAACAGGTTGGTCCATGGCCAGGGTAGGGTTGGTCATCATCGGGTCATCGTCAGACTCTTCTGACACTTCGACGACATGCATAGGCTTTGTAGCGCTCGGTCTTCCATCCTCAATCATGAGCCTGGCACGTCGCCTTGTGACAACACCATCTCCTCGACGGATACCACGCTGATGGTGATCTCCACCAGCACCGCCTCTTCTTTGCACAGACACGTTTGAACCAGGGTTCGGATCAGCCGTTCCATGATGACCGCCACCGTGATGTCCACCGTTCCCAACGCCACCAGAACCGGGCGCGTCCTGTTTCCCAAACACGCCAGCCAAAAACTTGACGATTCTATTGATGGTATCCTCCTGCTTTTGGTGTTTTTCGCGGGTCAGGAGAGCATCCTGCCAGAGTAACTGGTTTGAGCGCTTGAGCTCGCTCAGTTCTGCGCTGATGGTGGCCTGGTGTCGTTTGATCGCGGCAATACCCTGCACGATCGAATGGATGTCAAGAATCTGTGCGTTGCTGAGAACGGTCAGGCCAGTTGAGCCTGGGCCGGATGCACCCAAAGCGCCAGCAGCGACGTTGGGAAGGCCGGGACCTGCTGCACCGTCCGCACCATTAAGGGCCGTGGCAGTGGGACCCAGACCGACGAGGGGATTGCCGTTTACATCAGAGACGAGACCGGCGGCGGCGGCGGCAGCGACGACGTCGTCCGCCTGCTGCTGGATCTGGATCTGCTGCTGCGAGCTCTGTTTCTTCCTCTGGATGAGACAGAGCAAGTCTGGCTGATCTCGACGGAAGCTGGCATGGGCAAAGTTCCAAAACTCGGTTTCGGCGTCTGATCTGAGGACGCCCTGCTGAAGATGGGGAATCTTATGAAAGCCGTACATGTTGAGCTGGCGGACAAAGGAAGAAAAGTTTTTGTGTTTGAACCATCTGCCTAGGAGTTGGTTTGCGAAGCGTTCGTGGTCAAGGACTACAGAAGTGAGGGTGGAGCGAGAGAGACGAGGAAGAACTGACCAAAGAACGAGTCGCCGTCGTCCGACCAACGGATGAGAGTTTCATTCTTTTTGTCGCTAACCATTTCGTATAATTTTTGGAGAAAAGCGGGGACGATCTGACGAGAATGCTTTGAGACATGAGAGTGAGAGCGAGAAAGAGTGAGTTGCTGATCAGACGCCATCACTCGAGAACGTTCGCTGAGGAGGGCTGCCTCGCACAAACACGTCAAAATACCCGTCTCTGCACGTACGCTGCAACTTGCCCTCGCAATCCTCTCTCGTCTCCGCTATTATCCAACACAACATTCGCATAAGCCAACTTTTCTGACATCCTCATCTGCGCTCCAATGCGCGCACGAGCTGCCACCTCGGTCGATCCATCGCGTTTCATCAACCGGGACAGCTGCTGCTCAGCCGGACTTTCCGGGCCGGTTATCCGTTAGCCACTGGGCAGCTTGGCACGGCGACGTACCAGGACACCACCACGACCTCCCCAACCCAGCGCCACATCCCCGTCTCAATCAGCAGCGGCACGTCGAGTACAACCATCCGTTCCCCAGCCCACCACGCCCAGAACACCCCTTTGATCATCTCCCAGAACACGGCCGGGTGAACAATCCCATTCAGTCGCCGACGCTGGCCCGAATCCGCAAACACAATATCGCCCAACTTCTTCATGTCAAGCCGCCCGCTCCCGTCAGCCATCACCACCTCGGGCCCAAATTGCGCCACAATCTTCCGGTACGCCCGTGTCCCAGGTTCAACCACTTGATGCCCCAAAACGTCCGCGTCAATGATGGGAACATGGTGCTCCTCTCGCAGGAGCCGCGACACTGTCGACTTTCCTGTCGCTATTCCACCCGTGAGTCCAACAACTGCAGCGGGAAGTAAGCCATCAAAGCTGACAAGACAACAACATTCCGAATGTTACCCAACATGGTGACAACACGTTGTTGACGTTTATTTACACTCTATCAAAACCTCCCTATCCACCTCCTCAATACTAGCCATCTCACTGTACACATCATTCCAACTCCCACTAGAACCATCGACCCTGCATACCATCCAACTGCCTCGTACCCTCCCGTAGCTTTATTGATCGCCCCCGAAATCGGTGGGCCTCCTAACGCACCAATCGCCAGAATGCTCATAAACATTCCAATCCGTCGTCCAACGTCGTCCGTCTCTCCCATATCCATCAACGGGTTCGCCAACAGCGACACGTACGATCCTGAACAAAACCTGACATTCCCCGGACGCCGTCATTTCCACAGAACGAACCTAGTTCGACAAAACAAACCCACTCACCCATACACAACCGCAATCGCCACCAACCCGTGTACCATCCGCGCGTATGGCCAAATAATCGTCGTCACCCCCGCCAGCATCGTAAACGGGATCATCACATTCATCGGCCCCACCCGGTCACTCACCACCCCCGACACCCACCGTCCCACCAAACTCGACGCGTTCGCAATCGACACCAGATAAAACGCAAGTGTCTCCGACACGCCAGGCACACCCACCGCCGCCACGTCAATGTACGTCAGCACAGTGTACATTCCCAAATACGTCGTAAACCCAGAAAGACAGTACATCGTGAACGCAGGCGACCGAAACGCCGAGAGGTTCAGTAGCCCGCCCGGGACGTTTTTGGGTGGCAGACGCCGCTTCATGACGAGGTTCGACAGGCCGAGCGTGAAGAGGAGGATGATGCCGATAAGACGCATCGTCCATTTAAATCTGCCCAACAGTTCATTCAGCCTTTTCCCTATCAAAACAAAAAAAAAAAAAAAGAAGACCTCATACCCGACTTTTGCTATCAGATTCTTTGCTGCGATCGGGAACACTGTTCCACCTAGGGACGAGCCCATCGCGACAAACCCCATCGCGAGTCCCCGTCTTTTCTTGAACCAATGCGCAATCACCGCGGTCGTCGGGCCGAATATTCCTGAACACGCCAACTGAACGTTGCCAGTTAGCCTCTAGACACTGAGAAAGTTGGGGATAGAAAAAAAAATGACGTACGCCGACCCCAAAGCCTTGACAGAGCAAGAATTGCCAATAGACGGTGCACTCTGCCACTAGGAACGTGGCGGTGATTAAGAGGGCGCTACACACGAGAAATATCGAGCGGAAATAGCCCAAGTCGAACATTCGCCCGATGAGGATGGCGGGAAAGAAGACGAGCGCATATTGAATCGAGCCAATCCATGCGCTACGATCGAGTCCAGCACAGAAGAATGGAGCGTTTTAGAGAGACGCACATGTTCGAGGGAGACGAGTCTTTTAAGATCGTCCGCTGATAATACGACTGGAATATCTACGCCCCCAACGCTTCAGTGCACCGGCATACCCAAGAGCGCGGATACGCACCCCCCATGAATTCACGTATCCAAACCTGTTTCAAAAACGTTAGCGCAAGGCTCCTCACTGTCATGCCAGAAGACTTCTGTTCCCTTGCCAAAGGGGGTGATCATCAATCCGCCCTTGATGATCACGTCCCGCCGGCCCACCGGCTAGGCGTTCCGATATGGTGGAGAAACGACTTACGCTGCGAAAGTGTTGAGCATGCCCTAGATACGCATGAGCCAAGAACCTCGGAGAGAGAGAGAAACTCACACCCAAAACGACCATCCACGCTTGCAGTCCGCCATCCGGGAAGACGTCTTCTTCTCTAGCAGTTCGGTTGGGGTCGAGGTCGGGGTCGGGAATGTCACCCGCCTCTAGCGCTTTCGTGTCCTTCTCACCCACCTCGTCGAATTCCTCTTGTGCCTTCTTTTTCTGGCTTCTGCTTCTGATGATCCGAGCCCACCATGACGCCTTGTCCTTGTCTTGGCTAGTCTGACGGGTCTGGTGGCCCCTGAAAGGGTGCCCGCTCCTACCACCGTCTCCTCCGCTTGCGAGCGTCACCACTTTTGATTCGCCCACGGAAAAGACAGAGTCGGCGGAGGGGCGTCTGTGTAGGGAGTAGGAGACGATGGAGAAGGCGCGGTGGACGGACGCTCCGTCGTCCTCCGAGTCTTCATGTTCATGTTCGTGCTGATGTTCGTGCTGATGTTGGTGTTGGCGTTGGTGTTGGTGTTGGTGTTGGTGTTGGTGTTGCGGCTGTGGCAGTTGGGAGAGACGGGCATGGAATGGACAGATCCGTGAATCGATTTTTCAGTGAGGGGCGAGGCGTCGATCCGGATGGAACTGCTGGCGCTATAGAAGTAGGGAGGAGGGAGGATGAAGTGGACATTGTGCTGCACGCGTGCGTACTTGCGACGATGAGAGAGAGAAAGAGAGAGGGTGCAAGTGTGTGTATTTTATAACCAGGCGCAACTCCCTCTGTCAATTGTAATGATAATGAGTTGCGAGCGCGAGTCAAATAGGCTGAGCCAAATTGCCTGAGGTGTCGCCGGACCGTAAAACGTCAGTACGTATGCGCATGCGTGGACAGGTGTGGGTGTGCTTCCAAACGAGTCCAATGAAAAGGTAGATTGGGACGGACTCACCTCGGGGACGTGCAAGATCAAATTAGGGACTTGGCTTTCTCCTTTTTCTTTTTCTTTTTTGGAGCGGCAAGTAGCGGAACTTGCCTTTATACAATGGTAACGTACGTACGTATGTACGTGCAAGGACTCAAAGAAGGCGAGGAAGGGGGGACGGGACGGGACCTTGACGGGATTTCCAGTTCCAACCCAAGATATTAAATAATGTTGGCAAGGCACTCACTCTCCTGTCTGAAGTTCTCTGTCATCAAAGGGAGAAAAGAAAATGATAATAATAATATCGGCAAGGCGGTTGGCTGTTTCCACATGTGTTCGTTTTCGACCTCATGACATTGGAGAAATCAAGAAAAGAAGATGATTGTATGATGACTGATACTTTTGTGTGACTTTGATGAAGGGGGGGGACGACGATCAGGAGGGGCTGACAGGCACGGCCGGCATAATAATTAAATTATATTTGACCGGCGGCACTAGAAAAAGCCGTGACAGTGGGATTCGACTCGGGGACCGGGTAACGTATGGATCCGCCCCGTCCCAACACCTCAAATGGAATTTGTTGCAAGGGCCACCATTGTCACATTAGTTGGCATGAATTAGCACAGGATTTGCAGAAGGTAAGAAGGACCGAATTCATGGGAGCCTCACTGCTGGACATGCTCAATTGGGGGGGGGGGTACATATGGCGTGCCCCTATACTTTGAGCTATACCTTCGCGTGGCCCTTGCTTGCCTTTTCCGCGGAATTTGTTTTACAAAAAAGGAACGCACGGCATTAAGTTTCATTTCCAGAAATTCATTAAAACTCGTTTCTAGAAACGGCTTGCGAAACCGGACCTTCATGAGCTATTTTCTGTCAACACGGCTAGACGCGACCCAAAGGGCGACGTACGTAACCAGTTGACTCTCTCTCTCCCATGGCCCATACTCAAAGATCGCCATACCTGGACCGTCTTACACATCTCTATGAGTGCCCATCAATAAACATATGTACTATAGAGCTTCAAAACACAAGTTGACGAGCAAGAACGGGGGAAAAAGGGTACGTGGTTATGGGAGAATCAAACACACAGGCATGTACATGTATAGGTTAAGGAACCGTCTCATCAGTCTTCTTCTCCGTGAAACGGATAAGGTTCTGGACTATATCGCTTTCCACGGTCATAAAGGAACGTAAACCCGCCATGCAGACTGATCGCGCGCCGATCGGGTTTTACCACTAAAGGCCGTACCAGTAAGTACGAGAGATAAAGCGGGATCAATACGATAAGTTGAACTTTATGAGAAGGGGTCGACCACGACCAAAAAAATCAGGCTCACACACAGAATTACTAGAAAGCATTGCTTTTTTATTGACATTTAATCCGTCAGCTCGGGAGTCGCGCGAGAGACATCTAAATCAAGTCAGTTTGCTGATGCCAGATGACTGGCTGGTTTAATGGCGTGAATTATGCAGCGGCACAGCATGAGGCGCAAAGCGTGGGTAGTTATTTTTTAAACTTACTTGTTCAATAGACAACTTCAAATTCAACTCCGCGTTCTTCACACAGAGCGGATATGTCCTTGACGGCCTCTGGAGGATGGGAGCCAATGTCTTTCAATTTTAGTAATCTTTTACGATTGCCATCGTTAGTCGTGCTGTCCGTCCGCAAAGAAATCAGATCATATAAGTCGCTTGAGAAGTCCATATTTAAATGAGAAAAACTCAAGAACTGGGCGTGGGGTGCTAGCGGTTCATAGGTGATTCGGGGTGTATTGCTATGACTGTAGCTGCTTCGGCATGTGATATGCTAAGGCACGAGATATTCAAGTTGCAGGAGGACCTGCTTAGAAAGGACAATACGATGTCGCTGGCATCATTTTGGGTGGACAAGTCCTTCAATGAAGGCGCTTCCAGGAATTGCAACCAACGAGACTCGCCACAAATCAACTTTGTCAGGTTGGGAAGGACAATGGCGCTGGGCAGCATGGCATAGTCACGATAATCCGACCCATCAAATTCAAGTCGTTCCAATTTCGTCATTGCGGCAAAGAAATTGACGGCCCTATATCCCAACTTAGACACATAAATGGCCTTCAAATTCGACAGATCAAACTTCCAATCTCTTAATTTTGACGGTCTCCAAGGATGGAGCATTTTGAAATACGTCGTATAGCTCTTCAAATCTATCGTCGGCTGGGGGCAGTACATTGGTGAAAAGAAGCTCCTGCAACAGGGGAAGACGATTCTTTATTCGAATTAATAGCAGCAGATCTTGTGCATCGAGATGAATTGATACATTTTTCCAACGCATCGACTGGTCAACCAGTATTTCCGTTATTTGGCGTGTTAGATTGGAAGACTCATGCAATGAAGGAGAATGGAGCTGCCGGATTGCGTTCCAAGAAGAAGCGAACGATGAATATGGATCTCCATGTTGAACAGATGTGACCGAGAAACCATGGAAATAGCGCAGGTCTATCTGTTGAAATAGTCTTAGCAAATACGGCAAAGGATTTCCTCGACGATTTCGTTCGGGACGTCTGATGCGCTGCGAGACATTTTTTTGCGGTTGGCAAGGAGGATGTTTGTGAATGATGTTGAAAACAAACAACCGCTGTGCTGCAAACAAACTGCGGCAGAAAAATGAGCTCGCCGCGCCCCTTGCCAGAGCAGGCTCCTCCGGAACAAAAGTCAAAGAGGTTTGGGTCACAGGGTGCCACGAAAGAACGGGCAGAGCGGCCTGCGGAAGCCAGCCGTGCAAACAGCCATGATGATGGCAAGGCCGCGTTCGGGCAAGATTTTATCGCGTTCGCGCCTTCAGAAGAATCGGGGGAGGAGGAACCTGAACCCGGGCCCATAGGACGCAGACGAGACAAGGGCAAAGGTAGTACTTGGTAGCGCTTCTGCCATTTTGACCTTTTTATTGCTGAACTTGTGCGACAAGGTCGCGAAACTTCACCGGCGGTGCGAGAATGGGGCAAGGACAAGGACAAGGACAAGGATAAGGACAGAGTGAGAGAGGACGAAGACCGCGAGAGGAGCAGACGCAAGTATGACTTGGTGTTTGACTTTGACGATAGCTACGGTAGCAAGAAGCAGCGACTAGATGCCCACTCGCGCAAGGCGCCGTGGTTAGACCAGTTCGAATGGGAGGATTGCAAGAATGTGGCCGAGCTGTGAGTAGAGCGTGCGTTGTAGATGCAGGCGGCGTCGAGTTGCTTATCTTTTAGGCAGGCTGCACCGTGAAGTGGTGGCATTCACGAGTTATATATCGCCGTCTCCGGTTGAGGACGAAGTTCGAGGGCTGGTTATACAACTCATTACGAGGGCAATCACACAGTCGTTTCCTGATGCTCAAGTCTCTCCGTTTGGGAGCTATGAGACCAAGTTGTATCTGCCATTAGGGTGAGTTTTAAACCACGTTATTCTTGCAGAAACATCATCTCAGAGTAGCCTATAGCGACATTGATTTGGTCATTATGTCGCAGTCTATGGCGTACAGCCATAGACAAAGCGCTCTGTATGCGCTGGCAAACACACTGAAGCGTGCGGGGATTACTTCCAAAGTGACGGTTATCGCTCGAGCCAAGGTTCCCATTGTAAAATTCGTCACGACTCATGGAATGTTCAACGTTGATATCAGCATTAATCAACAGAACGGCATTATATCTGGGAGCATCATCAGTGGTTTCTTGAAAGATATGCATGCTGGTGGCAGCCTCGCTCTACGGAGTCTGATCATGATCACCAAGGCGTTTCTCAGTCAGCGAAGTATGAATGAAGTGTACACGGGAGGACTCGGGAGCTATGGCATTGTATGCATGGCAATCAGCTTTCTTCAGATGCACCCGAAAATCCGACGAGGGGAAATCGATCCTGACAAAAATCTTGGCGTTCTGTTGATGGAGTTTTTCGAGTTGTATGGATGTTATTTCAACTATGAAGAAGTGGGGATATCCGTTCGAAATGGAGGATATTATTTCCAGAAGAAGCAGCGGGGTTGGGTCGATTTCAACAGGAATGGTTTGATATCCATTGAAGATCCAGCAGATTCGTGTAAGCGCATAAGTATAACGCTCGTTTCCAAGGTCTGATCTTTGCAGCAAACGACATCTCCAAGGGATCATATGGCTTTCAGCGCGTTCGGACGGTGCTTGCTGGAGCTCATGGAATCCTCACATCGACTGCTTATCTAATGGCAGGACTACTCAATTCGAGACATAATTCGCGGTCATATCGTCTCCGTGATCGATATGAGGCGCATGACATGAGCATCTTGTCTACTGTCATGGGGGTTACACAAGAGGTTTGTGCTTCTAGCTGTGTTATGAGTGTGTACTGATGAGATGTAGACGATTAATCATCGAAAACTTGTGCGAGAAGTGTATGACAAGAGGATATTGCACAACATAATGGGTGTCCCTCCAAAGCCTGTCGTTTTGCAAGCGAGCTCCAATGGGGCCGTCATTGTTAATGGGAATTCGCCACAGCCCAGCGGATCAACTTCGGCTAAGAGGGTCACTCACCCAGTATGGGAGGATGATGATGAGGAGGATATCATTGTCGATTACCGTCCTGCAGGCTTCGACGAAGAAGAAGAGGGCAGATACCACATCACACGTCGTCAACAGCGCTCTCCTCATAAACGGCGGAAAACAGGGAAAGAGGCGGATTCGCATACTGTTTTCATCTCTGATGACGATGGGGAGTCTTCTGCACCGTCCGAAGTGGGACAGCTGCGTGATCGTCGTGCTAGTCACCATAGACGACGGACCGAACATGCAGGGGATACTGATAAACGAAGATCGTACTGGCTATCAAAAGCAGATAGGGAACCCGGACCTGATGAAGAAGAGGACAAAGGCTGGTGATTTGGTGATCTTTTCATCCACTATGACGTTACATTTAACGTTAAGCGTGCTCATATTGCACTATAATCGAAATGTACGGATTTAGCATGCCATTCTTTTACACAGCAAGCAGTTGCAAGACCTTCACACCATCACCATCAAAGTCGCTGCGGTGGATCCTGTTATGTAAATACATTTCTCTGTTAAGGCGGCTTCAAAGACATAACTCATGTAGTAAGTACTGGTTGAAAAAATGATGAGGTGATCAAGGGTCACACGGGCTTGAATAATAAATGCAAGTCCCTTGAATCAATTGGTTGCCAACCGCCATCACCAATAGCGCTTTGAAGTCTCTTCCTCCACGTTCTACCCAAAACGTCCACAGACGCTCTCTTCATCCGTCGTCCTGGGTGTCGCGTTGCGCAGGACTATCACCTCATTCATTGGATCATTGGTTCGTTCTTAGTCGTGCTGGTGGATCTGTGAATACAGCCCTACGTTATTCGTTTCAGAGGTTGAACATATGTCAGTGCTATGCTTTCTTCGGGACGTCCGGTTCCTTGCTAACTTTCATGTTCAGGGCAAATCCGCGTCCTCAGGCCCCTCCCATTAACCTCAAAGAACGCATTGCCGCTCTTGAGCAGCAGCGAAATGCATCACCTAAACCCCGTCCAGAGTCACCTATGCCAAGCGGGATACCCCAGCCGACGTTGAACACTGGGCTGCGTGACAAGATTGCCAAATTCGAGAGAAAAGGCGGAATTCCTGTACCCCGTGGTCGGTTCGGAATGGGAGTACCTCCCGTGGACAGTGGAAAACAAAGAAAGCAGGGGGAATTCTACGGTAATAGGATTTCAAGGGCAGTGAGCGGAGGAGGCCCATCGGCCTTTCCTGGCTCAAAGACCAACAGAAGGTCGATGTCGTTGTCCGTCAGCGGTTTTGGTCGTGACGGCTCATCACCTTTTGCTTCCCGTTCTACATCTCCCTGTCCTTCGGATTACGATACTCAGTCTGACGGCCTCTTATCTCCCGACTCGTCCAAGACCTCTTTTGGCAGTCCCGTCGGTGGAACGTTGGAGAAGCAACCAAATCCCCGGTCGGAAACGCCTGATATTCTTCAGAGCGGGGAAAAACCTTCCGCGGTCACCGTCGCCATATCGGCACCGCCTCAGCAGGAAGGATCAACTTTAGGTGATCCCGGTAAGTTTCATCAACGAGAGCAAACCAATTATTGATATGATGGTACCTACTACGTCAGGCCATGTTTCAAGTGTGCCTCAGCTGGATATTCAACTCGCCGATGGCGTCGTGCCATCTTCGCCCGAGGGCGAACAAGAGGAAGAGAATCGCCAACTTCCCTATGACGGGGCTTCTCCACAGCAAGAAGAGAAAATTCAACCCCCTGTTACGACCGTCCCTTCTCCGATAGCGCCGTCCCCCACCGCTGTGCTGCCTTCTCCAGAACAGGAGAAAGTCTCATTGCCCGTTGTACCTATCTCTCCCCCAGCTGGGGAGACAGAACCACCTCTCTTTGCAACCGTCTCTTCTCCAGTGCAGGAGGAAATCTTATCTTCCATTGCGACCGTCTCTCCAGTAGAGGAGAAAATTCTGTCCCCAGTTGTGGCTATCCCGTCTCCAGTGCAGGAAAAGGTCCCATCTCCCATTGCAACCATCTCTCCAGTGCAAGAGAAAAATTTGTCCCCTGTTGCGGCTATCTCGTCTCCAGTGCAGGAAACGGTCCCGTCCCCCATTGCAAGTGTCCCTTCTCCGAAAGTTCTGTCCCCCGTCGTTTCTCCGAAGCGAGAGCAGGTCCTGTCGCATACTACAACCATCGCTTCTCCACAACAAGAACGAGTCGGCTCGCATGTTACACCTGCTCCTTCTCCGATTGAAGAGGAGGAAGCCTCGTCTCTTGTTGCACCTTTAGCTTCTCCGCGTCAGGAGAAGGTTCAATCTCCCGTGGCATCTATTGTGCCTCCAATGCAAGAAGAAAAAGTTGTGCCCATCGTAGCAACAGTCCCTTCTCCACAACAAGAGAAGGTCCAGTCTCCTGTGGCGCACGTATTATCGCCTAAACCAGAGGAGAGAGCACAGTCCCCCATTGTAGCAACCCCATCTCCACGGCCGCGGGAAGCCTATTCTCCAAAGCTGAAGGTCGATACGGCATTAGCAATGTCGCCTGTCCGCAATACTGTTGTTTCTTTGAGTCCAACCGTTGGTAATGCACAGCTTGTTGAAACGCTAGACACGGGGGATGTTTCCCCGGTTTCTCGCTCCTCTTCGTTGCGCACGCTTACGCCCAATTCTGGCGCTCCGCCAAACGCTCTTGCTGCCGACGAAGACCCGGAACCAAACGTCAAGCTAGATGTGCCTGTCATTTCACTATCACCGCCACCAACTGAAGACGCAGCGCTTCTGCCAATTTCGACCTCCACTTCTGCTCGAGAAAGTGAGCGTGGCGCTAGCCCCACCAGTGGCGTGCCCTCTCCTACTCCTGCCAACCCTCTCCCATCTCCTGCTGCTTATCCACTTTCGCCTACGGAATCCATTAGAAGTGGGTCGTCCAGTGTCTGGTCTTCTACGTCGCCAGCTTCTTCAGGTAGCAGACATTTATCAGACGTCCGTGATGTTGTCCTTATCAACGCCGCCAATCAACCACATTCTGAAGGCTCTGTCGAACAAACTGGGCTCAGTGATGAGGTGTTGCAGAGACTTGTCCCCGGCTCCACCGTGACGGCCAATTGGCCTCTCACACGGACGCCAGACTCTCCTCCTGCCAGGCTAGCATACGATTTGCCTGATCGTCGCGCCTCCATGCCAAGTCCGTCGCTCCATCCCCCACCGCAGACCAGTCTATCTTTGATGGATATGCTCTCGCCACCGCAGGAAGTCCCCTCAGATTTCTTTTCTCCTCTTAGTTCCGGCTTCGCCAGCCCGGGCGAAATCATAACTGCACAACGTATTCTACCGTCGACAGTTCGCGGGATTCCCGTCTTCCTTCCAGGTGCTAGCAGGAGACAGGTGGATTTTTCGCACTTCCCTCCCACTCCAGGTGCCATGAACAGCGAATTCAAGCAACCGTTGCCTTCGGCGGCGCTGTCGCCGACTTCGCCATCTTCTCGGTTCAAGAACACTCCTACAGTACCTATGAGCAGTGGACTGGGCTCTTTTCATGCTGTCGTACGTGACAAAGTCAAGGAGCCAACGTCAGCGTTATCTTTCTCTGCCTTCCCTCACACTGCAACACATCAAGCACGAAAAACCAGGCAACTCAGTAGGCTTGATCCCACTGGAGAGTTGGTGACGTTATTACAGGATGCTGCTTTGCTGGAACATGCTTTAACGGCGGGAGAACTATTCGACGAGACTAAATTGTCCGAAGCGTCGGGTAACACTACCAGGCAGTCAGAAGATCAGGAGACCGATAAAGAAGACACACAGATGCGTCGTAGCGCTTCGACGCAGTCAGAGCAATCCGGGGAGGAAAGTGACCCAGCGCTACTCAGATCGAAGCCTGTGTTCCGCTTGCCCCTGCGGAAAAAGGCCAAACACTGGAAGGCTTCGTCCACGAATGTCACGGTGAAGGAGGATTTGCGAAATCGACCGTCGCTGGAGGCTGAACGAAATGCTGGTCTTTCGATTCCTGATCCCACTTTCTTAAGAACAGATCCAGCAGGACAGAGGGTGGAGAGTCGGCCCAGAACACCCGAGGGACCTAGAGATCCTGCTCCCAAGTCACTACGGCTGGCTTCTGGTATCAAGAAACTGGCAAGTACAGGGTCGACGCGATCGATGCCTGGATCGTACACTCGTCATAGTGCTTCAACTTCTTCCGAGTTATCTTCCGAGGACTCCATGCCTGTAGCTACCCCTCCTGAGCAAGGTGTTGACTCTGACCCGAGGGACGGTGTATCAAGCCATAGTCACGAGAGTGCTGGGTGCGTTGCTTGGCCTTCCGTGTCACCCAAGCGAAGTGGGATCAGGCGTGCTGCGTCCTTTGCAGAGAAGCTGTGGAATCGGGCAAGGACGAAATCTGGTGGAAGCACATTGAGTGCGAGCGATTCGAAAGGTGCGGCGCTCTGTCGATCCTAACTGATATAGTACTAACTAATGCTATGGTAGATCGGATCGTGGCAGAATCTCGATACGAAGCGTTGCCCGCCACAGCGAAAAGGTCTAATTCCAATCTCACAGTCGCCAATGCTTCATCATCTTCGCAAGAAGAGTTGCCCATCTCAAGGTCCTCGTCACGGGCAACGTACAAACTTGAGGTACTGCCGCCGTCAGAACCCCTGTTCGATGCGCAAAGCTTTGATGAAAGCGACATGCTCTCTCCAGCCACTCTTCAAAATCCCTTTTCTCCTAGCTCATCTAACTTGTCCTCCCCTTCGAATGGCGTCCTTTCTCCGGCAATGTCTGTTCTGAACAACCCTTATTCACCTGGATACGAGTCTTGGACGTCGGAGGCTTCCCACCTCGATCCTGCGCTATTTGATGCGTTCCCTTCAGTTCCTGCAGTTGCGCCCTCAACTCAGAAGCAGGCGCGGTCTCCACCATCCATTAATATTGGCAAGAACTTTGATCCATTCTTTGCCAATTCACCTGGTCTGCAGTCGGCCACTTTGCCCAAGAGGACTGCTACACTGCCGTTGTTGGTTACTACGCCCCATTCTGCTGCTACTGAAGGGGGCTTTCTAGGACGCACGACGACGACCATGCCTCGCCAGCGCCCGTCCACGGACAAGCATCACCGTTGGATATGACACGACCTTCATATTTGGGTATTATTATGTTACTTTGTTGATTCCTGTTCTTGGTTTCTCACCGATGTCAGGAACCGTTTTTTTTCTTTTTTCTTGTTGCTTTTCTGCTTTGAGAATGCTGCCTGTCGTTCAAGGAATTTCTATTTCCTCAGAGTTTTATACTTAATGTAACGTGCTCGTCGTGCTCTGCGCGTGAAACCTATCATCTCCTGGATGTTTGCAACCCTTGCCACCCTCGCTATATACGTATCATTGTCATATAACGATAATATAAAAAACCTTCTTGAATTAATTGCCAGTCGGGGGCTCCTGGACAACAATGACAAATAACATACGCGTCTACTACAGGAACGCGTCAGAGGAGCAGCAGCCAGTACTCGACCATGGTCGCTACCACAACAGAGCAGGTGAGCATTCGTCCCGATGTTGACGCCATAACCTGAGGCTATCCCGCAAAGCTTACAGCATTAGCTGGAACATCCGTCAGTACGTTTTTATGCCGGTCGGGTCTCTGGGAGGGGGCCGTTTGCAAAGCGGCATTTTAAGGGCTAACATGATTGTCTCCGGGAAACAGTTGTTCATCCACTTGTCTTGCTATCGGTAGCAGACCACCATGCCCGATCTGTCTCTCGCAACTCACACAAACGCGTTGTCGGTGTCCTTTTAGGGCAGGACACCGGGAAGACGATCAATGTTGCCAATTCTTTTGCGATACCATTTGAAGAGGACGAGAAAGATAGCAAGACGTGGTTTTTGGATCATAATTATATTGAAGGGATGTATGAGATGTTCAAAAAGGTCAATGGTCAGTTCGTTACGTTTGTGTGGTACCCGTTTTTTTTTGGGTTGGTAGACTGACGTGGTGGTGTATATAGCGAGGGAGCGAATGATTGGGTGGTACCATACTGGTCCGAAGCTGAGAGCATCGGATCAGGAGATTAATGACCTGTTCAAGAGGTTTATCGCTCGGCCTGTCATGGTCATTGTGGATGTACGACCACAGAATGTCGGCATCCCGACCGACGCGTATTTTGCAGTAGAGGAGATTAAGGATGCAAGTGTGCTTATATATTGGCGGAGGAACAATACTGATTTTTTTTGTTTTTTTTGGTAGGATGGGACGGAAACGAGAAAAACGTTCTTACACGTGCCATCTGCGATAGAAGCAGAAGAAGCGGAGGAAATTGGGGTTGAGCATCTGCTACGGGACATTAAAGACTCAACAACGACAACACTAGCTACGCGAGTGAGCGAACAGCTCGCATCACTTCGTGGCCTCAAGGCCAGGGTAAGCGATATACAGAAATACCTTGCCGACATAGCGGCCGGAACTATGCCTGTGAACCACCAGGTTATCTACCACCTGCAAGATGCGTTGAATCTGCTGCCTGATTTGGCTGATCAAGCGTTGACGCAGAGCTTTACATCAAGCACAAATGACCAAATGCTGGTGGTGTACCTGAGCAGCTTGCTGAGGGCAGTGATTGCATTGCATGGGCTGGTGGACAACAAGGCGACGATAGGGCGAGCGGAGATGGAAGACGGAATTGTGGATCCAGAAGAGTATAGGCTTATTCCGATTGAACTGACGGAGAAGAAGGAAGAAGACAAGGGCGAGAGTGACGGGGACAAGGAGCTAAATAAGGAGACGGAAGATAAGGGACTGTAAATGCAATTCGTACACGTTTTCTCTTTGCCGTTCGCCCGAGGGCTTCCCACTATTTATTATGTAATTTTCACGAGGGTCCAATTTCTGAATCTCATCTTTCGTCCCTTTGTCTCGTCGCCTATTTAAAGTGTGTTTCCCTCCCCTTCCTGCTCGCACCGCTGCTCCCTTCTGTTCGCTGATCTCGCCGTCTCAGAGTACAAAATGAGTGGTCGTGGATGTTTCAACTGTGGTGTATGTGCGTAGTATTTCTGTCGTTATTTCTTCCGTTGCCTGTTTCCATATTGGAAGCCCATTTGGTCGTTTGCATGGGGAGTGGTTCATGTACCATTTTTCTCTGACGCAACGAAAAACTAGCCCCTTTTGATTATTTTGCATCTTTCCTCGTGGTGGTGTGCTGATCGGTGCATTTTCTTTTCTTTTTTATCTATAAACAATCCATGTTATCGCGTGCTTTTCTGGATTGTTCGTTAAATACGTCGTGTGCGATTCATCAATGCAGACGGCCACCAAGCCGCCAGCTGCCCAAGAGCTGGGACTCCTACTTGGTAAATACAACTCTTGTTCTCCTCGCCTTCTTTTTCATTCCTGGACGCCATTGCGGCCGGACGATCATCTCTCGTCATCACCCGTGGACGTTCGGCTAATGCTTGTCTTAGTTACAATTGTGGGTACTCTGATGCCATCGTTGAAGACAGTGTTTAAACCAGCTCATAAAGGTGGCCTAGAAGGCCATGTCTCAAAAGAATGCACAAGCGAAGCAAAACCTAAAACCTGCTACAAGTGTAGTCAAGAAGGACACATTGTACCCTCGTGTTTTCAGCTCGCAATTATATCTACATGGCTGACCCTGTTCTTAGTCAAGAGATTGCCCTGAGACCTCAGCATCTGCGTCTAGCGGCGCAGAGTGCTATCGTTGCGGTCAGACGGGGCATATCGCCCGGGCTTGTCCCGAAAACTCCGGGAACGCCGGTGGACACAACAACAGCAGTAGTAACTGGGGCGGCCACCAACACCAAAAGTCATGGTTAGATTATAATTGTGTATACTCCTGTGACATGGACTAACGAGGACATGAACAGCTATAGCTGCGGTGGCGTAGGCCACTTATCCCGCGATTGTCCCAGAGGCAGCAAGTGCTACAACTGCTCAGCACTCGTAAATTAGACTCGGTTCGACCTTTTCGTAAGAATTAACGTTGTGATAGGGTCACATCAGCAGAGACTGCCCTCGGCCTCAAAAACGCGCTTGCTATACCTGCGGATCTGAAGAGTGAGTTCAAGAATCGTTCAGCCTAAGCTCGGCTGATTGCTTTTGCAGCCATCTTTCTCGGGACTGCACTCAGAACGATTCTGCAACGACTTGATTTCAGTCGACCATATTTCTACGATGATCATTTATCTCTCGTGCCGAATCTACGAACACCTGTACTGTAGTAGTTTGTTAAAGAACTTGCAGCACCGAATGTTATTGTGTTATCAGCTTTCGGGAAAAGAGGCATTTCCGGCCCGTTCCGAGTGGTTTGAAACTCCGCGGTTCACATTTCGCACATCCCATTTTTCGCCGTACCCAACCCGAAAAAAAGGTTTTTTTGCTCCTGGTTTTTCTTCTACCTCCTCTCACCGTATTTATTGCCTATAGACATGCAAGCGCAAACTGCCCTCCGTTTGGCGCGACAACATGTTCGTCGATCACTGCAAGTCCGTGCACTCGCGACGTCAACAACTGCCAACACGGCACACATCGCATCGGATGGAGCGTCCTCTTCTGTCACGAGCTCTGCATCTCGAGCTGCAAGTCTTATTCCCTTGTCTAACGTAGAGGCCCAGTGGGCTACTCTCTCCGGTGAAGAGAAAGCGACTGTTCATGAACAGCTCGAGCTCTTGCAAAAGAAGGACTGGAAGCACCTTTCTCTTGACGAGAAACGGGCTGGTACGTGTTTTTGTGCGACCTCTATCAGGCACGGAGTGCTGACGCTGCACCGCCGCTGAACTCTAGCCTACTATGTTGCTTTTGGACCCCATGGCCCCCGTGCTCCCTCGTCGAAACCCGGCGACACCCTGAAAATCATTGGATACACGATGGCCTTGGTTGGCGCTGCTGGTGTCTTGAGCTTCGCCATCAGGCAATTCGGTGCGGGCTATGTTCGTGCTTTGTGGCTTCTGAGTTCTGACGTATCGACGTCTGCCAGCTGCCCCGCCACCAAAGTCGATGACCAAGGAATGGCAGGAAGCATCAAACGAACGTGCACGGCAAATGAACCTCGATCCCATCACAGGTTCGTATTCTTCTCTGGGTCCACCCCGGTGTCAATTGGTTGACCCTGCCGACGGCAGGCATCTCGTCAGAAGGATACAAGGGAAAGGGCTTCGTTACCGTTTCGAAATAGGCGTTCCGTATATGCTTAGAGGATCGAGATTGATTCGACCTCTGTACTACAACTCGCCATTACCGGCTAATGATAATAGAAAAACACAAGCTTCTCATAATAATGCAGTCTTTCGTTTACCTGCTGTCTGTTCTCAATTTGATGAGCAACAGGGTGCTTTGCCTGGTCTTCTGGATGGAACTGACTGGAATCTGGTCTGCTTTGTCAATAGTGCAAGGTAACGTCATTGAGTGGGTGGTTGAACAAATTCAAAAATGAGTCCCAGAAGGGTGGGTTCTGAATACAATGTGTATTAAGCAGTCTTTGGCAGCATATATTTGCTTATTGTCTAGACTTACAAGTTGTTCAGGTTAAGACATGATCATAAAAAATTCAATTCATACTAAATCAAAGTATAGGAAAGAATCTTAATGTACTCTTTTTTTATATTCTACCAGGTAAGGAACAATCCCCAGATCTGAAAAGAAATATGTTGGATGAAAAACTGAGATATCAAACCACAGCCTGCAAGAATTTTCACAGGCAAACAAACCAAAGCACAGTCTTTCATTGACTCACTTGACAACTTCTTCACTCTAAATGCACATAATCATGATGAGCAGAATGAAAAAAAAAATCAGATATGTGCTCATGCACCTTGGGCCAGACCTCAATGATTGGAAAAAGATTATCCATGCTGCATTACAGGCAAACAAACTTGCAAAAGCAAATGAAGGACTCAGATGGGAAACTATGCTTCTTTTGAAAATCAATTAGTCAGCAATGGGGGAAAGTTAACAGCAACCAGTCTTAAAGTAGGTGGTGAACTATCCATCCCTGAATATATCAGGAAGTTATGTATGGAAATAGATGCATCAGGGCTCACAGGAATAACTGTGCAGCTCCAGGCTCTCATCAAGGGACTTCTGTTACAGTCTCCTCTTCGTTTCATCTTCCTGCTTCCACATTCTGTTTCATATCCATCATTTCTCCTTTAACTGCACATCGTACAGCCTGAACACTATCTCCTTTCATAGCTACCTTCATGTTTCCTTTCTTAGGTAGTCATTGCCTCATTCCCTTTATGGTTCCCTTTGTTCTCTAATCATATATAAACCCCATGTACTGTAGAGTAACTCTAGTTCCAACTTAGATGAGTTTTGCTCTCAACAACAATTGACTTCAGCACTCTTCTCTCTCATTGTTCTCCAAGACCTTTGTCATCGTTTGACTTAGTGTCTAGACCTTTGTCCAGTGGCTGGGAGCGGACCGAGACTCTGCTTGTCACTGTTGACTTAGAACAAACCATGACGAGGGCATCGTCCATAACACAAGTTGGAACTCAGGAACCGCTCAGTGCATCGTCACTAGCCAGACACCATTGATACCAGGAACTCCCAGATCAGACCCCCCAAATGACTCCATTCATTACAAACAGAAGTACTACCTTAATCGAAGAGAAGTCTACTTTTCTATGACACACAAGGTCTGGTGCTACATTTCAGGAACAAAGAGAAAGAACCTACCAGTCTCAGAGGAACTCTTTGAAGGAGAATACCAGGAAGGAGACCATAACAACAAATTACCAGGAGACATTTGGATTCACTGGTATAACAAAACAAATGAGGAAAACAATCAATTATTCCTAACCCCAAATACCAAACCAGAACTCACTTGGTGGCATGAGTTTCGAGTTGACAAAAAACTTGGAGACTTCGCTTTCCTTGTACTCGACGAGCAGACAGTAACCGAGTGGAACAAATACAGAGAACAACAACAGATCGAGACAGATCTAGCCTTTGGGGATAAACCAAAACAAGGAGAAAGTTTGAAACAAGGCACAGAATTGAAACATGAACCCGAAACACCAGAACCAAAACAGAAACCAAAGAAGGACATGTCAGACAACAAGGAAACATCCTCAAAGGGAATAAAGGGAATCTCCATTAAGGAATTCAAAGGACAGTGCTCTAAGGCGAAACACTTCATCAACACATTTGATGATGTATTTGATCTTGATGAAGGGCACTTTGAAACATCGAAAAAGCAAATCAAATATGTTCTCCTTCACCTAGGGGAAGAACTAGACGATTGGAAAGCCAATCTGTGAGGAGAATTAGAAGCAGCAGAGGCGACCAAAGGAAAATCAGCAGAAAGCGCATATACACTTTCTTGGGATAACTATCCCAGCTTCAGGTTGTTACGGATGATGCCCTTGTCATGGTTCGTTCTAAGTTGACAGCGACAAGCAGAGTCTCAGTCCGCTCCCAGCCACTGGACAAAGGTCTAGATGCTAAGTCAAACGATGACAAAGGTCTTGAGAACAATGAGAGAGAAGAGCGTTCAAGTCGGTCATTGTTGAGAGCAAAACTCATCTAAGTTGGAACTGGAGTTACCCTACAGTACATGGTGTTTATATACGATCAGAGAACAAAGGAGACTATAAAGGGAATGAAACGATGGCTACCTGAGAAAGGAAAGGTGAAGGTAACTGTAAAAGGAGATAGTGTCCAGGCTGTACGATGCGCAGGTTAGGAGAGATGATGAATGTGAAACAGTCTGCTGAAACAGGAAGACAAAACAAAGAAGGAACTGTAACATTACCCCCTTTGTATGTGAGAAGTCACCAACTTCTACCAAGAATTCGTCCAGCCATGGTCCTGCCTAGACTCCAACCATTCAACAATGTTTTTCATGTCCTTCTCTGCTGTCTCCATTCGCCACTGTACTGTTTGAATGGCTCACTGTAGTTGTTTGGCCTGAGCAAGCATTGTGTCTTGTTCATCATAAGTGAGCGAGTGAGGATCGGTGGTAAGAGTGAGGGCAGTGACAAAATCGAGGGGTTCAGAAAACATGTTGAAATATGTGATGAGGTTGGCAAGATTTTTGCTAACATTGTTGAGCATGGTGTTGCGAGGTTGAACAATGGGTATATGTGTGGGGGAGGCTGGGATGGTGGTGAGTTTGTTGGGATGCTCGTGGAGAGCTGGGAGGTCGGCAAAATCGAAATCGTCGATGGTGACAGTGGTGGAGATGAAGACCTCGAGGGGGAGGTCATGGGCGGAGGTGGCGAAGGAGGTGATGGCGGTGGTGTTGACGTAACAGTGGCCACAAGTGGTGACCAGAAGGGCAAAAGAGAGGGCAGCGAGGTAGGCGATGGCAATGAAGAGAGACATTGTGCAAGCGTATGAAATTGGGGTTCTAATTGCTGCCAGAGGCATCCTTTTATGTTTAGTTGAATACTTTGTCATCCCAATTGACAGTTCGGAGTTCTCCATCCGTGGACCGATAAGTAAATGTGGATGCTCTGATGCTGGGAACATATTCAAGTTCTTCATCAGATTCTTCTGACTCGCTTAACTCGTCCCTGGTAGTGGTGGAAACTTTGTTCTCGTGATCCGTGCCTGGTTCAGGGATAAGATCTTGTGGCACAATGCTTTCGGGTGAATTGGGTATAGTGGGTCCACCTGTGCTGTCGAATGCATCTAAGAAATCAAGGCTCTCAAGTACTCTATTGAGGTTTGAGATTGCATCTGGGAGTCGTCGAGTAGCAAGCCATCTGCAAATTTCCATCTCCTTGCTAGCGTTTCCTAGCCGTTCTGCAAACTCAAATAGCATAGGATCTTCTCAACGGAGGGCCGCTTTAGTGTACACATCGTTGGTGTGATTTAAAGGTCTATTGGGCGATGGGAGGTATGGTGACATTGCATCTGGATAGTATGGTAGTTCTTCTGGATCAAATGTAAGATCCATGTATTTCGGAAGATAGTGTAATCGGGCATTGAATGGGATTTCAACATGTCCCTGTGGGTGCGTCGCATGTCCATTAGAAAGTCTGGGAGTCTTGTAAGCAACTAGTTGGGTTGTGAGGGTTCGGATGAAGTTAACTAATCGAGGTGGTTCTAAAGGGTTGATCGGAGGATGAGGAATGGGAAACGTAATGATCCGTCCTTTGAAGCTTTCGTATGGTTTCGGAGAATATCGTCCTCGAGTGGAGCAATATTTCTTAGTGTATCAGATGTTTTGTTTGAGAGTTTGGCGGTTGCGATAGTGAGACATGGGGTTTTACAATTGCTGTCTGAGTTTATATGCTTGTAAAACGTCCGCAGCATTGCTTAGATTGTGCTCAGGTTCCCAGGAGTTGACATTTGGACCATATCCTTTCCATCTAACCAGATACTGATATCCTGCTCCACGTTTCCGATGTGTGAGAATCACTTCCACTTCAAACTCTTCTTGTCCATTTACAAGATCAGGGGGCGGAGTCGTGTAATTTGGTCCATGTGTTTCAGTTTCTCTATATGGCATGAGGAGTGATGTGTGAAAGACTGGGTGAATGCGCCATTGTTTCAGTAGCTTGAGTTTATACGTTACTGGTCCTAGTACTTGTTCGACTATAAAGGGTCCTTCTTGTTTAGGCGCTAGTTTCCTGGACTGATATGGAATATTGAGATTTCTGTTTTTGAGCCATACTTTGTCTCCTTGTACGAATTTGATTGCTTTGTCTCTGACTTGTTGTGCAACCATCTGTCTTGCTAGTTCGTGTGCAGCTAGCACTTCTTCCCTAGCTTTTCGTAATAGCTGTAAGTGTTCTTCAGCAGCAGGTGTTGTCATTTTCTGTATGGCGGTTGGTAATGCAACAGGATTTGTTCCATACATGAGTTGGAACGGGGAGGCTTTAACTGAGTCATGATGTCGATTATTGTGAGCAAACTCGGCGATTGGGAGTAATTGTTTCCATTTGTAAGGTTTGTTTGCACAAAATATTCGAAGGTATACTTCTAATTCTTGATTAACGCATTCAGTCTCTCCATCGGTTTGTGGATGATAAGCTGTGCTCATTCTGTGATCGATTCCTAGCGTTTTTCTGATTTCCTGGAAGACTTTAGCCAAAAACTGTGGTCCTCGATCTGAGATGAGTATATCAGGTAGTCCGAAGCATTTGAATATTTCTGAGATGTAAAGATTGGCTGTCCCTAATGCATCGATGGTTTTCTTGCAAGGAGTAAGAATTACCCCCTTTGTAAGGCCATGGTCCACCATGACCAGAATTGAATCATATCCATCTGTGATAGGAAGATCTGTAATGAAATCCAGTGTCACTTGCTGGAAAGGGCGAGTCGCTTTGGATCCAATAGGTAGAAGAGCCGGAGTGTTCGGATGAGTATTTACTTTCATCTGTTGGCAGGTAGCGCAACCTGTAATCCATTCTTTGACATGTTTATACATTCCTGGCCACCAGTAATCGCGTTGTAAAAGTTCAAGGGTTTTCATGTGTCCTGGGTGTCCTGATGTGAGCAATTCATGAACTGTTTTGACAATCTGTGTCCTGAGTACACCATTATCTGGGATGTACGCCCTATCAATGTATCGGATAATCCCATCAACAAATGCTCAGTCCTGAAGTTTGGATTTAATTGGTGGGGTGCGTTGAGTGTCGATGACGTCAATGATTGTTCGTCCAAAACTGTCAAGTAACATGGCATCTCTAATTTCCTGGGTGAGGTCTGTAGCAATGAGACGGATGAATTTATTGTCTGGTAATATGGTGACGTCCTCTAGAACATCGTCGCCTTTCATGTGATCAGGTCGACAGGATAGAGCGTCTGCTTCAAACATTTTGGTGCCGGGTATGTGTTCAATTTTCAAGTCAAATTCTGAGAGCATCATGGACCATCGTGCTTGTCGAGGGGTTAATCGTTGGGGTGATCAATAGAATAAGAGATTTTTATGATCACAATGAACCACTATGGGGTGTGGCGATCCATGAAGTAAATGTCGCCATGCCTGTAGTCCTTTAATGATTGCTAGTAGTTCTCGATTGTAAATCTGGTAATTCTGTTCTGTAAGTGTCAGGGCATGCGAAATAAATCCACATGGATGAAGCGTTCCAGTTGTATCTGCTTGTTTAAGCACTGCTCCAGTAGCTTTGTTTGAGGCATCCATCTGAAGGATAAATGGTCGAGTGGGGTCGGGCATGTGTAAAACTGGCATGGAGGAGAACTTGTTTTTAAGCTCCTCAAATGCTGTCTGACAAGTGGTTGTCCAGTCAAAGAGTAAACCTTTCTTTGTTAGATCTGTCAATGGTTTTGCTATGGCGGCAAAATTGCCAATAAACCTCCAATAGAAGTTTCCGAATCCAAGGAAGGATCTAACTTGTTTAACCATAGTTGGTGTTGGCCAGTCACGAATTCCTGCAAGTTTAACAGGATCCATTTGAATGTGTCCGGGTGTAATGATCATGCCAAGAAATTCAACTTCTTGAACGCAGAATTTGCATTTCTCCAGCTTCAAGAATAAGTCATTCTCCTGTAGGCGATTCAAAACGCGTTCTGTACGTTCTCGCATCTCTTCTTTTGTTTTTGCACAGATCAAGATGTCATCCATATAAATGATAAGCCATCCTTCGTTTATCATATCCTGGAAATATTCGTTCATCATTGTTTGGAACATTGACGGGGAGTTGCAGAGACCAAAGAACATGACTGTTGGTTCATACAATCCTTGATTGGTTATGAATGCCGCTTTCCATTTGTCACCTTCTTTGATTTGGACGTTGTTGTATCCCCAGTGGGTAAAGTAATTTGCGCCTTCTAACTTCGTCATTAAATCGGAGACTAAGGGTAACAGGTAGGCATTCTTAATTGTCCATTCATTCAGGTATCGATAATCTTGGCAAGGTCGAAGTGTGCCGCTTTCCTTCTTGGAGATGAAGAAAAATGGCAATGCTTGTGGTGATTTAGATGGTCAAATGTAACCTTTATCGAGTTGTTCCTTAATCCATTCATCGAGGGTTGACTGTTCTTTTAGTGATAACGGGTAGATTTTGTTAACTTTCAGTGTGAATCCTGTTTTGAGTTCAATCGCATGATCCCATGGGCGAGAAGATGGAAAACGTTCTGATGCTTTCTTCTCGAAGGTGGCGTGCCAAGGCGTGTATTTGGAAGGTAAAACTGCGGGTGCTTTGTCTCTTTTTGCTTGGTGTTCAAGTGCCTGTGATGCCAATGTTTTTACCCTGATCCAATATTTGTCTTCTCCCCATTGTCGGTTATCTAATGCCATGCGCCAAATAGGTTTGGTGTCTTCTGAATCGTTGTCCATTTGGAGGGTTTTCTTTCGCCAATTGATTGTAGGATTAACCATGGTATTCCAAAGATTATCGCTTGATCTCCCCAGATTGGTGATCCATAACCAGTTGTTGTACGTCTTCCCTTCAATAGAGTAGGTGAGACAAGTGCGATGAGTGATTAATCCGTTCTGATTGATTGTCCCGTCAGCGTTCTTGACTCTAATCAGTTGTTTTAAGGGTTCCTTAGGTAGATCTCTTGATATTCATTCGTCAATGAAGTTTCCTTCTGCTCCACAATCAATGAGGGGCAGATATTTCAGCAGGTTTATGGGTCGTTTGCACAGTAATGGAAATTCGTTTGTTATTATTTGAATTTACAATTACAGAGTCAAGTGCTAACTGTTCAATGGTACTGGAGGCGTCAACCGCTTTCTGGCATCTCCTTCTTAAAAACCCTTGGATTCGAGTTCCTGGAGAGTATTCTCGCGTTCTTCATCTGGAAGATCTTTCAATAGCACCCTAATGCGTTGGGCAGCTGATTTGTTCGAGGTCGTTTCCTCTATTGCTCTGACTGAGCGATTCTGTGGGGAGGAGGACTTGTAGGACAACGTTTGGGCGTTCCCTTTGTTTGGGCAGTCCCTGGATATGTGCCCCTGTGTTCCACATCTGAAACACTTGCCAGTTTTTCGGTATTCCTCCTTTTGGGCATCTGAAAGATGTCCTGTGCTCACAGCATTAATTCCCCTTGATCCGGATGCAGAGGGCTTCTGGTTTCGGTTAAATTTGAAATGTCCCTTTGTGTCTCCTGATCCAGATGATCGGTTCATTAATTTCATGGTTTCCCATGCATTGTGCAGGCATTCTGCAGCATTGTAAGCTGTTTCCATACTGACAACTGCAGGGTTTTCGATGATCTTTGCTGCTACTGATGCAGGGAGTCCTTTACAAAAGTAAATGTGTTGTGCCATGAACCCTGTAATTCCGGTGGAGTGTATGAGCAATCGGAATTTCTGAATGTAGGCAGGGATGTCGATGTCTCCGCCCACTTTGACTTTATCTAGATCATTCAGGGTCCTGGCTGCGCTGTCTGATTCTCCCCAATCGCTCAGGAATCGTCGCCTGAAGCTGGGGTAGTTATCCCAAGAAAGTGTGTATGCGCTTTCTGCCGATTTTCCTTTGGTCGCTTCTGCCACTTCTAATTCTCCTCGGAGATTGGCTTTCCAATCGTCTAGTTCTTCCCCTAGGTGAAGGAGAACATATTTGATTCGTTTTTTCGATGTTTCAAAGCGCCCTTCATCAAGATCGAAGATATCATCAAATGTATTGATGAAGTGTTTCGCCTTAGAGCGCTGTCCTTTGAATTCCTTAATGGAGATTCCTTTTATCCCTTTCGAGGATGTTTCCTTGTCCTCTGACATGTCTTTCGGTTCGGGTGTTTCAGGTTTCGGGTCCTGTGTTCCGGGTTCGTGTTTCGGTTCTGTGCCTTGTTTTGAGCTTTCTCCTTGTTTCGATTTATCCCCAAAGGCTAGATCTATCTCGATCTGTTGTTGTTCTTTGTATTCGTTCCACTTGGCTAGTGTCTCCTCGTCTAGTGCAAGGAAGGTGAAATCTCCGAGTTCTTCGTTGACTCAAAACTCATGCCACCAAGTGAGTTCAGGTTCGGTGTTTGGGGCTAGGAATAACTGATTGTTTTCCTTGTTCGTTTCATTATACCAGTGAATCCAAATTTCTCCTGGTAATTCTTTGTTAGGGTCTCCTTCCTGGTATTCTCCTTCGAAGAGTTCCTCTGAGACCGGTAGGTTCTTTCTCTTTGTTCCTGAAACGTAGCACCAGACCTTATGTGTCATAGAAAAGTAGACTTCTCTGCGATTAAGGTAGTACTTCTGTCTGTAATGAACAGAGTTGTTTGGGGGTCTGATCTGGGAGTTCCTGGTATCAATGGTGTCTGGCTAGTGACGATGCACTGAGCAGTTCCTGAGTTCCAACTTGTGTTACGGACAATGCCCTCGTCATGGTTCGTTCTAAGTCAACAGCAACAAGCAGAGTCTCGGTCCGCTCCCAGCCACTGGACAAAGGTCTAGACGCTAAGTCAAACAATGACAAAGGTCTTGAGAATGATGAGAGAGAAGAGATTTCAAGTCGGGTCGTTGTTGAGAGCAAAACTTGTCTAAGTTGGAACTGGAGTTACCCTACAGTACATGGTGTTTATATACGATCAGAGAACAAAGGAGACTATAAAGGGAATGAAACAATGGCTACCTGAGAAAGGAAAGGTGAAGGTAACTGTAAAAGGAGATAGTGTCCAGGCTGTACGATGCGCAGGTTAGGAGAGATGATGAATGTGAAACAGTCTGCTGAAACAGGAAGACGAAACAAAGAAGGAACTGTAACACAGGTGACAATTCTTGAGTGACTGGGGAGAATCTGACAGCGCAGCCAGGACCCTGAATGATCTAGATAAAGTCAAAGTGGGCGGAGACATTGACATCCCTACCTACATCCAGAAATTCCGATTGCTTATACACTCCACTGGAATTTACAGGGTTCATGGCGCAGTGCATTTACTTCTGCAAAGGACTCCCTGCATCAGTAGCAGCTAAGATCATCGAAAATCCCGCAGTCGTCAGTATGGAAACAGCTTATAATGCTGCAGAATGCCTGCACAATGCTTGGGAAACCATGAAATTGATGAACTGATCTTCTGGATCAGGAGATGCAAAGGGATGTTTCAAATTTAATCGAAACCAGAAACCCTCTGCATCTGGATCAAGGGGAATCAATGCTGTGAGCACAGGACATCTTTCAGATGCCCAAAAGGAGGAATACCAAAAGACTGGCAAGTGTTTCAGATGTGGAACACAGGGACACATATCCAGGGATTGCCCAAACAAGGGGAATACCCAAACATCATCCTACAAGTCCTCCTCCCTACAGAATCGCACAATCAGAGCAATAGAGGAAACAACCTCGATGAATCAGCTGCCCAATGCATTAGGGCTTGTTGAAAGAACTCCAGAAGAAGAACACGAACAACCCTCCAGGAACTCGAATCGAGGGTTTTTAAGAAGGAGACGCCAGAAAGCGGTTGACGCCTCCAGTACCATTGAAACAGTTAGCACTCGACTCTGTAATTGTAAATTCCAATAATAACAAACAAATTTCTATTACTGTGCAAACAACCCATAAACCCGCTGAAATATCTGCTCTCATTGATTGCAGAGCAGAAGGAAACTTCATTGATGAACAAATATCGAAAGATCTACCAAAGGAACTCTTAAAACAACCAATTAGAGTCAAAAATGCTGACAGAACAATCAATCAGAATGGATTAATCACCCATCGCACTTGTCTTACCTACTCTATTGAAGGAAAAACATACAACAACTGGTTATGGATCACCAATCTCGGAGATCAGGCGATAATATTGGAATACCATGGTTAGAACAACATAATCCAACTATGATTGGTGAAAGAAAACCCTCCAAATGGACGATGATTTAGAAGATACCAAACCTATTTGGCGCATGGCATTAGACAACGGCAATGGGGAGAAGATGAATATTGGATCAGGGTAAAAACATCAGCATCACAGGCACTTGAACACCAAGCAAAAAGAGACGAACGCCCACTAGTTTTACCTTCGAATACACACCCTGGCAGCCACCTTTGAGAAGAAAGCGTCAGAGCGTTTTCCATCTTCTGCCCATGGGATCATGCGATCGAACTCAAAACAGGATTTACACTGAAAGTCAACAAAATCTACCTTATCATAAAGAACATCAACCTTGATGAATGGATTAAGGAACAACTCGATAAAGGATACATTCGACTGTCTAAATCACCACAAGCATCACCATTTTTCTTCGTCTCTAAAAAGGAAAGTGGCGCACTTCGACCTTGCCAGGATTATCGTTACCTGAACAATGGACAATTAAAAATGCCTACCCATTACCTTTAGTCTCTGATTTGATGACGAAGCTAGAGGAGCAAATTACTTTACCAAACTGATCTACACTGGGGATACAACAATGTTGAATCAAAGAAGGTGACGAGTGGAAAGCGCGTTCATAACCAATCGAGGATTATAGAACCAACAGTCATGTTCTTTGGTCTTTGCAACTCCCGTCACTTCCAAATGATGATGAACAAATATTTCCAGGATATGATAAATGAAGGATGGCTCATCATCTATATGGATGACATCTTGATCTGTGCAAAAACAAAAGAAGAAATGCGAGAGCGTACAGAACGCGTTTTGAATCGCCTACAGGAAAATGACCTATTCTTGAAACTCAAGAAATGCAAATTTTGCGTTCAGGAAGTCGAATTTCTTGGCATGATCATTACTCCCGGACACATTCAAATGGATCCTGTTAAACTTGCAGGAATTCGCGACTGGCCAACACCAACAATGGTTAAACAAGTCAGATCCTTCCTTGGATTTGGAAACTTTTATCGAAGGTTTATTGGCAACTTTGCCACCATAGCAAAACCATTGACAGATCTAACAAAGAAAGGTTTACTCTTTGACTGGACGACCACTTGTCAGACAGCGTTCAAGGAGTTTAAAAACAAGTTCTCCTCCATGCCCGTCTTGCACATGCCCGACCCCACTCGACCATTTATCCTTCAGACGGACGCCTCAAACAAAGCTACTGGAGCAGTGCTTAAACAAGCCAATACAACCGGAACGCTTCATCCATGTGGATTTATTTCGCATGCCTTGACGCTTACAGAACAGAATTACCAGATTTACAATCAAGAACTACTAGCAATCATTAAAGGACTACAGGCATGGCAACATTTACTTCATGGATTGCCACATTCCATAGTGGTTCACTGCGATCATAAGAATCTTCTATTCTATCGGTCACCCCAATGATTAACTCCTCGGCAAGCACGATGGTCCATGATGCTCTCAGAATTCGACTTGAAAATCGAACATGTACCTGGCACTAAAATGTTCGAAGCAGATGCCCTTTCTTGCTGACCTGATCACATGAAAGGTGAGGATGCTCAAGACGATGTGACAATGTTGCCAGACAACAAGTTCATCCGTCTCATTGCCACAGACCTTGCCCAAGAAATTAAGAATGCTACATCACTCGACAGCTTTGGACGAACAATTATCGAAGTAATTGAAACTCAACGCACTCCACCGATTAAATCCAAACTCCAGGACTGGGCGTTTGTTGATGGAATCATTTGATACATTGATAGAGCATACATCCTGGATAACGGAACACTCAGGACGCAGATCGTCAAGACAGTTCATGAATCGCTCACTTCTGGACACCCAGGACGCATGAAAACTCTTGAACTTCTCCAACATGATTACTGGTGGCCTGGAATGTATAGACACGTCAAAGAATGGATTACTGGTTGCGCCACTTGCCAACAGATGAAAATAAATACTCACCCGAACATGCCGGCCCTTCTACCTATTGGATCCAAAGTGACTCGCCCTTTTCAACAAGTCACATTAGATTTCATTGCAGATCTTCCTATCGCAGACGGTTATGATTCGATTCTGGTCACGGTGGACCATGGTCTTACAAAGGGGGTAATTCTTACTCCTTGCAAGAAAACCATCGATGCATTAGGAACAGCCGATCTTTACATCTCAGAAATATTCAAACACTTTGGACTACCTGATATACTCATCTTGGATTGAGGACCACAATTTTCAGCTAAAGTCTTCCAGGAAATCAGAAAGACGCTAGGAATCGATCACAGAATGAGCACAGCCTATCACCCACAGACTGATGGAGAAACAGAACGCGTTAATCAAGAGCTAGAAGTACAGTGACTCACAAAAGGTTTCCAATGTTTTGTGAATTTATGTTGAGTGACTTGTAGTATGGGAAATAAATTACATAAAACTGTGGGAAAATCAGAATACATAGTTTAGCATGTATAGATTGAGATAATTAAGCACCATTATGTCAGCAACACTTTTGATGGAGATAGAAAATGTTCAAGTCAGATTGCTCATTGGAAACCTTTTGTTGCCAATGCAAGAATGGCATTATATGCACCCTCAAGGTCATGTGACTGATCCCAAAGTCATGTGACAATGTTAGAGAAGCTAACATAAAACCAAACAGCCACAAACATCACTCACACCTGATCCTGTAATCACTCAATGACACACAATGCCTCACCGCCCTGGTGGCCAATCACCACATGCCATCTTCAATATGGCTAGTTTTAACACATGGAATAGCTTTACATTGAACTGGAAACATGTTTCCAAACTTCTCAGGTTACCTGATTGCAGGCAATGATGGCTTAAGCAGTGGAATGTGCAATGTGCCATCCTGGCCCATTTACTGAACTTCCCCTGATAATTGCACAGGTAGCCAAAAAGTTTGCTAAATTGCTTCATAATGTTGTTCATGAGTCTATCTGAACCTCCACTACTATAACATATGCAAATAGGCCAGACATTAGGGCTGTGCTGAAGATGAAAAGACTGACAGTTCCTGCCAGTCACAACATTAATGAGCTGTGCTTGACCATAGAATGCCAGAAGGGGTCAATGTAGTGAAATGAGGCTGATATTAGTTGTTTAGGGTGGTATATGGGGAAATATTGCTGGGCAGAAGCTTGGCCAATGCAGTCTGCAGGTGACACTGAATGTTGAGGGAATGTCTGTTACATTATTGGGGCTCATGGTGTCAGAGGGTCCTTGCCTGGCTTTACAAACTAATGAAGGGACAGAGAGCGGCCTCTGAGCTGCTATTCTAGATATTAACATGGCTTCATTGTCTTCTACAGTAATGCAAGAGGAGATGTAGGATCAGCCATGTTTGACAGTTGTCACAGTCTCATCTGACATCCTTCCACAATTGGCACCAGATAACCTGAGAAGGCTGTGAATGTGTTCCCAGTTCAATGTGAAGCTATTCCATGTGTTAAAACTAGCCATATTGAAGATGGCATGTGGTGATTGGCCACCAGGGGGGTGAGGCATTGAGTGATTACAGGATCAGGTGTGAGTGATGTTTGTGGTTGTTTGGTTTTATTTTAGCTTCTCTAACATTGTCACATGACTTTAGAATCAGTCATATGACCTTGAGGGTGCATAAAATGCCATTCTTGCATTGGCAACAAAAGGTTTCCAATGAGCAATCTGACTTGAACATTTTCTATCTCCATCAAAAGTGTTGCTTACATAATGGTGCTTGTTGATATAATTCTATACATGCTAAACTATGTATTCTGATTTTCCCACATTTTTATGTAATTTATTTCCCATACTACAAGTCACTCAACATACATTCACAAAACATTGGAAACCTTTTGTGAGTCACTGTATATGAAATAATGCTTGGCATTTCCCAGCGCTGGTCAGAGTCATCACCTGAGTACCAACAATACTATAAAGAAAATGTTGAAACTAGTTTTCAGAAGGCTGTGGACGAATTAGAGAGAGCAGATGTCATGCGGATTTTGGAACTTACAAAGATGAAAGCCACGGGGATGGGTGCGTGTGATGTATCCACTGAAGCTGATTGAACCTGATCAGACCAATCTCCAGGCTACAAGCTCCAACAACACATTTTGAAGGCCCTAAATTGACGTTCTGATGCCATTAGGAGGGCCATCAAAAGATACAACAATCAAGCCAAGTTGCTTGACCCTCCTGCCCCATCTGTTACTTGGGAGGAGATTGCAGAGTTTACTTTCATTGGGGGAATTTGACCTTCTCCATATCACACGATGTGATATATGGCAGGAGAAGTGGACACAGAAAGAGTATCAAGAGGGCCGTGGAAATGTACTACAAGTTGTGCTGTGCCAGAGAGGAGATCAAAAGGCTAAACATCGAGGTCTGCCAACTGATAGCTTTTATTCACAAAGAGAAAGAACATATGGAGAGAGTAATCAAGCAATTATCTGCCAACGATCCATTGCTGGCAGGTGAACTGCATCATCAGTGGGCCGCCCACTCTTGCATTAATGAACTCCACCTTCAATGGCTCAAACAACTTAAATGCAAGCTGTACTATTTGGGTAGCCACAACAGTGGAGCAAGCACACATAATCAGGGTTCCATGTACAGTTTAGATAGCATTGCAGAAGAAGATCGGATCCAGGCAGAGAATGAACAGGAGGAAGAGTTTGAAACAGTTGCAGATTTTGTAGCGGGTATTGTAGACTAGACGCCAACAAATAATTTGCTTGTTTACTATGTCCTATGCAACTGACACACGTCTGACTTTTAGGCTTGGAAATTTGTGATGAGAAGAGGGTCATTTATGGAGTGTAGCCAGCAATGTATATCTAACTTGAACATCTACTAGTAAATGTTGGCAACAGATCTGAGTTGTTAATCATCTCTTCAACTTCAATGCAGCTGATCATGATGGGACCAGCCTTGCTCGATACCATCCTAGAGGCCCTCATAACTGGCATAAGATATGAAACTTCTTTTGTATCATCCTTCTCATGTCAAGACTGATCCTGTCAACACACAGTCGTCTCATATCACCACATTCGACTCACACCACCACAATCACTCACCCAACTATCCCATCTCCAATTCTCCAGCTAACGTCAACATTGTCATCATCTGGACAATCTGATCTTCAATACAAATCTTCTTTGTGTCTGTCATCCCTCTCATGTCAAGACCAATCCTGTCGACTCATTCACCCAACTATCCCATCTCTAATTCTCCAATATCCATTCTCAATCCTCTCAATCCTCAACTTGAAGTTTGTCTCATGGGTCTTCTTGGCAATCACTTCTCTTTTGCCCTCACCTCACAATCACGATCACTCTAGATACTCTAGACTTGATAAGACTCAGTTGTGATGGGATGATAACAATGTGTGCCAGCAGAGACTTGGATGGATCTTATCACATTTTCTCACAGCTATCAACTTCTTTTGTCCCACCACTGCAATGTCTTTGACCACTCCCTGTTCGCAGAACTATACTGTGTCCAATGTAGCAACCAACTTGCAACTGATCTGTGGCTTCTTACCATCGTAGCAGCAGCACACGCATCCCTGCATCATTGGAAGTTTGGTGACCAGACAGAATACATTACCAGATGTCATATTGTTGGATTGCACCCCATGTATTTTGCCTTCTGTGATTCTGCTGGATCTGCAGATGACCTGATTGCGGGGGACAAGCTCCTCAAGGACATGCTGATAGACATATTTGATGCTGTGAGTAAATTAGAGCCACTTCATGAGTGTTATTGAATGGCCTTTAGATTACAACCCTTGACAGATTAGACGGTGGCATTACACTTTTGGTGAGGTGCCCCGGGTACTGCATCCCATCGGGCTTCAGCGTGGGGGATATCACAATTGACGCATACATTAGCCCTTGTGAAATCACCTTTGGCGGCCCCAAAACACAGGAAGCAGTGGCACTCATCATTCAAAAATTTGGAGAAGACATGGTACTCAGTCACCTATGGTGCTTTACAGACTGTAGCCAAACAGAAGGGATTCCAGATACTCGAATACCACATAGTACGCGATCCTGGTCTAACCAATATGATAACTAACATTTCTATAGGTGCAGGAAAATCATTTTCTGTCAATGGCTTACCAGATTTCGAAAGGGAAGGGAATGGTTATATGAGATGTCAGTGTGGACCAACCGGCTATAGCACTCGCTCAGTCTACCACCACAAGTTCTTCCACAAATCTGATGAATAGGGCCTGTTCTGCGACTCAGGGTGCCACAACCAGTTCCTCCACAAATCTGACAAATAGGCCCCGCTCTGTTACCGATTCTAGTGGACACTCTGATGATGTCATCCACTCTCCTACTGCAGTCTAACTATCATAATGTATAGCTTATCCATCCCATGGGAATGACTCGGAGCTTTCAACTATGGCCATCATTTCAATTGGCCCCAACACCAATGCCATTGCTGATCAGTTGGGACTTCCAGATTCGGCTATCATGCAGCTTCGCACCATGACTTGTACTGTTCGCAGCAGCCACTGGCCACAAGCGCTCCAGGGCCTGGAATGAGGCTTAAACCATGAACAGTCTATTATTTTGTCAAAGGTAAGCATCTTATTCAAACTTATGTAGCAACGCTCACTATGGTGCTACATACTAACCAGTACTACCTGGAACTGAATACCATGACTGTAGATCGTGATTCTATCCTTGCTTGTTTGAGTCTGTGATTGATTAATCTGACTAGGATTGGGTTTGCTGTTGCAGCAATATGGTTGAGTCTGCAAAAACTATACTATTTGCAGACAAGTCCAGGTTCATCAACTGGTGGGTACCATAGGCTACCAGCTACCAGTTATACTCTGAACAGAGCGCCAGGCTCAGTGTGTGAGCATCATCAAAAAAAAAAATTATAGGTGCTCCCTAACAACACTATTCCTCTTTTGACAATTCTGAGATTTTAGAGTGTTGAGTCATAGTGCTTTATTGGGCTCAGACCAAATATTGTTGAGGCTTGCAAGATGGTCGGACTTTTTTTCGTAAGCAAATGATTTATTGGGAATTATAAATTGAATTCAGATCAGTAGTACACTGCAGCAAGCCCCAATGATGCCAAAAGGACGTTTTTTCAAGACTACTGTTCCTGCTTCTTCAAACAAAACACCAAAGTGTTGAACGACCTTCACCCCAAATACCCCTAAGCATAGCCTTCAACACGGCTATCACCGGTTTGACCCTTAGAGGGTATTTTCATTTATATTTTCTTTTATTTACGTATATTTAATTACAGTTCTATACACAAATATGTACATACACTAAAAGTGTATATAAGACCTGTAGATAGAGAATATACGTTCAGTTGCTCTTTCCTGCTTAACAGCATGTGAGTATCTCCTCTCTATGAGAGTAAGACCTGGAGAGGTCTCTGGTCACTGTCTCTGACAGTGATACAATACTCAAAACACCTGGAGAGGTGTCTGGTCACTGTCTATGACAGTGATACAATACTCTTGTCATCACGGACGTATGACTCTATGTCTAACGGACATATGAGCTCATCGTTCATGACAGTGACGACCACTGAGACAAACTATGTCTGACGGACATATGATTGCTGCTCAACAGGTTATGGGCCCCGATAAGCCCGTCATTGTTGTCAACGATGACAAAACATGTCTCAAGGACATGATCAACGACGATGAAAAATTTTCACATTTTTCAAAAATTATTTTATATGAAACAAGACGCTAATAAACATGTTTCATAGATAAAGATATCATATACTATGTCGTCCTCAAAATTTCCACTGGCATCGACTCCATCAATATCTTCTCTGGCATCGACTATCGTGTCTGGGCAGAAAGGATGAAATCCTATTTGCTTCACATCGGATCTTGGGCTATTATCAATCAATCATTTCCGAAACCATCTCCTCCGCTGATGCTGCCACCGCTACACTTACTGCTGCTGCCGCCACCGAATATAAAAAAGATCTTCGAGAATGGCAAAAACTCAACGACGCCGGTCTTGGTGCTTTACGTCTTAAAGTATCAGATTCGATTAGGCGACATATAGCTGCAGAAGACGAACTTCTCAAAGCGTGGACAACGCTAGAGAATAGCTACAAAAAGACGACCCCAGCACTCATTTTTGAACGATTTCAAAAAGCAGTTAAATTTCAACTTTCAGGAAAGGATCCCGTTCCTGAGATTGAAAGACTAGGCTCGTACTTTTCACAGCTCAGGGAAGACAAAGTCGACATTCCTGACTTTATGCAAGCTCTTATACTTGCAGCCGCTCTTCCGAAAGAGTGGACCGCCGTTTCTACAGCAATGTTCCAACTATACGGAACAGATAAATTCACTTTCGAGACGATCTCTGATTCCATCATCGGAGAATATCGAAGGGGATATGCTATGAAGCAACAGTATAATTCGAGGGATAAAGCGAATAAAATCAGCGGAGTTAAAAGAAGGAGAAAGATGCGTCATGGAATAATCAGAAAAAGGATGACGAAAATCAGCGTCAGGGTTCTGATGAATCCAAAAACCAAAGACCTCGCTCTCGCAAGGGCTTTAGAGGCAAGGGAAAGAAACGCGCCCAAGAAGCAGACGTTCCTCCTGAATCTGATCAGGAGCAGAATGCTGTCGAGATCATATCTCCAGCTCTTTCTGTTGCGGCTAGAAATGTACAAGCCGCATGCATCCATCAGCTACCCGATTCACGGGTCAGTCAAAATATGGAAAAGGAACATGGCAACGATCTATAAACACTAGATCCTCGCTGATCGCCTTGGCGTCACACCAACAACGGAAACGTTGAAAATACTTGACACCGTCACAAAAGATGAATTATCTTTTGAACCACCTCCCAAACGCAAAAGATCTGACATAGATCTTGATTATTCAACTGTGGGAGATCCATATGACGTTTTGGAAGAAACGTTATTCGATAATGGTGAAAAAGATTACGACATCCCAAAGGATCCGTTTGACGATCAAATGGATCCTCTATTTGATGACGATGCTGTAAGCCTCGGTGACGAGTTAAGTCATTCATTTGTCAATAGAGAAACTACTAAACGCTCTTCACAGCGACATGGTAGTATAAATGTATATAGCGAAAATATACATTATTTTTCTCATTGCAATAATTGTGTGAAATGTAAAGAAAATGAGTCGTCATGGATCCTAGATTCAGGAGCATCATTACACTTTACTCACAATCAAAATGACTTTCTATATTATCGATCGCTAATTGATAAAAGGTTTGTACAAACCGCTGCTAAAGGTAAAACTTTACAGATACTAGGCATAGGTGCCGTTATGATCAAAATTATCGTCAATGGAAAGACAGATATTAAATTGATCAGGCCAGTCTTTTATATACCTGATATGGATACGAGATTACTCTCCATGGGAACATTCCTAAATCAAGGATATTCCTTTCAGGAAATAAAGATCACATCGATCTAATCAAAGAATCTTCCATTATAAGATTCTCACCACACGAACAAGGTCAAACCATATATTGGTTAGACTCTGAGATTCATAGCGAATCAATAAATGTTGTAACACGAAAACCAGATTTTCATATATGGCATAAACGATTGGGACATCCTCAAGACGAAGTTATCCGTAAAGGAAAAATTCATTTAGAAGGATTCCCTAATATTCCTGTTCCTAAACGGAAACAAACTTGTTCAGGATGCGCTAAAGGAAAAATGCGCAGTAAATCATTTCCAGAGTCACAAAGTAGAGCTTCGTCTCCTTTTGACTTAATACATTCAGATCTTAAAGAAATCTCGATGATATCATATCACAAATACAAATATTTTGTGACATTTATCGATGATTTTTCTGGACATTTATGGATTGGTTTATTAAAGAAGAAATCCGATACGGAATCTTCACTGAAACAATTTGTTGCCTTAATAAGGAATAAATATCAAAAATTGCCTAAGAAATGGCGATTTGATGGAGGAAGCGAATTCACTAAAAGTGAAAAATACCTCAAAGATCTTGGAATTGAAATCCAAAAATCGTTACCATATACATCACAACAAAATGGCAGAGCTGAAAGGATGAATTGAACTATTTGGGAAAAGTCACAATCCCTTAGATTCGACGCCTGCTTACCACAATCATGGTGGGAATTTGCGCTTGAACACGCAGTATACCTATACAATAGGACTCCCATAGCTCGCAATAAATGGCAGACTCCATATTTTCTTATTGAAAAGAAGAAACCAAATGTATCGGATTTGCGAGTGTTTGGATGCCAAGCTTATGTATATATTCCTGCTGAACGCAGACAAAATAAGCTTGAAGCCAGATCTAAGATGATGATCTTTCTGGGATATAAAAATGGAATGAAAGGATATAAATTTATGAACCCTGAAAACAACACCATTTTTATGGGAACGACAGCAGTATTTGACGAAACAAAATTTCCAAAATGTCGAAACTCTAATCAAAATCCCACATTCCTCAATCCAGAGGAAGAGTTTGAGGATCTCATGCCAGAAATACCTCATGAAACGTCTAAAGAACATAATACATCAGATGAAGAAGAAGATTCATCGAAATCAGAGAGTGATAATAGCTCATCTGACGAATCTAGTATATCTCCCAAAGGAAAGGGATCTGATAGTTCAAAAGACGATTCTGAAAGCGATGATTCAGACGATCAAAATGAAGTTGAGGAAGATTTATTTGCTCCTTCAAGACCATCATCTCCTAGACCAACTAGAACCAGACGATCAGTAAATCGACCAGATAACGTCTATGGAGATTTAGATCCAGTCGAAATCGAAAAAATTGATAGAAGAACGAGATTAGATCGTTTCACGATTAATAAATTATTATCGTGTGCAATTCCTATCAATGAAACAGCTAATACAGCTGTACCTGAACATCATCACGAAATATTTCGCTTACCAGTCAGCGAACAACAAGATTGGATTAACGCTGAACAAAAGGAATGGGATATGCTCATTAAAAGAGGCGTTATAATAAATCTACAACATCTCCCTGAAGGTCGAAAGGCTATAGGTTGTAGATGGGTTTATGTCCAAAAAGACGATGGACGTAAAAAAGCTCGTCTAGTTGCCCAGGGTTTTTCCCAAATAGATGGCATTGACTATGATGAAATATTCTCACCAGTAGTAAGATATGAGACATGCCGTCTCATACTTGCACTTGCAGCACTAGAAAATTTATATATATCATTTCTAGATGTGACTGCTGCTTTCCTATATGGAAAACTGGACGAAGAAATATATATGAAACAACCACCAGGTTTTATCAATAAAGACAAGAAAAGCATGGTATATCGATTACACCGTGCACTTTATGGATTAAAACAAGCTTCATTAGCTTGGTGGAAATCATTAGACGAGTCAATGGAAAAAATGGGCTTCATACGAATACATTCAGATGCTGGTGTATTTATTTTTAAACAAGGAACCAACATAGTCATAGCGATTATTTATGTCGATGACTCAATGTTTTTGGGATCCAACAAAATCATAACATTGCGAAAAAGCAGGAGTTTATGAATAGATGGGAATCTAAAGATTTAGGAGATCTCATCGATGGTCAATCAAAAAATTTCTTATCATTTCAAATAAAGAAAAATGGAAATATTATTACCATCGATCAAAAACCCTATTTGCATAAAATAATCCAGAGACTAGGAATGAGTGACGCTACTCATACAAATACTCCTCTTCCTACTGGATATGAACCAATTAAAAATGATCAAATATTAGATCATACGATTAGATCTCAATATCAATCGGTTATTGGTTCATTATTATATCTAATGATTGGAACAAGACCAGACATTTGTTTTGCTGTAATAAAAATGTCGCAATTTTCAGCAAATCCATCATCAGATCATCTAAAAAATGCAATAGGAATGGCTAGATATTTAGCCAAATCAATAGATCTCTGCATAAAATACGATGGATCATTAAGATCTGGCTTAATGAGTTATACAGACTCAGATTGGGCTTCAGATAAAAATGATCGTCATTCCACATCTGGATTCTTTACTCTTTTATCAGGAGGAGTAGTATCTTGGACGTCTAGGAAACAAAAACGGTAGCACTATCGTCAACAGAGGCAGAATATATGGCCTTATCTGACTGTGCTAGAGAGAACAAATGGATTAGATCTATTCTTACAGAAATCCATTTTCCCATAACTATCGCACCAATATACGGTGACAATATGGGATCTCTATTTATTGCAAATAATCCCGTTACTGAAAAACGTTCCAAACATATTGATATCAAATATCATCATATACGAAAACTCATAGATAACAAAGAAATTGAATTACGATTCATCAAAGGATCTGAAAATCCTGCTGATATTCTGACTAAAAATCTTGGTCGAATATTATTTCAAAAATTTATACCGATGTTAGGTTTATCAGAGTCATTAAATTGATTACTGATGGCCCTGGAGTAGGGCCTTAAACTGCTTCATTTTACTGTATTACAGGGAACAGTCTATCACTGTTGAGATTACTCCAGTTAAACCCAAAGACTGTTGAACAGCTGTATCATTATGGGAAAAAATAAGAAACCACGCAGTAAAAAACAACAATCAATACTAACTATTGGAGGACATTCCAATGTTGGACATGAATGCGAGCGCTCATCTCGTTGCCAATTTGAGCAAACCCCACCTACACCTTCTAGGAAACCACAGCCATTAATCACAATGACTCCGGCTGTTGCCATGTGGATGGACCAAGCCCTCCAAGGACGAGATCCTTGGACATTTCCTCCTAAAGCCTTTTGGGCTTGGCAATTAAAAGAAAGGTGGAGACGTGAAGGTGTCTCTGGACACATTTCTTTCGAAGATTTTTGAAAGAATATACACATCTCTTCTTGCAGACTTGTGAGAAGATCGTTACTAATCAGTACATGACTGTACAGATTATGGGGGGGGTGTTGAACGACCTTCACCCCAAATACCCCTAAGCATAGCCTTCAACACGGCTATCACCGGTTTGACCCTTAGAGGGTATTTTCATTTATATTTTCTTTTATTTACGTATATTTAATTACAGTTCTATACACAAATATGTACATACACTAAAAGTGTATATAAGACCTGTAGATAGAGAATATATGTTCAGTTGCTCTTTCCTGCTTAACAGCATGTGAGTATCTCCTCTCTATGAGAGTAAGACCTGGAGAGGTCTCTGGTCACTGTCTCTGACAGTGATACAATACTCAAAACACCTGGAGAGGTGTCTGGTCACTGTCTATGACAGTGATACAATACTCTTGTCATCACGGACGTATGACTCTATGTCTAACGGACATATGAGCTCATCGTTCATGACAGTGACGACCACTGAGACAAACTATGTCTAATGGACATATGATTGCTGCTCAACACAAAGCCACATCCTTGTGTCCCAATCAGCAAAGAAATGCATGCTAATCTCACAGCAAAGCGACAAGAAGCATCAGCGAAGTACAAGGAGGCGATTCGGGAGGCCCACTCAGCAGTTGAGCAAAGGATCCATGCCATTGCAAGCGAATACACCAAAAGCATCCAGCGCGTTTGATCTGACCTCCACATGGCGCCACAAGTTTTGTTGAAGTCCCATAGCAAGAAGAACTGCTGGAATGCTTACCTGTGGAAAGTATCCCAAGACAAGGAGAACATTGGTAAGGCCTTCAGATTTGATGTCGTTCCTGTGCTGATGTGCCAGGGCTTGCTGCAAAGATATGACAGGTAAACAAATGTTGCCAAATATTGCACAAAAAGCGAAGGAGGGATATGCTGCCCTGACTGACGAGGAGTTAGATGCAATTGTTGTTGAGTACAAACAGGCAAAGGCAAATGAGGCTAAAGGTTTTCGCTCATCAGCAAGGTCTCGTGTCAACAATGTTTCAAAAACAGTGGAAGTATTAGGAACTGAGGTAAGACTCCTCTTATACTATACTATGTCATCTAACTGAAACCACCCAGATTGAAAATTTACAAAGTCGTAGTGGTACTGAGGCAATTCTCTGCATCACTCGTAGTTCCACAGACACCCTGCTCCAGCCCTTTTGCTATGCAACACCAGGCGTTCTGGAATTCTTTGAGTTGGTATTCAAGATCAATAACCACAAATTCTTAGCAAGAATGGAGGCTTTTTCCATACAAGGCCTTTGTTATGAGCTCACGCCCAACAACACTAACCCACCATCCTTTAGGACACAGACCCACAGGCCTCGTCGAGCAGGGAAGAGAAGGGGGAGGGGAATAGGGTATATTGACATACAGACTGGGCGTAAGAGAAACCATCTTAAGTCTGGGGCGACTCAAGACACTTGTGCTACTTATATACTATTCTACCCAGACCCTTGCCACCACCTAGTACCACCAGCACTCCCACAGCATCCATACTCCTTATTGTCTTGTATGAGCACTGCTTCCATGCTGTCATCGTTGCTATGCTTCTGGGCGCAGCCGCTGTAACACCATCTTCTAGACCCATCCGGATTGCTCTAGACCTTGTAACCATAAGGGGCTATATCCTTAAAGCCTCCTTGTCTCCATAGGCTGTGTTGCAATCCCATATGTCCATATGCGCTGCCACGGCTGCTTCCTGATGCGTGATGGCATGATCCCTGATGCGTTGATGCCGATGTCGATCAATGATGACATCAAGGGCGCGATCCTCTTGCCTAATCCGGCTGTCCTTCCTAGTATAGTGTATGGCCGCCTTGTATGGCCATAGTCTTGTTCCACAGTAAGCGCTCCCATGCACTAACCCACGCAAAGTGTTCCCAGGCTCCCTCCTAAGGCTCCTGGCCTGTATAAAGACTGTGATAGTGGTCCCAGACCACTGATAGATAGATTGAAAATGTGATGCCAATTTTCATGATTGTAACAGCCTTGAAGGTATACCTTGCTAGTCAGCACCATACATTTCTTATTTATGGTGATTTGCATAGGTACTGCAAGCAACTACAAAGAGACACTTGGAAAGTGGCACAGTGAAATTTGTGCTGAAATTCTCAGGCAACTCTGTAAGTTGCATATCATGGCTATTTACTTTCTATTGCTTAAGCTATAGTACAGGTGCTATCACAGGTGATGGAAATGCACAAATGGAATGGAAAAACTATTGGGTCAAAGTAGTTGCACAATATCAAGTCAAGATAGAGGGATGGCCAGAAAATGTTCCATTCCAGAATCTCAGCTTGGTATCGAGCCCACTAGCTGATCTCGCCATGCTTCTATGAAGGTGGCAGGAAGGAATGACTTACTGGAAACAGTTAACATCAGCAGAGACTGATGAATTGGTCAGCGGCATGAGGGCAAGGGGTGAAATCCAAGACCCCTTGCCATGCCACACTAGATCTGATCAGGGAAAAAAACGGAAGCAACAGGTCTTGCCACCAGGTACCAATGAATCAGATGATGGTGAGTCAAATGATGGTATTCACACACAGCCCAGCACAAGCAGATGTGGAAAGCACCAAAGGGCCACCATCATTAGTCCTGAGTGCAGTGATGCCACAGAAGACGAATAAGGTACAAACTCATTTTGTAAGTAAATTTGTGCAGAAGATGAGCTTTGTTTATTGCCTTTTTCAGATAGGTTGGCCCACGCCAGAATTTCCGAAAAAAAAAACCCACGTGAAATGAAGAAGACATAACTTGCCAAAATCTTAGCCAAAAGGCTTAAGGAGTAGCAGATTAGATTTGGATTAGCTTACCCTTTCATTTTGAAGCAGACCGAACTTAGTAGCTGTGTCTCAGATGGTGTGATATCTGGGTGCTTGGCTTTGTGAGAATCTTGTTACAGTGACATGACAGCTGAACAGCGGATGCGCTTTCACTCATGGTGAAAGGTAAAAAAACCTCTAGTGACATCCAGTGCATCATAGTCCGGCTCTCCGCACTCCTATCTAAAGAAGATATCTCAATTTACACTGGTGTATCACACAGGACTGTCAAGCAAGTACTACAGCATTTTGAGGAGACTGGCACTATCCCGGACGAAGGAAACGAGCAATGAAGAAGGTCACAGGTACTTTGTTATGAAGATGTCAATGTAAGCATGCCTTTTCTTATTATCTGACACATTTTACCATTGGATCAACTAGTTTCTATTTGCAACCATTTGGGAGACTCCTGACTTCTATCTCAACGAATTACGAGACCGTCTTGCAGTGAACTGTGGCATCCGTGTTTCAAGGTCAACAGTTTGGTGAACTTTGAAGGCTGGAGGACTCACAATGAAGAAAGTGCTGTACTACCCTTTCTTTTTGACATTCAAGTAACTGATTTGTATTGATATAGCTCACATGCACTGCAATTGAGTGGTCACATGAAAAGCGGCTTGAATATACAACCAGAATCAGCACTTACACTCGAGAACAGCTAGTTTTTGTTGATGAGAGCTCTGTTGATTGCCGGACAACTTATCGAGGGAGGGCTTGGTCTGTTCGTGGGACACAGGCACACCGCAAGGCTTTTTTCGTGTGCGGGCGGTTGGAAGCAAATATGTTCAAGTTTCTTCAGTAGCTGACTCCTTGTTCTACTACCAATAGGTTTTCTGTCCTTCCCGCTCTTTCATACAATGACGGCATTGTGCACTGTGAAATTATTGAAGGTTCATATTGTACGGGAACATTTCAACGCTTCGTAAACCGCCTACTTGATTATATGCAACCATTTCCTGCCCTGAACTCTGTTATCGTTATGGATAACTGTTGCATTCACAAACATCTGGATATCCTCAAAATGATTGAAGCAAGGTCAGTATTATAATCAACCATTATAAATGGATCTGATATCTGATAGGGGCATGCGCTGTGAATTTCTCCCTCCATACTCCCCGGATTTCAACCCCATTGAGCTCGCGTTCTCAGCAATGAAATTTCACCTCCAACGAAATGGTGATTTAGTGTGGATGGCAATGACTGAGTTACCAGATGAGGAGATTTTCTTATGTCTGATGGATGCATTGTATACAATTTCTCTCGCAGATTGTCATGGTTGGTACAAGTATTGTGGTTATTAGTATTCCTATGAAATTTTATGTAGTTGCAACTTGCCACTGGGCTCATTGTCATAGGTGTGGACAGCGTGTTGTTTCAGGATTGAGGGCATCAGATTGATCACTACCAGCACACTGTTACATATGTAATTTGCCTCGCTCACTGTGCTTTCCACTTGCTTTCCCATGCCACGCAAAAAAAAGGTGGTGCCAGAAAAGATAGTAGCTGCACAAAACAGTGAGTCCTATGACCATTAGCAGAATGTAGGAGACTTACTACGAGACATGCTGATATGGGTGCAACAAAGAAGCCAAATGCTTGTCAACGCTGCAGGGAATGCAAACTCAAATGCGAACACTTGAACAGACTCAATGTGGCATGCGAGAGATGTGAAGCAAGTGGGAAGCAAGTGGCAGATCAGTGCATGACTAGTCGCAGTACTAGCAAGCCACCTAGTCAAGGCCGCACAACCCATGGTCATAGCCTCCCACCATCTACTACTATTGCCATGACTGCCCAGCCCCCATGCCAGGCTGAGACCCAAACAGCTACTGGCAGGATGAGTCGAAAGCATGGCTATTCTGAAACGAGCGACTTTCAGTTTCAGGGTTTAGGCCAGCTGCAACATACCTGTGCCTGCAAAGATAGTGACTCAAATTTAGGTCCTATCCCAGTAATCAAGTCCTGCCCAGCACAATCTCAGCCTCAGAATAGCTTGGGTTTGGAAGTAATTAGAGAATCAGATGAAGATCAACACGAGGACAAAACCCAACCAATGAATGATGACCAGGATCCACATCAGACAACCACACCATTTATGTATACATGGTCACCTTCAGGCCGTGATACAACCTTGAACAAAGAGAGTGACCAGTCAAATAGCGGGCACAGTGATGACTCAGACTCATCAGATGGTGACTCTGTGGAAATTTTGGAACCATGTCGTTGGAAGCCAACTACAGTCCACCCAGGAAAGAAGGGAGCAGGGCAAAAGCCATCTAGCAAGAGGGCTGGCAGGACTGGCAAAGGAAATGATGGTTCAGAGGAGTCAGATGGTAGCAGTGATGATGACCCGGAAACTTGCGGTACATAGTACACAGCATATGTGGTGACATGGGAAGTTTCTCACTGATATTTCTGATCAGCGTTCAAGATTCCTGCTGCTGTTGATGAGCGGTGTCCCATTGTGACCGTGTAGCAACCTCGTCATGTATAGGCACCATGCTATGCAAGAGAAGTTCTATTGTCACTAGGGTTATACACATGCACTGAACCTGTCACTGAAGATCTGGCTGATATCTTAGGAGGTCCGCAGCACTCGCACAGCCGCATACATTCAGAGCCGCACATCAGTCATACGCTTGCATACGCAGCGCAAGCCACTCAATAGTAAGCAGTCAGATCTGCACCCTTCTGTGTTACCAGCGAGTACTGCAAATTGCTTGTACAACCGCATGTGACATTTCCGCACTGCCCCTTCCACGATAGGCAAGTCCGCCTTCCAACTACCGCGCTCGGGATCCGTTTAGTCGCATGCATTACAATTGGCGGGTAAAGCCAATAGCCCAACCAAGACAACAGAACAAAATCTTCACGGCTTGTTGCGTCGATCAGAGAAATACAACAAACGACTACATTGGGCATGAAGGGTCGAGTTCAGGGAACAGGTTCATGGCCGCCAGGGAATCCATCAGCGCTTATCGATAAGATACCGGTGGTTGATCATTGGCCGATGCTCTTGTTACACTAGACACCCTTAGGCACGATGCCAATACAGTCAGGGTTTTGCTACAGAGTCGCACGCCGAATGAAAATTGCAAGGAAAATGCTCACGCACTAAACCGGATGAGACAGCACCTTTCAAGTTAACAGATTTGGAAACGCTGCACGTCCATGAGGAGAAGAAGAAGATTTCAGAGTACACTTGTGTCAGTAAGTAGGAAAATGTATATAAACCATCTTGTTTCATAGTAGAAATACATACCCACGTAGTTATCCGCTCAAATCTCATTAGATCACGCTTGCTCTCTTTCTCCTAAAGTCTTTGCCTACTCCTGTGTCATTTCAGTCATTGTCGCCCGCAGTCCGCTACTGTTATCCATATCCGCCCTCAACATCAATAGCAACAGCCACTATCTATCGCCTTGTGCCTTGGTCACGTGATTGATCCGCCATCCAACATACACTATCCGGTGTATCATATATGCAGCGCGCGCTACAAAGATCCACTCTGTGTGCGTCTGCTCACTTCCGCTACGTATTGCATATCTGTGCAGCGTGTATTCTGACACGGATTAATGGGACATTCTTCACTAGCTCACAACCTATCCCTTGTCTTCCTGTCACTCCAATAGAGAAGAGTGTTATTACTGTGAAGAATTCTGACGGTAGTTACAGTCCATTTAGCCTTGAATCTTCCATCTCCCTCTCGGATCTTCGTAACATTATAGCTGAGAGGTTTGACAGACACCCAAATATTGTACAGTTATGGTACAAACTTTCAACTGACAAAGCAAAGGCCCTGTTGACTTCAATTCAAAATGACAATGAACTTCAAATCTTTGTTGAGTGGATGAGGGCTCTTCTTGTCCCTCAGCGGCTTGCTAGTGGAAAAGTCTCAAAGCACACACCAAAAAATATCACCATCTATTTTGAGGATCCGACAGCAGAGGGGAAAACGGCCAATCACTCAGACGATGATATGCCTACCCCCAGCACTGCAGGAGAACAGGCTAGTTGGGGGAGGTTGTTGTTGTGCAGGTTCTGGAAGATTCCCAACACCCTGAGGGCATCTGGTGTCGATTCAGCGCACGCACTGTGTAACGATGGTGTCTGTGACAGCGTTGACGCTGGAGGGAGCCCCCAAACGAGAGGAAAAAGGGGGGGGGACCAGCCAAAAACCCGAGAGGAAAATGAACAATTACGGGGGAGAGAAGGTGTATTATTTTTTTTCTTTCTCTACGTGACAAATGTACCTACTATCTACTGTGACATGCTTACAAATACCCCTATCTCTGGCATGCATGAGCCCCAGGCTCATCAACAGTAGTAAGGGGAAGAAGAAAGCATCGGTAGGGTGTCATCATATTTTTGGCATGCATGCGGTATCAGGACTACCCTCGCCATGACGGCTTAGGGCCCCAACAGAAGACGTAGGAGAGGAGGGGATGAGGGAAGAGTGGAAACCCAAGAGAACTCAACTGAGGACTCTGGGTGCTACTTGCATGGTTTATATACAATACAGGCTGGTCTGTGTGCTAACCCCTACAACCCTAAAGGCTGTAGAACCCTGCGCTAATAATAGTCCTGTATGAGTAAGACTGCTGCGCATTGACTGCGGATTAGTCAGCAGTCATGAGTCATCGGTCCGGTAGTCCGTAATCTAATCTAATCTAATCTAATCTTAGCGCTGACTAGATAAGATAGACGCCAACTTAGCTAAGTGTTTGGCTACCTACTATTGTAAAATACAAAGAAAAAGAATTTAAAATGACTTAGAATTGGAGTGTTTGAATATGAGCCATGACAGTACCCCCTTTTTAGGTTTCGGCTTCCTAGACGAACTAAAAATCTTCAAAGGATAAATGTCCTCCTTTATTTTCACGCTTCCAACGCATGTATACTTGCCAAGCCCAGAAGGCTTTTGGCGGGAATTTCCATGGGTCTCTACCCATTTTGTACTGTTCGATCCATACTTCGACAGATTGTTCCATTGTGATGATCGGGTGGGGAGGGCGGCATGGTGTTGGTTTAGGTTTTTCAGGAAAGATGCAGCGAGATGACTGTTCACAACAGTGGCCTACATTTGAATGACCACCAATTGTAAGGATTGTTGTTTTTGAACATTTATAATTGTGACAATGTTTGCCCATATTGACTGAATTTGGCAAATACAAATGGGTGGTGTCCATGTAAATAGTCTGAAAAGACTTTTCGCAATGAAATGAAGCAGTTTAAGGCCCTACTCCAGGGCCAATCCTTTTAATTTTTTAAGCATCCGTTGCAATCGCATGGACCATCATGATCCGATGGTTTGTTTAGCTGCTTTATCAGCGATTGTCCCTTCCATTTTTGCCAGTTTTTTTCCCAAGTTGCAGTTTCTGCTACTGCATTGACATCGATTCTGGAAACAGTGGTTCCAGGAAATTCCGTATAATTCTCGTATTTTCAGAAGCCTAACTTGTCAAAGATTGTCCTATCAATAACTCGTATTGCTCCAGGGTGTTTATCATAGAAATGCTTTATTTTTCTTTTTGCATTTCCTAAGTATTCTTTTAGCTCCCACGAATTGTGTTCTGCCGTGTATCCTTTCCATTTAACAAGATATTCCATCTTGTTCCTTTTCAACTGTACATCAAGGATTTCTTCTACCTCAAATTCTTCTCTGTCAATCTCCACTGGTGGTGGAGCAGCCATTCTTTGTCCTCTCATTGGTTTGACATAAGGACGTATTCTAGAAACATTCACCACAGGGTGAATTTGTTGTGAGAACGGTAAACTAAGTTCTACCACATTTGACGAAATGATCTTTATTATTGGATAAGGACCAATCCATCGTTCTGCTAGTTTTCTAGTTGGACGGCCAGATAAGGAGAGATCTTTGGTTGACAACCAAACTTGATCTCCTACTTTGTATTCTGGTGCTTCAGAACATCGTCTGTCTGCATATAGTTTCATGTCTGTTACAGTTTCCCTTTCGTTTCAACCTCTTGTTTCAGCGGACAGTTTCATATCCATCATTTCCCCTTAACTGCGCATCGTACAGCTTGGACGCTATCTCTGTTCATAACTACTTTCACATTTCCTTTCTTAGGTAGTTATTGTTTCGTCCTTTTTATAGTTTCCTTTGTTCTCTAATTGTATATAAACCCCATGTACTGTAGAGTAACTCCAGTTCCAACTTAGATGAGTTTTGCTCTCAACAACGATCGACTTCAACACTCTCTTTTCTCATCATTCTCTAAAGACCTTCGTCATCGTTTGACTTAGCGTCTAGACCCTTGTCCAGTGGCTGGGAGCGGACCGAGACTCTGCTTGTCACTGTTGACTTAGAACGAACTACGACGAGGGCATCGTCCGTAACACAAGTTGGAACTCAGGAACTGCTCAGTGCATCGTCACTAGCCAGACATCATTGATACCAGGAACTCCCAGATCAGACCCCCGAACAACTCTGTTCGCTTCAGACAGAAGCACTACCTTAATCGAAGAGAAGTCTACTTTTCTACGACACACAAGGTCTGGTGCTACGTTTCAGGAACAAAGAGAAAGAACCTACCGGTTCCAGAGGAACTCTTCGAAGGGGGAATACCAGGAAGGAGATCACAACGATGAATTACCAGGAGAAGTTTGGATTCACTGGTACAACGAAGAAAACGACGAGGACAATCAACTGTTCCTACCTCCAAACACCAAACCCGAACTTACTTGGTGGCACGAGTTCCGAGTTAACGAAGAACTAAAGGAATACTCCTTCTACGCATTCGACAAGGAGACAATCACCAGGTGGAACGAATACAGAGAAACACAGCAGATCGAGATAGATCCCTTTGGAGACAAATCGAAACAAGGAGAAAGCTCGAAACAAGGCACAGAATCGAAACACGAACCCGGAACACAGGACCCGAAACCTGAAACACCAGAACCGAAACAGAAAGACATGTCAACCGACAAGGAAGAAGCCCTGAAAGGAATAAAGGGAATCTCCATTAAGGAATTCAAAGGACAGCGCTCTAAAGCGAAACATTTCATCAACACATTTGATGATGTATTCGATCTAGATGAAGGGGCGCTTCGAAACATCGAAAAAGCGAATCAAGTATGTTCTCCTTCACCTAGGGGAAGAACTAGATGATTGGAAAGCCAATCTTCGAGGAGAATTGGAAGCAGCAGAAGCGACCAAAGGAAAATCAGCAGAAAGTGCATACACACTTTCTTGGGAAAACTACCCCAGCTTCAGACGACGATTCTTGAGCGACTGGGGAGAATCTGACAGCGCAGCCAGGACCTTGAATGATCTAGATAAAGTCAAAGTGGGCGGAGATATCGACATCCCTGCCTATATTCAGAAATTCTGATCGCTCATACACTCCACCGGAATTACAGGGTTCATGGCACAGCGCATTTACTTCTGTAAAGGACTCCCTACATCAGTAGCAGCAAAGATCATCGAAAACCCTGCAGTCGTCAGCATGAAACTGTTACGATGCCTCGTCGTGTTTGTTCTAAGTCAACAGTGACAAGCAAAGTCTCGGTTCCTCCAGCCACTGACAAGGTCTAGACGCTAAGTCAAACAATGACGAAGGTCTTAGAGAACGATGAGAAAAGAGTGTTAAAGTCGATCGTTTGAGAGCAAACTCGTCTAAGTTGAACTGAGTTACTCTACAGTACATGGGTTTATATACGATCAAGGAACAAAGAGACTATAAAGGAAATGAAACGATAGCTACTGAGAAGAAATATAAGGTGCTATGAAGGAGATAGCGCCAAGCTGTACAGTGCGCAGTTAAGGGAAATGATAGATATAAACAGTCGCTGAGACAGAGACTGAAACAAAGAAACTGTAAAGAAACAGCTATAACGCTGCAGAACGCCTGCACAACGCTTGGAGACCATGAAATTAATGAACCGACCATCTGGATCAGGAGACACAAAGGGACGTTTCAAATTCAACTGAAACACGAAGCCCTCTGCGTCTGGATCAAGGGGAATTAATGCTGTGAGCACAGGACATCTTTCAGATGCCCAAAAGGAGGAATACCGAAAAACCGGCAAGTGTTTCAGATGTGGAACACAGGGCACATATCCAGGATTGCCCAAACAAGGGAGCGCCAAACGTCGTCCTACAAGTCCTCCTCCCACAGAATCGCTCGATCAGAGCAATAGAGGAAATGACCTCGAACGAATCAGCCGCTCAACGCATTAGGGCGCTATTGAAAGATCTTCCAGATAAAGAACGCGAGAATACCCTCCAGGAGCTCGAATCCGAGGGTTTTTAAGAAGGAGACGCCAGAAAGCGGTTGACGCCTCCAGTACCATTGAACAGTTAGCACTCGACTCTGTAATTGTAAATTCAAATAATAACAAACAAATTTCCATTACTGTGCAAACGACCCATAAACCGCTGAAATATCTGCCTCATTGATTGTGGAGCAGAAGGAAACTTCATTGACGAACGAATATCGAAAGATCTGCCTAAAGAACCCTTAAAACAACCGATTAGAGTCAAGAACGCTGATGGACAATCAATCAGAATGGATTAATCACTCATCGCACTTGTCTCACCTACTCTATTGAAGGGAAGACATACAACAACTGGTTATGGATCACCAATCTAGGAGATCAGGCGATAATCTTTGGAATACCATGGTTAGAACAACATAACCCTACGATTGATTGGCGAAAGAAAACCCTCCAAATGGACGATGATTCAGAAGACACCAAACCTATCTGGCGCATGGCATTGGACAACCGACAATGGGGAGAAGACGAATATTGGATCAGGGTGAAAACATCGGCATCACAGGCACTTGAACACCAAGCAAAAAGAGACGAAGCACCAATAGTTCTACCTTCCGAATACACACCCTGGCACGCCACCTTTGAGAAGAAAGCATCAGAGCGTTTTCCATCTTCTCGCCCATGGGATCATGCAATCGAACTCAAAACAGGATTACGCCAAAAGTCAACAAGATCTATCCGTTATCACTAAAAGAACAGTCAACCCTCGATGAATGGATTAAGGAACAGCTCGATAAAGGATACATTCGACCGTCTAAATCACCACAAGCATCGCCATTTTTCTTCGTCTCTAAAAAGGAAAGCGGCGCACTTCGACCTTGTCAGGACTATCGATACCTGAATGAGTGGACGATTAAGAACGCCTACCCATTACCCTTAGTCTCCGATTTAATGACGAAATTAGAAGGCGCAAATTACTTTACCAAACTTGATCTGCGCTGGGGATACAACAACGTCCGAATCAAAGAAGGTGACGAATGGAAAGCAGCATTCATAACCAATCGAGGATTGTACGAACCAACAGTCATGTTCTTTGGTCTTTGCAATTCCCCATCAACGTTCCAAATGATGATGAACGAGTACTTCCAGGATATGATAAACGAAGGATGGCTCATTATTTATATGGATGACATCTTGATCTGCGCAAAAACGAAAGAAGAAATGCGAGAGCGTACGGAACGCGTTTTGAACCGCCTACAGGAAAATGACTTATTCTTGAAACTCGAGAAATGCAAATTTTGCGTTCAAGAAGTCGAATTTCTTGGCATGATCATTACACCCGGACATATTCAAATGGATCCTGTTAAACTTGCAGGAATTCGTGACTGGCCGACACCAACAACGGTTAAACAAGTCAGATCCTTCCTTGGATTCGGAAACTTCTATCGGAGATTTATTGGCAACTTCGCCGCCACAGCGAAACCGTTGACAGATCTAACAAAGAAAGGTTTACTCTTTAATTGGACGACCACTTGTCAAATAGCGTTTGAGGAGCTCAAAAACAAGTTCTCCTCCATGCCCGTTTTATGCATGCCCGACCCCACTCGACCGTTCATTCTCCAGACAGATGCCTCGAACAAAGCTACTGGAGCAGTGCTTAAACAAGCAGATACAACCGGGACGCTTCACCCATGTGGATTTATTTCGCATGCCTTGACGCTTACAGAACAGAATTACCAGATTTACGATCGAGAACTACTAGCAATAATTAAAGGACTGCAGGCATGGCGGCATTTACTTCATGGGTCGCCACATCCTATAATAGTACATTGCGATCACAAAAATCTCCTATTCTATCGGTCACCCCAACGATTAACTCCTCGACAAGCACGATGGTCCATGATGCTCTCGGAATTTGAATTGAAAATCGAACATGTACCTGGCACCAAGATGTTCGAAGCAGATGCTCTATCTCGCCGACCTGATCATATGAAAGGCGAGGATGCTCAAGACGATGTGACAATGTTACCAGACAACAAGTTCATTCGTCTCATCGCCACAGATCTTGCCCAAGAAATAAGGATGGCTACATCACTTGACAGCTTTGGACGTACAATCATTGAAGTAATCGAAACTCAACGCGCTCCACCGATTAAATCCAAACTCCAAGACTGGGCGTTTGTTGATGGAATCATTCGATATATCGATAGAGCATACATCCCGGATAATGGAACACTCAGGACACAGATCGTTAAGACAATTCATGAATCGCTCACCTCTGGACACCCAGGCGCATGAAAACCCTTGAACTTCTACAACGCGATTACTGGTGGCCAGGAATGTATAGACATGTCAAAGAATGGATTACAGGCTGCGCCATTTGCCAACAGATGAAAGTGAATACGCACCCTAACACTCCGGCTCTTTTGCCTATTGGATCTAAAGCGACTCGCCCTTTTCAACAAGTCACACTAGATTTCATCACGGATCTCCCTATTGCTGATGGGTACGACTCGATTCTGGTCACGGTGGACCATGGTCTTACGAAGGGGGTAATTCTTACTCCTTGCAAGAAAACCATCGACGCTCTAGGAACTGCCGATCTTTACATCTCTGAAATATTCAAACGCTTTGGACTACCCGATATACTCATCTCGGATCGAGGACCACAATTTTCGGCTAAAGTCTTCCAGGAAATCAGAAAGACGCTAGGGATCGATCACAGAATGAGCACAGCCTATCATCCACAGACTGATGGAGAAACAGAACGCGTTAATCAAGAACTAGAAGTATACCTTCGAATATTTTGCACGAACGAACCCCATAGATGGAAACAACTACTCCCAATCGCCGAATTTGCTCACAATAATCGACATCATGACTCAGTTAGAGCCTCCCCATTCCAACTCATGTACGGAACAAATCCCGTCGCATTACCAACCGCTGTACAAAAAATGACAACACCTGCTGCGAAGAACGCCTACAGCTACTACGAAAAGCTAGAGAAGAAGCACTAGCCGCACACGAACTAGCAAGACAGATGGTTGCGCGACGAGTCAGAAACAAAGCAATTAAATTCGTACAAGGAGATAAAGTATGGCTCGAAAATAGAAACCTCAATATACCATATCAATCTAGGAAACTGGCGCCCAAACGAGAAGGACCCTTTGTAGTCGAACAAGTCCTAGGACCAGTAACGTATAGGCTCAAGTTACCGAAACAATGGCGCATTCACCCAGTCTTTCACACGTCACTCCTTATGCCATATAGAGAAACTGAAACACATGGACCGAATTATACTACTCCACCCCCTGATCTCGTAAACGGACAAGAAGAGTTTGAGGTGGAAGCAATTCTCACACATCGAAAACGCGGAGCAGGATATCAATATCTGGTTAAATGGAAGGGATACGGTCCGAATGACAACTCCTGGGAACCCGAGCGCAATCTAAGCAATGCTGCGGACGTGTTAAAAGCATATAAGCTCAGAAGACAGCTATGAAACCCCATGTCTCGCTATCGCAACCGCCAAACTCTCAAACAAAACATCAGATACACTAAGAAATATTGTTCCACTCGAGGACGATACTCTCCGAAACCATACGAAAGCTTCAAAGGACGAATTGTTACATTTCCCATCCCTCATCTTCCGATCAACCCTTTAGAACCACCTCGATTAGTCAACTTCATTCGAACCCTAGCAACCCGATTAGTTGCTTACAAGACTCCCAGACTTTCTAACGGACATGCAACGCACCCACAGGGGCATGTTGAAATTCCATTCAATGCCCGATTACACTATCTTCCGAAATACATGGATCTTACATTCGATCCAGAAGAATTACCATACTATCCAGACGCAATGTCACCTTACCTTCCATCGCCCAACAGACCTTTAAACCACACCAACAACGTATACACCAAAGCGGCCCTCCGCCGAGAAGACCCTATACTATTTGATTTTGCAGAACGGCTAAGCGACGCTAGCAAAGAAATGGAAATCTGCAGATGGGTTACCATGCGACGACTCCCAGACGCAACCGCAAACCTCAACAGAGTACTCGACAGCCTCGATTTCTTAGACGCATTTGACAGCACAGGTGGACCTACTATACCCAATTCACCCGAAAGTATCGCACCACAGGAAATCAACCCTGAAACAGAATCGGATGCTGAAAACGAAGTCTCCACCACTACCAGGAACGAGCTAAGCGAATCAGAAGAATCTGATGAAGAACTCGAATATGTTCCCAGCATCAGAGCGTCCACATTCACTTATCGGGCCCCGGATGGAGAACTCCGAACTGTCAATTGGGATGACGAGGTATTCAATTGAGGATAAAAGGAACGCCTTTGACAACATTGGACCTCCCACTTCTTACAATCGAAAAGAAATGTCTTCCTTCACCATCGTCGCTTACTTCGCCGCTCTCGCCTTCGCCTTGTTGGTCACCGCATGTGGCCATTATTACATTGAACCAGTAGATCTCCTTTCGCCCTTCGTCGCTGCCGCCCATGACTTTCCCCTCGAGGTCTTCGTCGAGACCACTATCACCATCGACGATTTCGATTTCGCCGACCTTCCCGAACTGCACGAACATCCTGCAGAACTCATTGAACCTACCGCCGCCACCGCTACACCCCCCATCATTGTCCGCCCTCGTAACGCAATGCTCCAAAATGTCAGCGACAGCCTCGCTGAAATACTCGTCCTCTACAACCAGTTCGCCGAGCCTTTGGATTTCGTCACCGGGCTCACCATCACCACCGATCCTCATTCCCTTACTATTGAAGAAAGGGATTCAGCACTAGCGCAGGCAAAACAACTGCAACTAGCAGTTCGAAGTCTCCAATGGCGGGCTGAGACGGCAGCAGCGGACTTAGGCAATATAGTCGCCTGGCTCGAATCGCGGCAGGATCATGCATGGACATCAGCATGGTAGAAGTCGGTGACTTCTCGCATACGAAGGGGGTAATGTTACAGTTTCCCTTTCGTTTCAACCTCTTGTCTCAGCGGACAGTTTCATATCCATCATTTCCCCTTAACTGCGCATCGTACAGCTTGGACGCTATCTCCTGTTCATAACTACTTTCACATTTCCTTTCTTAGGTAGTTATTGTTTCATTCCTTTATAGTTTCCTTTGTTCTCTAATCGTATATAAACCCCATGTACTGTAGAGTAACTCCAGTTCCAACTTAGACGAGTTTTGCTCTCAACAACGATCGACTTCAACACTCTCTTTCTCATCGTTCTCAAGACCTTCGTCATCGTTTGACTTAGCGTCTAGACCTTTGTCCAGTGGCTGGGAGCGGACCGAGACTCTGCTTGTCACTGTTGACTTAGAACGAACACGACGAGGGCATCGTCCGTAACATGTCATCCTGCGATTTTTTAGGCTGACTGTCTTCATGATTTCTTCATTTCGCAAAATCTGCGCGCTGATGACTTCCTTTCTGGTCAATACCATTCTTGGTGTTTCCTATTACAAAACGTGTTGTTTCGTGATGCTGAATTTGTTGTTGTACTAAATTCGCATGCACCATCCGCAATCTTCTTGTCGGTGATCTACAAAATCCTCAGGAATTGTTCCAAATCCTGATTCATTCGTTCGTTTGTCCATCCATTTGTGGATGGAAAGTGTAGACAAATCTGTTGAAATGCCTAACATTGAGTTCAATTCTTTCATCATTTGGCGTGAATTGAGGCCTCTATCTGAGATAATTGATTCAGGAGACCATGGAGTTTCCATATATGGTCTCTGAATAATGTTGCCAGTCCCTGTGCTGACGTTTCTTCGATGTTGGGATAAAATGCAGCCATTTTAGACATTCTATCACAGACTACCAGAATTGCATTGTACCATGCGATTCTGGCAACTTTGTTATAAAGTCTGCTGATATATGTGTCCATGGCTTTGATGGTGCCGAATTGGGCATCAACTTTCCCGCTGGTGGCTCTGGGAAGTTTTTGCTTCTTTGGCACTTGTCACATCCGGCGACATATTTTTTAACAAATTTAGTGACACCTGGCCACCAATAATTTCTTGTCACGAGTTCAACCATCTTCCATTGTCCTCCATGTCCAGCAATGGGTGTATCATGATGGAGTCTAACTATCTCCATTCGTAATTTGTTGTCTTTTGGAACATAAACTTTCCCTTGCCAGAGGATAAGTCCTTGCTCCATTTGCCATTCTCCTGCATTGAGTCGCCTGACTCCTGCCTTTTTCATGGCTTCAACTGCTTTTACAACTTCCTCATCTTTTTCTTCTGTTTTTCGAATTTTATTTAAAATTTCTTTTCCGATGCATTACCAACACATGACCTTGTTGAAGTGCTGCAATTCGGAAAAACTCGGTTTAACAAGGTGACTTCCTTGTTATCGTCTTCTACCCCCTTTTTATGGTCTGGCCTCCTGGACAGAGAATCGCCTTTCCCATAGTTACTCCTGCTTTATGAATTAATTTGAAATTAAATCTGCTGAGGTATAATGCCCAGCGTGCTTGTCGTCTATTTAACTTCTTTGCATTCATAAAGTATTCAAGATTTTTATGATCTGTCCATATCTCGAATTCTTGCCTTGCTCCTTCTAAATAATGTCTCCAGGCTTTGAGACATCTAATAATGCCCAACATTCTTTGTCGTGACATCATAATTCCTCTCGTTTTGTTAAGGGATTTGGAGAGGTATGCTACTGGTCTCCATTTGTTATCTTCACATTCCATGGATAACACTCCTCCTGTTGTGTAATCTGAGGCATCAGACTCTATTCTGAATTTCTTGTTGGAGTCTGGTGTGACAAGAAGGGGTTGTTCTGTAAATGTTTTTTTAATGTTTTAAACACATTTTCTTCCTCCTCCTTCCATTCCCATGTTTTATCTTTTCTGACCAAATTATGTAATTTTGGCAAAGTCTTGGACAAATCTTCTGTAATAATTTGCCAAGCCCAAGAAACATTGTACATCCTTAACACAGCCAGGTGTAGGCCAGTTAAGGATAGCGTCAACTTTCTTTGGATCCATTTTAATTCCATTAGGACCAATGATGACCCCTAGGAATTCTACTTCCTGCACATTCCATACGCATTTTCTGGTTTAACATAAAGATCTTTTCTTCCAAACGCCGGAGAACTTCGAGCACTATTTATTGTGCTCTTTTTCGGTTTTTGTATAAATAAGGATGTCATCAATGTAAACAATGACTTTTCCTTCATTTATCATATCCCGAAATATGTCGTTCATCATGCTTGGAAGGTTGCCAGAGAATTGGTAAGCCCAAAGTACATTACTACTGGTTCAAAGAACCTTCTGGTGTAGTAAAGGCGCCTTCCATTCGTCTCCTTCCTTGATCCATATGTTATTATAACCCCACCTAAGGTCCAACCTGGTGAAGTGTTTGGCTTGTCCTGCTTGATCCACAAGCTCTGATATCAATGTAATGGATAGTTATTTTTAACTGTCCATTTGTTTAGGTAACAGTAATCCTGTACCATTCTCTTTTTTCCATCTTTTTTCTTTACAAAGAACACCGGCGATGTTTGCGTGATTTCGAAGGTCTGATGTACCCCTTTTTTAACTGATCATCAACAAAGTCCCTGACTTCCCGAGTTCATCTGGTGATAAAGGATACACCTTTCCTTTCTAGGTTGATAACCTTCTTTGAGATCAATAGCGTGATCCAAGGTTTCTAACCAGCATTCTTTCTGATGCAGTTTTTTCGAACAAGTGTATGTACTTGTGATACTGCGATGGTACTAGATCTTTAGGCTCTGCCTTTTTTAGTTCCCTGATCCATCTGGATTGTCTTTATTTTTTAAAGGAAGAAACTCGTATTTCTTTCCTTCTTTGTATAGTTTCGGATGTTTCCATTGATCAGGAAATCCAAATTCGATTCTTCCTTTCTTTTTGCTCTAACCAATGTGCGAAGTCCAACTCGCGTTCCTTTTCCCAAATATACATGTTGGACTCCCAATGCTCTGCCGCTTTGGTTTTCTTTTGTCTCTCCTTGTCCACTCTTTTGTTTGTATCCACATGATCATGGACAACGTGTTAACTTTATTTCTCCAGTGATCCAGTTAACATCCAGATTATGTTTTCGTAACCAAGTCAAACCTATGATTACTTATTTTCCAACTCGCAAATTTCAAAGGTTGCACGTTCTTGATGTCCTTGTAACTCATGATTAGATCTACTTCATGAGTAATCATACCTCCTTCATTGTTAGATCCATCTACGTTTCTAACTTGAATAGGTTGATCCAAAGGAATTAACTAAAACCTTTTTTTTAGCAAAGTTGGGTTCATAAACAAACCTGTTGCTCCTGAATCAAGCAACGCAGTTCTGTTGTTTGGTCGTGTGTGTCTAGAGTTTCTAGACCTATATCCATTAGTATCTTCGTCTTTCTGACCAATAGAACGAACTAAAAATTCTTTTTGTCCCTTTTTTAATATTCTTTTTTCAGTTAAGGAAGAATTAAGCACAGGTCTAACCGCCCTGGAGCACTTTACTCTCCCCCCCCCTCAAATCTCGGAATCCGAGTGGGTTACGAGGAGTCCTCGTATTCCGATCGGATTCCGAGCTCCAATTCCGAGCTCAGAAATTTGGCTGAGAGCCCACTCAAAATGGAACTCGGACTACAAGTGCAGTCCAAGCCCATTTCCGAGCCCATTCCGAGCCTAGCTAGGACAAATCCGACCAGTCCTAGGACTGGTCAAGCTCGGAGTGTGCTCGGACTACTCGTAGTCCAAGCACACTCCGAGGGGAACCAGTACACAACCCTCACATATATATGGCATTGCTTACATCACACGTGACACAAACACACATTGTTGATTGTGACACCGACGTGTTGTTGATTGTCATGTGACACAACCACGCGTGCAAATCACGTGATATGCCAGCACAGCTGTGCAGTGATCGATCTGATCAGCACAGCCCACCGTCCCACCACCACCATGAACACTCGCTCTAAACGCAGCGTGCTAGCCCCCCCCGTCGCTCAATCCAAGAGGAACAGAGCGGAGTCGACGGCATCGAATGCCGCGAGAAGAAACGGGCGAAGACAAAGGAAATTGCGAAGAAAATCAGGAGGGGCAAAGAGGTGCGCACGGACGTCAAATTTTGATCACTCCCCAGCTATTGCTAATCGCTTCAAACAGGAAGACGTCTGCGCTCGCATAGCTGAGGATGAAGGCAGCAGCGAAATGATGACCCCCAACTCACCCCGTAAGTCATTTTTTCGCCATTTGTCCTCATTCCTGCTTATTTTCCCTCTTCGCCCTCCGCTCTTCCTACTCGAAGNCATCTTTCTGTTTAGCGACTTCTCGATTGCAGTATTGCGGACCAAGACCAGTGTGCCGCATTTGAAGTCAAAGTCCCGAATTACCGTCGGGTGCTCTTTTTTGAATCGTAAAGCCGCTGCTATGCGCGCTTTGTAAACCTTGCTTTTCAAGACCTCTGTTTGCGCATGACGCTTCTGTAGTTCTGTGGCGCGTCGGGCGATGAGCTCGGTTGTTGACAGGAATGCGTCGGGTGGCGGTAATAGGTATGTGGCTTCCGATATATCGAGCGGAAGGAGGGGATGTGTGCTGGTGACCGCGAAATAGGGCGATACTCCCATGCGACGCCTTGCCGTGACGCGCTCGGACCAAAAAACTGAATGTAGCACCGGGGCCCAGTTGGATCCGTCGCTTGCTTTGACTAGCGCTTGTCGGACGTCGTAGTGGCTGCATTCTACAATCCCGTTAGCGCACAAATTGTAACCCGATATGCGGATGTGGTTAATCTGGTACTTCTTTGCCAAATGTGCGACCGCACGGATGATGGGTGCTCCGTTGTCTGTTACTATTTCCACCAAGCTTCCCCATCGACAAATGAGGTCTTCAAATATCCAATCACCTATAGCGTTGGCCGTTTCCCAACGTAGGGCGCGGTATTCTGGGTAGTGCGTTAGTGAACAGCGCACTTGGACTAGGTATTTGTATTGATTCGACGACGGCAGATGCATAGTGTCCAAGTATACTTTAGTGAAAATTGGTGCGGGTTCTGCGATGACGGGTGGGATGCGGTATAACTGTAATTGCCGCGCTTGGCATTTGCAACAGGACTTGATGTACCATTTGATATCGTCTTGCATCTGCGGCCACCAAAACCGTTGCGTGATTATCGAGCGCGTAGCGTAGAATCCGCGGTGTCCTAGTTCGTTGTGGCAACTGCTTAACACGTTTATTCACTTGTCCGGATCTAAAACGATCTTGTGCGCTCCGTTCCTGTCCTTTAACCACAGCGTATCATCCCTCATAAAGAATTTGGTACAATACCGCATGAACTGGCTATTTTCCTTGGCGGACATGTTGTTGGGGCATTCCAGATCCGTCAAAAATCGCTTTGCTAACCGTAGCTTTTCTTCGTCCCTCGATGCGGTCTCGCTCCTCCACGGGAATACTCCTTCGTACGTGTTGTCCTCTTCTCCTTCAGGCACCTGTGATCGCTCGTTCTCCGATGGCGGTGTATGTGGATTGGTCAAACAAAAGGCTGTGACCGGCTTTCCACATTTTTCCTTGATCTTTCCTAAGCTCGCTCCTGGCTTCTTTTCTGGCTCTTTTGACTTCCGACGCTGTGGTAGACTTGCCTGCTGTACGAATGCTCGGGGTGATGCGGTGTTGATCTGATGCATGAACCCGTAGAGATTATCAATCCAATCGTCGAATTCTTCCTCTTCCTTAGCGTCAGGTTCCTCATCCAATGGTTGCCGCGGTCGTCTAGATAGTCCGTCGGGCGCATGGAGTCGGCCAGGCACATGTACTAGCTTGAAATGGAATGTGAGGATCGACAGGATCCATCGGTTGATCAACGCTGATGGGGCAATATCCGGATTCTTGAGCATATCCTTGATGTACTGCACGTCGACTTCCACAATTAGGTTCCGGACTCCTATGAGGTAGAGTTTGAGCGCTTTCAACACACGGAACAGACCGTAAATCTCCAGTTTCGGCTGCGAAAAGCGTGCCTCTCGTTCGTTTAGCGTGATTGATCCGAAGCGGTTGTAGTACTGGACCGATGGCTTGTCAGGGTCGCATTGACACAAGAAAAATCCTACGGCAATCCAAGATGTATCTACGGCTAAGATAACTGGTGCGTCGGATTTGTAGTTGATTGGTCGCAGCGCGGGTGAGGTGAGGAGGGCTTGTTTGAGAGCTTCTTGCGCGGCTTTTTCTTCTTCTCCGAAGGTGAATGGTACGTCCTTTCTGGTCAGCGCTACCAATGGACTTGCTTTGTGAGCAAAGTTCTTGATGAAGATGCGTGCTACCCCTATGGTTCCTAGGAATGCGCGGACTTCGGATAGTGATGTGCATGGAGCCCAATTCTTGACCGCAGCGAGTAGGTCCTTCTCGGGTTTGCGTCCTTCGTACGTGCATAAATGTCCTACAACGGTGATCGAGGGTGCACATAGCACTAGTTTCTTTCCGGAGAAAGTACTGCCTGCGTACTTCATACGTTGCACCACTTGGTTGAGACCTTGGAAGTGCTCCCATACGAAGCGTCGGATACCCGGGTTGTCCGGTATTGTCTCGTAGGTACCGTCATCTCGTTCGTAGCGCGTGGGTGGGCCTTTGACCGGTACGTCGTCAATGTATGGAATTGTAAGGTCTGGTATTTCCGGTTGTAGGATGCAAGTGACGTCGTCATGGAAGATCGGGACCGAGTTCGTCCATCCCATAGGCAAAGTGGTTAGGCGCATGGCTCTGAAGGGTGTCTGGGTTCAAAGAGATACATGTAACAATATCCCTTTTGTCGCCATGGTTCTGACGCCATTCGTTTATAATGACCCGGTTTCCCAGGTAGTTTGGCTTCCACCTTGTCTGCCCACTTCTTGATTCGCCACGTCTGCTCCTTCAACGTCTCTTCACCACAAGCTGGTAAAAAGTAATCCAAGCTCAACGTTTTTCGGTTAAGCATCCCCAGTCCCTTGTAGTCTTTAGGTGTAACTGGTTCTGCTTTGTGAATGGTGTAAACTCGCTTTGTTTTATCGTATGGCGAGTACCGTGTCAAGTTCGAATCAGTTTTATATTGCTGCGGCTTCATGATGTTGCCATTCAGCACGTGCATCAATCGGTTCCGTTCCTCCGATGACAGAACCAGTCCTTTGTGCTTCAACGTAATGACATTCCAACCCTTCGTCAAGAGTTGGATGTTTGACAGTGTGTCAAACAATGCTTTTCGGATTACGGAGCCCAACTCCATGGTGTTCAACAAATCTACCAACGTCTGGTAGTTCAGCATCTCTTGACACTCTGCCTCCTCAAGCCGCCATTGACGACGCAGCTTCTCGCGCTTCTCCTGCATGAGCGCCTTCCATGCCTCTTCTTGTTCATGGATCAACACCTCCTCGAGTCGTTCCGCCTCACGCTGAGCTTCACGCTGCAGCTTCCGTTTCTCTCGTCGCTGGTCCTTGCACCAACGATAGTAAGCCCTGACATGGGCATCACGTTGTCGCCTATCCACCACTGTGGCGACCTTTTCCACAACCTTCTTTGTGATTGCGCATCCTCACGCCCATTCTGCCTCGAAGGCAACTCCGATCTCCATCAATGTCATGTGTGCAAACAGCAACACATAACAGAAGGTTTGTTCCATCGTGGCTTGATGAAACGTGTGACGGGGTGTGATGATAATGTAGATTAGATTCGCTTAGGTAACGAATCCGCGGAATGCCTTGTGTTAGGCACGTGTAATCTGTAACAAAAATATTCAACTGTTTCTACATCTCAGCACAGTAGACAACAGTCCGTTCACTCGGCTGTACAGGTGACGATCTCAGTTGAGATGATGTCGGCTTAGGGAAGTCGTCCAATGGAATGACCTAAGAGACGTGGTGCCCGGGACTTCACTGGGGTGTCCTCGTGCTCAGCTCAATAGAACTGATACGTTATTGGTATCCCCAGACTGTACACCCTTGATACACGGCACGTCAAATAGATTGTCTTCGTTGTCGACCAACGGCAAACAGGCTCGGGTTGTACAGGTGCACCTACACCTCATAGAACCGAAGGTTCCTCCTGTCTGTTGTGTCGCCTAGACCAAACAGTTTTCAATTGCCACGCTCTGTGACTCGCCGACGCTGCCTCTACAGCCAAGGGCGTTCTCTGTCAACAGAACCGTTTGTTGCCAAGAAGTAACGTGAGTCAATGTTGTCCAAGGCGTGGAACGATGTCGATGAAAGTAGATGAAAGTGTTCGCCTCATGTAACGATGAGCAAGACGTGCTCAAAGTAACAGAGTCAAACAGTGAGGTATAAGCCTTACGATTATGTTAGAAGGTCGTTCCAACAAAACCTCAAGGTTTGAGAATGAAAGAGAAAGGCTCTTAGTTGCTGTGTGGTACGACACAAACAATTGTATGTTGAACGACCTTCACCCCAAATACCCCTAAGTATAGCCTTCAACACGGCTATCACCGGTTTGACCCTTAGAGGGTATTTTCTTTTATATTTTCTTTTATTTATGTATATTTAATTACAGTTCTATACACAAATATGTACATACACTAAAAGTGTATATAAGACCTGTAGATAGAGAATATACGTTCAGTTGCTCTTTCCTGCTTAACAGCATGTGAGTATCTCCTCTCTATGAGAGTAAGACCTGGAGAGGTCTCTGGTCACTGTCTCTGACAGTGATACAATACTCAAAACACCTGGAGAGGTGTCTGGTCACTGTCTATGACAGTGATACAATACTCTTGTCATCACGGACGTATGACTCTATGTCTAACGGACATATGAGCTCATCGTTCATGACAGTGACGACCACTGAGACAAACTATGTCTGACGGACATATGATTGCTGCTCAACAGGTTATGGGCCCGATAAGCCGTCATTGTTGTCAACGATGACAAAAACATGTCTCAAGGACATGATCAACGACGATGAAAAATTTTCACATTTTTCAAAAATTATTTTATATGAAACAAGACGCTAATAAACATGTTTCATAGATAAAGATATCATATACTATGTCGTCCTCAAAAATTTCCACTGGCATCGACTCCATCAATATCTTCTCTGGCATCGACTATCGTGTCTGGGCAGAAAGGATGAAATCCTATTTGCTTCACATCGGATCTTGGGCTATTATCAATCAATCATTTCCGAACCATCTCCTCCCGCTGATGCTGCCACCGCTACACTTACTGCTGCTGCCGCCACCGAATATAAAAAAGATCTTCGAGAATGGCAAAAACTCAACGACGCCGTCTTGTGCTTTACGTCTTAAAGTATCAGATTCGATTAGGCGACATATAGCTGCAGAAGACGAACTTCTCAAAGCGTGGACAACGCTAGAGAATAGCTACAAAAAGACGACCCCAGCACTCATTTTTGAACGATTTCAAAAAGCAGTTAAATTTCAACTTTCAGGAAAGGACCCGTTCCTGAGATTGAAAGACTAGGCTCGTACTTTCACAGCTCAGGGAAGACAAAGTCGACATTCCTGACTTTATGCAAGCTCTTATACTTGCAGCCGCTCTTCCGAAAGAGTGGACCGCCGTTTCTACAGCAATGTTCCAACTATACGGAACAGATAAATTCACTTTCGAGACGATCTCTGATTCTATCATCGGAGAATATCGAAGGGGATATGCTATGAAGCAACAGTATAATTCGAGGATAAAGCGAATAAAATCAGCGGAGTTAAAAAGGAAGGAGAAAGATGCGTCATGGAATAATCAGAAAAAGGATGACGAAAATCAGCGTCAGGGTTCTGATGAATCCAAAAACCAAAGACCTCGCTCTCGCAAGGGCTTTAGAGGCACGGGAAAGAAACGCGCCCAAGAAGCAGACGTTCCTCCTTTGCAATCCTGATTCAGGAGCAGAACTCGCCTGTCCCGCCGATCTATATCTCCCAGCTCTCTCTGTTTGCCGGCTAGCTAATGTACACGCCCGCCATTGCATTCCATCAGCTACCCGATTAACGGGTCAGTCCAAAACCTATGGAAAAGGCCCACATGGCAACGTTCATAAAACACTAGGATCCCTCGCCTGATTCGCCTTGCGCCCCCCTTTCTTCCCCCCCGCCCCTCCAACCCCCCCCAAAACCCATCAACACATACCACCAACAAAAACAACGCGAACCGTGAACAAATACTTGACAACGAACAACAAGATGAATTATCTTTTGAATCCACCTCCCCAAAACGCAAAGATCTGCACATAGATCTTCGATTATTCACAACTGTGGGACGATACACTATGACTTTTTTGGAAGCAATGTTATTTGATAATGGCGGAAAAAGATTCTGACATCCCAACAGGATCCGTTTCGCACTGCTTTCAAATGGATTCCTCTATCTGATGAAACTATTGCTGTCCAGGCCTCGGTGACAGTGCCAGTCATTATTTGTCAATAGAGAAATACTAATACGCCTCTTCACAGCGACATGATAGTTATATTAATTGTATATAGCGAACATTACATTATTTTTTCTCATTGCTTAATATTGTGTGAAATTTTTAAAAGAAAAGGAGTCGTCCTGGATCCTTAGATTCAGGGCGCAATCATTACTACTTTTAACTCACCTCCCTAATCAAATGCCCTTTCTATATATCGATCGCCTAATTGGTGAACAAGCGTTTGTACCAACCCCCGCCCCTGCACCTAAAGGTAAAACTTTCGCTACTAGCGCGTAGGTGCCGTATGCATCAAAAAATTATCCGTCAATGGAACCGACCGATATTAAATTCGATCCCGGCCCAGTCTTTTATATACCTGCTCATGGATCCTAGATTTACTCTCCCATGGGAACCTTCCTCCAAATCCAATGATCTTCCCTTTCGGCAAATAACGATCACATAGATCTATCAAAGAATCTTCAAATTATACGATCTCCCACAACAAGACCAAGGTCCAACATATATTGGTTAGACTCTGAGATTCATAGCCTGACATCAATAAATTGTTGTAAACACCGAAAACCTAGATTTTCATTATATGCGCATACACACGATTGGTATCATCCACAAGCTGAAGTTTATCAGTAAAGTTGATTAATATATTCATTTAGAATGGATTCCCTAATATTCTGCTTTCCTAAACGGAACCAAAACTTTGTCAGGCCCCCATGCCCATCTCAGTCTTTAATCAGGAAACCATGCGCAGTAGTACATCATTTTCCTAGAGTAACATACGTAGAGCTCCGTCTACCTTTTGACTTATATACATTCCATATCTTTAATACTGAATCTGATTGATATCATATCACAAAATACAAACATATTTTGTGACCTTTATCGCTGATTTCTCTGGACATTTATGGATGTTTATTACAAGTACGAAATCCGATACCGGAATCTTCACTGAAACAATTTGTTTGCCTTAATAAAGAATAAATATCCCAAAATATTGCTATACGGAAAAGTCATTCATGAAAATAAATCCAGATCATCATTGATAAATCTCTTTTGATTCTCCAGTCTCAACCTTTGATATTCTTGAAGTCAAGCAAGTGAGTCATTATCACCAAAATCAATCCAAATCATTGACAAATGTCATTTGACCCTCCAGTCACTTATATTATACCTACACAAACAACCTTGGCAATTTTTTGATTTGAAAGTCAAGCAAGTGAGTAATGATGATTATGAAAATAAATTCAAATTATTGACAGAAGATCTCCTTTTCATTATCAGTCACTTATTCTATATAACTATGTAAGAGCTTTCTTTGAATTTTCTCTGTGTACATCATGTGGCTGTATGTATATAGGTCTAGGCCTACTACTCCTGAAGATGAACATCAAAATACACGGGCTGCATCTAGGATGCATCACATTGAGAACATGACAGATCCAGATGATCGTAGAAGGCAGGCTAGGCTTCACAGACAGCCAGTTTTACCTCAGGGCATTGAGCAGCCCAACTTTGGAATGTTTTGGCTGCACAGATTCCACAAGTGCAGATACCTGATTATATTATGAATGCTCCTAGGCAACATCCTATGCCTGTAATGGGAAACCAAGGATTATTTGGAGATATGGCTGCTAGAACAGCCCCTGTTGATACTTCTGGGTTTCAAAGTAGTCCCATACTTGGGTGGAGGACATGGCTGCTAACTTGCCTCCCATCCCTGAGCCAGCTAGAAGAGGCAGAGGCAGAGGCAGAGGCAGAGGCAGAGCTGCACCAAGATCAGTTTTGTCTGGGCCTCAGGCCAACCCAAATCTAAACAATGTCAACAGAGGACAGATTGCTCACAGAGAGCATGCAGAAAACCATAGACAGGCTGTTTTAGGTGCCCAGCTGCAAGAGAGACTTAGAGTCCAAGCCTTAGAGGCTGAGCAGGCTAGACAAAGGCAGGCTGCACAATTACAGGAGCAGCTGGCTATGTTGGATAATGAGCAGAGACAGAGGGAGTTGGCTGAGGTGGAGAGACAGGCTGAAATTCAGAGGAGATTGCTGGCTTTTGAGGCCCAAAGAGATCTCCAAGCTGGACAGCAACAGCTTTTGCAATTGCAGGAGGTTCAGGAACAGCAGAGACAGAGAGAGTTGGCTGAGTTAGAGAGACAGGCTGAAATTCAAAGGCAATTGGTTGAGCTGCAAAGGCAAGCTGAAAATGAAAGGGAATTAGCTTCACAAGCCCAGAGACAGCAGGAGCATGAGGAGCTTTTGCGTGATGCTCTGGGTCTGGAGTACATAGATGACATTGCAGGTGGAAATAATGCTCAAAGAAGAAATCAGATTCACAACCAGTGGAGACAAGAGCATGATAGAGAGCTGGATCCTGATGTGGATGATTTGGATTTGGATGAGTTGGATGCTGAGGACTGGCAAAGGCTGGATGAGGCCATTGCTCAGGCACTGGCTTTGCCTGCCAATGAGCAACAACAACAGCAAGAAGCTGATATTTATGGAGAGAACAGGAGGTTTGAAAACCAAATCAGGAGAGATATGCAGAACCAGCAGAATAATATTCCTGAAGATCCTCCAAGAGATCCCAGAAATCTTCCCAGAGGCAGGAGACCATATATAGATCTTCAGCCAAATGAAATTCATGGTCTGGGTCCAATGAGTGTCATTTGTTCTCATTGTAATGCCTTGCATTGGGATTTTGAGAAGCTGTCTGCTTCAACTGCAAGAAATCCAAAGTTTGGTAGCTGCTGTTTGCAAGGCCAGGTTCAATTGCCTGCACTAAGAGAACCACCAAGATTTCTTAGAGATCTGCTCTGTGGCATTTCACCCCATTCAAAGGCATTCAGAAAAGACATCCGTCAATATAATGCTGCCTTTGCATTCACCTCTTTAGGTGTCAAGATAGATCATGCTGTCACCAATGCTCCTGGGCCTTATTCATTTCGTATTCATGGTGAATTGCATCACCATTCAGGAGCTCTGCATCCAGAAGAAGGTCAGCCAGAGCGGTATGCACAGATTTACATCCATGATAGTGCTGAAATGCAAGTCAACATGAGGATGGCAAATAATCCTCAGTTGCATGCTGCTATAATGGCTGAGTTGCAAGCCATGGTTCTCCAAACTCATCCTTATGTTGGCCTGTACAAGTCAGCCCATCAGATTATGGCTGAAACACCTGTCATTCAGAGACAGAATATTCAAGTGTTATTGAGGATGGATAGAAGCCAGGACAGAAGGCGACACAATTTGCCAACTGCTGATGAAATTGCAGCAGTCATTCCAGGAGATGGATCTGAGGAGGTCTCTAATCACAGAGACATTGTCTTGCGCCTCCAAGGTGGTGGCTTGCATCGCATTAGTCATCTGAATCCTGCATATTCACCATTGCATTATGTTTTGCTATTTCCATATGGTGAAGATGGGTGGCATATAAACATTCCAATGCAGGCTAGAGCTGATGCCAGAGGTAGGAGTAAAAATGTGACTCAGAGGTGTTACTATGCATATAGACTCCATGTCAGACCAGGTGACTTGGACAACCAGCCTCCTCTTTTCAGAGGTGGTAAATTGTTTCAGCAGTATATTGTTGATGTTGGGCCTCTGCTGAGCAAAGTTCTTTGAACTGGGCAAGAACTCATCAAAAGGAGCTCAGAGCTGATGTATACCAGGGGCTCAGAGATGCTGCAATGGGTGATAGGGGTGGAGATGGTAATATGGGAAATATGGGAAATCAGGGTCAAAGAGTTATCCTGCCTGCAACTCACATTGGAAGTGAGAGACATATGCTTCAACTGTTTCAGGATTCCATGGCCATTTGTAGAGCCTTCAAAAAGCCAGACCTCTTTATCACTATGACTGCCAATCCCAATTGGCAAGAAGTGAAGGATGCTTTGTTGAAAGAAGCAGGGCCCCATGGCAAGCCTCAGACTGCTGGAGATCGACCTGACATCATGTCAAGAGTCTTTGAGGGAAAAAGAGCTGCCCTTTACAAGGAAATCAAACAGGGCCTTTTTGGCAGAACAGCTGCAATGGTTTACACCATTGAGTTCCAGAAGAGGGGTCTTCCTCATATGCACCTTTTGGTGTTTCTTCATCCTAATGACAAGATAAGAAATGCTGCTGATGTGGATTCCATTGTCTGTGCTCAGATTCCTGATCAAGTCACTCAGCCTGTTCTATATGAAGTCATTACCAAGAACATGGTTCATGGTCCATGTGGTGCTGAACACCCTCATGCCAAATGCATGGTTAATGGGAGATGTTCAAAGCAATTCCCAAGGAATATCGTCCAACCACTCATTTTGGTGAAGATGGCTATCCCAAGTATGCCAGACCTGACAATGGGATCTTTTTTGAAAAGCATGGCCACAGATATGATAACAAGGATGTTGTTCCCTACAACCCTTATTTATCTGCAAAGTACAACTGCCATATCAATGTGGAAGTTTGTGCTTCTGTGCAAGCAGTCAAATATATCCACAAATACATCTACAAGGGGCATGACAGAACCACTCTGGAGGTTGGCAGAGGTCAGAACAGGAATGAGATCAAGGAGTATCTTGACTCTAGATATATCTCTGCTGCAGAGTCCTGTTGGCACATCTTTGAGTTCAACATGCACAAGGAGTTTCCATCTGTGACAAGATTGCCAGTCCATGAGAAGGATCAACAATTGGTGTACTTTAATGAGGATGACATGCTGGATGAGGTTGTTGAGAGGGGTCGTGTAAAGCACACAGCTCTGACTGCTTGGTTTAAGATTAATGAAGTGGATCCTGCAGCAAGAACCATACTCTACCAGGACTTTCCAAAGAAATATTGGTATGACAAGACAGCTCATGCATGGAAAGCCAGGGTTGGCAAACAACCTCCAGCTATTGGCAGGATGTACTTTGCCTCTCCATCTCAGGGAGAAAGGTTTTACCTGAGAATGCTTCTGACAGTGGTTGCTGGGGCAAAGTCTTTTAATGACTTGAAGAAATTCAATAACATTCTTCATCACACTTACAAGGCTGCCTGTGAGGCCAGAGGGTTGCTTGAGGATGACAGAGAATGGGATCAGTGTCTCAGAGAGGCAGCACACATGCAGACTGGGTCTGCTTTGAGATCATTGTTTGCAGTAATTCTTCTCAGTTGTTTTCCAGTATCTCCTGAAATTCTGTGGGACAGATACAAGGAGCACATCTGTGATGACTTGAGACGAAGGCTTCAGAGACTACCTCAATTCCATAATCATCAGTTTGTGGATGAGAAGATCTATGACTATGGCCTACACCTTCTGAATAAGATTGTCATGAGGTCTGGAAAAACACTGGCAGACTTTCCAAATATGCCATTGCCTCAAGGTCCTGTTGATGGTCAAGCCTGGGAGGACATTATGGATAACTTTCTGCTGGCTCAGCAGATGGATTATGATCCAGTGCAACAAGCTGAATCAGTGACTCTGAATGTAGGCAGGTTCAATGAAGAGCAGACCAATGTCTTCAATGCAGTCATGGACTCTGTCAATAACAACAGAGGAAAGATTATATTTGTTCACAGTGCAGGAGGGTGTGGCAAAACCTTTGTGTGCAACACCATAGCTGCAGCTGTCAGATCTCAGAATCAAGTAGCCCTGTGTGTGGCATCTTCTGGAATTGCTTCTCTCTTGCTTCAAGGTGGAAGAACAGCTCATTCCACTTTCAAAATTCCCATTCCAACCACAGAAACATCTATAGCAGGAGTGAAAAGGAACTCTAAAATGCATCAGGTATGAAAAACATCTACAGTTTCAATTGTGATTGTAATGTCAACTCAACAATGGTTCAGGTGTTGGAACACACCAAAATAATTATATGGGATGAAGTGCCTATGCAACACAAACATGCTGTTGCCTCTGTGGATCGTCTTCTCAAGGATCTTCTCAACAGGAGAAATATACCATTTGCTGGAATCACAGTCATCTTTGGTGGTGATTTTCGTCAAACTTTGCCTGTTGTGCCTAGAGCTTTGAGACAGGAGATTGTGGGTGCTTCTATTGCCAGAAGTAACATTTGGAGAGAAGTGGAAATACTTTATTTGACTCAGAATATGCGCTTGGAGAGAACTCCCCAAAGTGATGCTCATGCAGCTTGGCTATTGGACATTGGTGCAGGCACTAACTTGGATGAGGCTGGAAAAGTTCAGATTCCAGAAAACATGTGCTGCCATCCAAGTACCATGGAAACTCTGATTCAACATGCCTATCCTGAAATTCATCTGGGCAACAGATCTAATCAGTATTTCTTGGACAGAACTATTTTGTGCTGCAAGAATGATGATGTAGATGACATCAATAAAAAAGTTTTGGAGATGATGCCAGGCAGAGAAAAAGTTCTGAACAGTGCAGATTCTGTTGATTTGGAGAATGAGGCTCAGGATGGATATCACCCTTATCCTATGGAATATTTAAATTCTCTGAATGCAAGTGGATTGCCATTGTCAAAATTGACATTGAAGATAGGGTGTCCAGTCATGCTTCTCAGGAATCTTGACCCATCTAGAGGACTGTGCAATGGGACCAGAATGATTGTCAGAGACATCAAGAACAGAGTTGTCAAATGTGAAATCATATCTGGAGATGACAGATTTGCTGGGAAGATGACTTTGATTCCAAGGATAACACTTCAGCCATCAGCTGAAAATTTGCCCATTCCACTGAAGAGAAGACAATTTCCTATCAGGCTTGCCTTTGCTATGACCATTAACAAGTCTCAAGGGCAATCTGTGAAGTTTGTAGGGTTAAACTTGCAGAGTGATGTATTTTCACATGGGCAGATGTATGTTGCTTTGTCAAGGTGCACTTCTGGAGGGAGGATAAAAGTATTATTGCCAGAGGGGAATGAAAGCAAAAAAGTACCCAACATAGTATATAATGAAATATTACAGGGTTTGCATTTGTAATCACAGATAGACAGTAGTATATAATCAATATAATCAAGCAGGCATAATGAGATCACACCTGCAATAATAAGAGATGGGGATAAAGCATAAAATTCTGAGGTGGGATAGAGCATAAAACTCTGAAGTGGGAAGCATAAAACTCTTAGGTCATGTCAACACCACCCACTCCCCATGGCACTTTCATCAATGATCAGTGTTTCAACTGTCTCCCACTGAATTTTGACAGGTTCATATTTCATCTGATTAATGAGTTGCCAGCAAGGGCACTTGCAGATTGTTCCCCAGCCAAATCCCAGCCCAAGAATGAAGGGTACAACCACCAATGTTCACTGCTGCTATACCTGTAGAGGCTGTGATGGCAAGTGTTGTCAAGGATTTTCCATGGCACTTTCATCAATGATTAGTGTTTCAAATGTTCACTGCTGCTATACCTGTGTTCACTGCTGCTATACCTGTAGAGGCTGTGATGGCAAGTGTTGTCAAGAATTCATGGTGAAGTCCTCAGGTGTGATTGCCTTTTCCATATCACTTTCATAGATATGCCTAACCTATGAACTTTGTGCCTCCACTTCTCCATTAGCATTGTTCATGGTGAAGTCCTCAGGTGTGATTGCCTTCTCCATATCACTTTCATAAATATGCCTAACCTATGAACTTTGTACCTCCACTTCTCCATTAGCATTGTTCATGGTGAAGTCCTCAGGTGTGATTGCCTTTTCCATATCACTTTCATAGATATGCCTAACCTATGAACTTTGTGCCTCCACTTCTCCATTAGCATTGTTCATGGTGAAGTCCTCAGGTGTGATTGCCTTCTCCATATCACTTTCATAAATATGCCTAACCTATGAACTTTGTGCCTCCACTTCTCCATTAGCATTGTTTATGGTGAAGTCCTCAGGTGTGATGGCATTTTCCATATCACTTTTATAGATTCAAATCATATTCAAATCATAGTGGATTGTCACCTATAGTCCTGAGGTATGATGGCCTTTTCCATTCTGTTCATGAACTTCACAACTGGCCAAGATTCAGAAGATTCTTATCTTGGGTATAGCATAAATATTGGAGGTGGCATAAAGCATAAAACTCTGTACTGGGATAAAGCATGCAACTCTGACTGGGATACCCTGCCCTATTGGGCATATGATAAGAAGCTAGATAGCAAGGTTAAATAAGAATATGACTGTGGACTGGGATAAAGCATAGAACTGTGGACTGGGATAAAGCATAGAACTGTGGACTGGGATAAAGCATAGAACTGTGGACTGGGATAAAGCATAGAACTGTGGACTGGGATAAAGCATACAACTCTGAACTGGGATTTACGGGGTCCGGGGCTTGCAGCCCCCGGCAAGCTGAAGGGGCGAGACGACGGTCGCAGTTCGAGCAACGCGAGGACGCGCCAAAGGCGGGGCCCCTGAAGCTTGTACGAGAATACTGCGTATTGAGGGCGGGTCCGATGACCAACGGTCACAAAATCACGCTTCTCTTTTCGAGATTGCCACCATGTCGCTTACTAAGCGTAAGCTGTTATGCATTCAGTGACATTCGTAAATCAGTGTGGATTGCAACGCACTCCATCCTCTCGGTGAGTGTACCTAGCCTGCCGCCAAAACACATTGGCAGGACAACTGTTTCGGACCCGTATTATCATTTTGGCGAAACCAGGTTGTTCTTATTGAGGTACTAATAAATTGACAAATAATTTGATTTGACAGGCTCCACTATCACTGTCATATTCGCGGAGTGTTTTTGCACTCCGCGGCCTTGCTAGTGTCCGACGTGGTTGCGGTTACTGGGATTTACTACCTGTACGGGCATTCCGCCCATTCGGGTCGTTACATGGCTGGGGAAAGTGTCACAACGGGCTGATAAGAATGTGCTATTCGATCACTTTCACTTCAGACACTGCGGTAATCAAAGATAAAGTGCTCGAGTCCGGTAATATCAAGCTACGCAGGCGTGTAGGTGCGACATAAGTCATAGATGCTAATAGTATGGGATAGTTGAAATGAATTGATTGTTTACCTCTTCAAGCCTGAAGGAAACGTTAGCCTTTAGTAGCCGACAATGGTACGGATGGATTTTCACGAGCGCTTTGCGCATTCTGGGCCTCAAGCTGCGCAACCTGTTGTCGCAGCATTACTATCTCCAGATTGTTCTGCTCATCCCGTTGTCGCAGTCTCTCGATCTCCTGATTGGCCTCTTCAATGTCCGGGCCGTGGATAGTCATATCAATCTGCAAAAAGTGCGCATTAGTCATAGTTCGTCCTGCGGCACGTCGACTTGGGCATACATCTGCTTGAAAATCTTCCCAAGATTTGTCATAGTTCTCCAACACTTTGCCTACATTCAACTCTCCACGTCCGAACGAAAGACCGTTCCAGTGCCTCGCTGGTCCTTCCCATTGGCAGGCACGGATGTGTGCTCAAACCGGCTTTTGAGTGCCTCCGAAGCGACGTGGCAGAACCAATAGCAGTTATAATCCATAACATCGTACAACTTGTAATGCTCCTTGATTGTACAAGCGAGCGTCACCAACTGCGGCAGCGGAACATGCGCATCGTCGGCAAACTTGAAGTGATCTACTAGGATTTGCTTATTGTTGAATGCACAGGGGGGGGACACGGAGACACCGTCGCATGCCGTCTTTCTCAATTTGTCTATTTTCGGCAACGCAATGTCACCAGGGTTGTTCTGGTCGGCCATATCTCCGTTGGCGGTGAGGGAGGTGCTTTCGGAGCGGCGGACCTTGGAGTCCTTGGTTGAAGACCCCTTGCTTCGACGCTCGATACGGAGAAGGATTTCCGTATTACTTGCGTCGTGGAGAGTGGCGACAAGGTATTCGTGTTTGGCTTGGGATTTCTTGTCTTTATAGGTCCGAATTTCAGACGCTTTCCACCGTTCGAATCCAAGATGTCGAGTCTTCGGATGTGTGTACAACCGATGCAGAGCATCTTGATAGCCTTCAAGGTCACAAAACCTGTGCTTGAGCCTCGAAAACTCTGGCTCGTCGGCAGGATTTCTGTGTGGTCGTGTCATGATCCCGAAGAACTGAAAAATGACGTTGACGATAACGAGTATTCGTGTATAGCGAGGGACTTTATATGATACGTGCATCATGTCCATGGACATGCTGTAGGGCGTAGTTTCTAGTTGCATCGTGAAATTCGTGTGGTCATTTAACTGTCCTTCCGAAACCAAAGAATGAACGGAAGAGGACAAGAGATCTGATACGAACATTTCGATCGTGGATGAGATGGAGTACCAATTGAGAACTATTCAGGAGGTCAACCACAACTTGAACTTCCCCACAGAGTAAGTGACAGGAAGCGAATGATGCTGAGCGCAGCCACCACGCATGCCCTGCGACACAAGATCGCGTGGATTCCACATCCACAAAGGCCGGACCGCGGACTGCTGCCAATAATATCCAATGTCCGTAACGAGTAAGTACTTTATAAGGAAAAAAAACATATCTGATCCTTATCCCTCTCCGCCATTTTTGCAGCAACAATGTTGAACTCTGAGAAATGAACGCTGAGAAAAATATCGCCACCGAAGGGACCCAGGATAGACGCTTGTAGTCATCTACGATCTCGTCGGCGAAAGTAAGGTTTCATCACTTACGTCTATGTGTATTAACTCCGGGTCAAGTGAAAGATAGCGTACATGCACAAGCTGTCTGGCAGCCCAGCAATGTGTTGAGAAACGTGGGTTGCCGGTACAACTGCTAAATGACGGTGAATAATTATTATAATTATGTAACGTTGCAGTGCATCCTTTCCTGTCACATATAAGTTTAACTGTTCAGACACTACATACTTGTGTTTGGACCCAGCGACAGGTAATGACGAACATAGCACACGGTCAGACGGATTCGGCTCGGCTATTGCTCGGCTAATCTCGCCTATCACCCTAATCACCCAGCTAAGCGAAAAGAAAACCTGGTCGTCCAAAGGTTTTCTGAAAACGCTGTAAGGGGCTTCGCAAGTGAGCCATCTGGTGGGGATGGAGCAGCTTAGCTGCAACTTTTCTCTCGTAGCTAAAATAGTATCCCGAAACCTACTGATTTCCCAATGACTGTTTTTTCTTTTGTTTTTTCTTCTCCTCGTGTCTACGCCTGCAAACGAGAATTTGGCTAAGCCGGATTAGAAGTGCATTGAACTTTCCTTCCCCAGGGATAAACAAAAAGCTCAAGAAAATTTGCCAATGCTGTGCTCCGCAAGACATAATTGACAATGTTTCGTGCGATCCCCCTGATCGCGCGCCTTCGGCGTCCGACGCTGAGCCGATAATTCGGCCGCCACGCTAAATAGGTCAGTCCATTTTTAGCTGAAAACATGACGGCCGAAGACTACAATTATCCTTAAGGACCGAAAACCTAAAGTTGTAATGTCAGGTCTATATTAGTGGCCGACTGGCCTGATTGGTTGCACCTAAGTAAGATCCTACCGAAGTATGTAACAAGTTGATCCCAGCATTCGTGTAGTCGTTTCGTCCTTGAACATCTTCACTTGCTTTATTCGACCTCGGTCTTTTGTGTTATGCCTTACGGTTGAAGCTAATGTGGAGCACTGGTATCTTTTGTGAGGCCGAAACCTTGATAATGTACGTGCAGTAAAGTTTATTGGACATTCATGGGTGTGTCCTCGGATATGATCGGCATGGTGCAAATCAATGCGGGAATAGTATCTTGTGGGGTAAAAGCGTAGCAACTTGGGCCAGTTTTCCGATGCCTTCACCTTCGTTTTGGGACCTCCGCCACCGGTGTTCAAGGTCCGGGCTTGGATGTCATGTCAGCATCAGCCACGCCTGTAATGCATTTCTACGGTTAGGATTTTTATCGATGACGCGCTAAAGCTGCTCCCCACGTGCATCTCACCGAGGTTAGATGCACCTCATTGCGGTTCACGGTATTAATCATTGGGCACGGTTGGCGAGACATAGATGCGGAAGCGCACTGGAGCTTTTTTGCAGGTACGAACAGTGGGAATATGTGGATAAAGCAACAGAAAAAGGTTTGATGTACTGTGTGAATGTGACTTCTCGTTCAACATTGCAACTTATAAATATCTACGTAACTTCTCAGGTGGGCCATGGATTACTATTCACGGAGTTTGAATGACCCATTCGCTTGAAAATATTCTCAGCGTGTACTTATGGGATATTGTCCAACCTATTCTGGTCATCAAATAATGAGTGCGAGGTACTTGTAAGCAAGACAAGTAATTGAGTCGGTAATACAGGTTGTACTAAGTTGAAAAAGGAACACACAGCCTCAAGGAATTAATTGGTTACGGCTGCAGGGCAACGTTAGTGACCCCAATAGATTCCTGGGGAACCTCACCTATACCTTGGGCATTCCGCAAAGCCGCGAGCTCCTGTTGCAATTTCCTAGCAAGCTCTTCGTTCTTGTTAGCCCTATTAGTCTGCAAGAATTGCAAATCAGTCATTGCTCGTCTTGCAACACGTTGAAAATGACCTCTCGTTGCAATTCCTCTTCTTTCCCGTTCGTCTCACGAATCTGCAAAAAAAGGTGAATTACTCGTTGCAATACGTGGTCACGGGCATACCTTTTTTTCGAACTTTTCCCAAATTTCGTCATATCGGTTGAGCACCGCGTCCGTATCATCGGGCCCCGTCTGGCCGAGCGGAATGCCATAAAATTGGCCTTGTTTACACTTCGCAGGAGCAGAGTTGGTATCCTGTACACTAAACCGCTTTCTGAGCGCCGCCGAAGCAACGTTGCAGAACCAATAGCAGTTATACTTCACAGGATCATACGTGCTGGAATGCTCCTTGATCGCACAAGCAAGCAACACCAACTGTGCCAGCGGAACATGCCCATCTTCAGAAAATGTGAAACGATCAACAGAGAGTTGTTTTTGGTCAACAAACTCGTCAGGAGTGATCACAGTGACCCCATCACATGCCGTCTTGCTGAATTTGTCCGTTTTTGAGGGTGGAATGCTATGGAGGTCGTTCTGGTCGATGGCGTCAGGGGTGGATAAGACATTCTTGTGGCGGCGGGGGACTTTGGTGGACCCCTTGCATTTGTAGCACCGACGTTCAATTCGGAGAAGCATTTTGTCATTGTTTTCGTCGTGGAGGGTAGCGACGAGGTATTCGTGTAGATATTTTGTTCGGTCGTCTTTGTAAGTCCGAATGTCAGAGGCCTTCCACCGCCCAAAGCCGAGGCCCTTCGTGTCCGGGTCTGTGTATAATACACGTAGGGCGTCTCGGTAACCTTCAAGGTCACATTGCCTGTTCTTGAGTATCAAAAATTCTGCATCGTTTGCAGGATTTCTATGAAATTGGGCCATCATTCCGAAGAACTGTGCAACGACGTGGGCGGTATGGACGAGACGCGCAACCAGAGGGACCTTATATGTTACGTGCACCATGGACATGGTAAAGGACGCAGAATCTGATTGAATCGTGGTATTCATGTGTTCGTTTAACTGCCCTTCCGGAACGAGTGAAACCAAACGAGGAACCGCAGACGACAATGTGTCTGACGAATGGACATTGCATTTCCATTGCACAGTGGCGCCAAATTTTCAGCAAAAGCAGCCGAATGGCGAAACTCCCGGTCTGATAGGACTAGAGTGCAGCCACCATGAGTGTCGCAAAAGAACACAACGGAGATGAGATTCTGGCACCAACTCACTGTTTTACGGGGGCCCCAGCGTCTACGCCGAGTATCTATTGTTGAACCCTGTCATTATCTGCACTTTATACGTCCATCTCGGGATCTTGCAATCTCCCTAAGGAAATATGAGCAACTGGTGATGGACTAAGGTTTGGATTCTGTGTGGGAACTTACTTCATGTAACACGCCATTTGTCTTGATTCTGCCCTTGCCCACAGCTATAATTTGTACGGAGGGAAAGAATACGACTAAAGTGGATGTGAACATGGGAGTGGTTGATCAAAATTGGTGGGAGTCTATCCTGGTGTGCATGTTTTCGAGCTTCGAGTTTCACGCTTTCAAGTTTCAAGTTTCAAGCATATGCGTCTTCGCATGTTCTGTGTTTTGAACATATCAAGACTCTGTGGCCGTTAAACAAAGTCTAAATACGGCGATTAGCCTCGACGTCATCCGCCGATCGACTCAGACTCCTATCATCTGTCTCTCATCTATTATACACCCACCACCAATATGCGCTCCTTTATAAACGCCATTTGTAGCATCCTTCTCTCAAGCATTGAACCGTACCTCAGCCAGAACATGTACACACCTCAAACGCAACCTAGAGCACAAGTCTTCGACAGAACAGTGGAAGAACAACTTGAAGGTAACAAGAAGACTCAGTATTCGTCGGCAGGGTCTGCGAATGTATCACATCGTCATCATAAGACAACAGCATGCTCAGGGAGCATGGAATGTTGGGTTCGGAATGGCCCTGAGGGCAACGATCCAGACTTTGACGAAGTAAGCACGGTCTGCCACTCTTTGGGCATTCGTTCGTAACCCATCCTCAATTCGCCCGAAAGTTTACCATCCCACCAACGTCCGACTCGCCCATCTCATTGAGCGAGATTTCACAGGACAGCGTAACATATCCAGAAGCACCCCGCCTTGACCCAATCGCTCGCTGCGTTGCCCCACCTAGTGTCCCGAATCTCACCCTTGACATTAGCACCATGATTAACACTTCTTCCACCTCCTCGCCACCCTCCACGCCCGGCTTCCCTCAATTTCATTTTCTCCCCTCTTGCGAGCGACCCGTCTCGCATTGGATGCAGACGCTTCTCGGAAGCTTCTCGTTTCGGGCTGGCCACTGCCACGCCGACCGCTGGGAAAGAAAGTCCTCCCTTGTTTGGTCTCGGTATATTTGATGTCTCTCGCAAAGAAGACTGCTCTCACGCGTTTGACGAGTTGGGTATCGTCCGCATACAGTCCTCTCCCTGGAGGCTAAAATCCAAGACGAGTCCTGTTAAATACGGTGACGAGTTTTTAGACGAGCATGGCGACGGTGACCAAGATTGTAACCACATTTCGGAAACATTTCTCCACGATTTGGAGGCTTTTTTCCTTGTCAGCGATTTTACACCTTCATCTTCTGGACCGTTGTCATTCTCGAACCATTGTAGTGGCGATGAACATATGACGTTTGACAATATTGTCGAAGAGCCAACGACAGAAAGCGGAGAAGGGAATTCGTCACCGATGGTAACGGCGACATATACCGAACCCCTACCCGTTCCAGTAGCCGGGAACAGAAGCTGTCCTCCTTCTGCGAACAAGAATTCTGCTAGGCGGATCAGAAACGCGCTAAGCTTGACGCCTCGCAGAGCAGCCAGGCCTCCGTCTGACGTCTGTGGGTCCAGTGCACAGTCCAATTCAAGCTGCTAGCTGTTCAATAGCAACGCCAACGGATACGTCTATGCCAGCTCTTTCCATGACGAACAGCTCTTACGCTCTCACACCCTCTTCCTCGTCTTCTTCCGCGTCATTTGGGATACCTACTTCCAGTTCGGCTTCGAGGTCTGCATTCGCCCGGCGAACGTGTTCGGCGTTTACACTCTCTCATCGTGACACTCGTTCTTCGTCTAGGACACGGCATGGTGCTGACACGGCGTCTCCCAGTGCATCTGCCCGCCGTTTGACCGTGAGCGTGAGCATGGGTTCGAGCCCTAGTCCTAGCCGTAACATAAAGAACAAGGAGGTTGCGGCGATGGGATTGGGTGATCGGTCGTTGCAGAGCCATTCGGGGGCCTTGTCGGTGGATGGGACAATTTCGAGTGATTTGAAGAGGAAGATGATGGTTTCGACTGGCCCGATCACTTCTTCTGAGCCCGGATCAGCATGAGGCGACAATGTCTGTGATGGGGTGTTGAGCTCTAATCTATTTTTTTCCCGTTTGGACATTGGGAAGTGGTAGTGGAGGTGTGACGTGTATTAGACTGTCACGCGTTTCGTCAGCGATTGAATCTTTTCATCACTATGAATGTTGCGGCAGATTATTAGTTTGAGTGCGACAGCTGGAGCACTTGCCCTTCTGGGGGATATCACAGATCGTAGATTCGCAAATGTTGGCTAAGCTATAAACCAACTTGCTATGGCGTATTGACATGATGCCGGAGCGGTTTAGCCCAGTGGAGATACCTGTAGATTAAACTTTAAAATGCCATTCAGTATTCCTGAAAAGAGTGCACGACTTGGGGTGATGTCAATCAACTGCCGCGCGTGCCACCAATTGCAACTTTGATGAAAGACGAACGCCGTCATCTGTCTCAGGTGTACAAGGCCTATATAGCTATAGCACGAACACCAACCATAATTGATCATCTGAGAACTGTGCAAGCGAATCAGTAGATATCGAATTTCATGATTCCCTCATCAGTGAGTGACTTGAATTCCGGTTCCATCGAGACGACGCGTGCCACTGAGTGGCCGCGGAGAAGCTCGGTAACGGTACTACCGTTGCCAACTGATTTCAATGTAAATGGGTCCTGGTAACGTGTGCCCCTTAATTCGTGGGAAAGGGGATATCATCTTGATAATCTTCTGCCTTTATTTCACACTCCGCTCTTGTCGCGACTCTTTGCTCTTAAATCCATATATCAATCACAGATTTCCTGCTACTTTATATTTCCCAACGTTTCTTTCACTTTTTTGTCAACGTCCTTCTGATATTGCCAAGTTACTTGTAGTGTGCATGCAGTTTGTTCGACGACATTCCAACAATTCTTCGTACAGTTGGTGGGTGGTAGCAGGAACTAACCGGGTTCGAACAAATCCAACTCGAAGAAATCAACACGTATGTGTATTCTGTGATGTATCAAGCGGAGTGCCAAAGCTGCTGACGAAGTTCTCGCCAATGCCCTCCTACCACAGAGAGAGAGAGCAACTGACAAGCCACTTGAAATTATGGCAACACCAAGAATATGCCTCGACGAATACGCAGACTCTGGGTCACCTACCACAGTAGCGATCGATGCGCCATCTGCCCTCTCCGACGCAACAGCATGGTAAACTAGAGCCCCGAGTGTGTGCTACGTACACCGACAGCGACCACCCTCACCATTGCCCTCCCCCGCCCTAACGTTCGCACCTCAAGATTGACCTGCCCCCCTGCCTTCCTCAACCGCCAATGGCTGAACCACGCCTCAACGCACCCCAATGGCACCCTTCTGGTCCCGCAACGGCTGAACTGCGCCCCAACAATGCCATCTCTTTTTTTTCGACCGTGCCCATCCAACATTCTATTGAGCTACTGCCTCTGCATTTCCTGACGGCTGGTACAAACCCTGACTCCCGCGACCACTAAACCGTACCCCGACGACACCTTCTCACCCACTTTTTTTCGACTATGCTCACCCGTTCGAATTCACCGCCACTCACGACCCAAGCACCATCCCTCGTACACTTCTTTTCTTTTTTTTATCTGCAACTAACTAATTGTTTTTCACTCGTTTTAGTGACATTCGCCTACCTTACACACCCCATCTGCTTGCCGTCCCGCTGTCCCGCCTGCTCACTCGGCCGTCTCCATGTTTGCCCGCGCACCCATTCGCTCGCCTGCCTGCCCATCTGCTCACTGCCCGTCTCACCCATTTTCCCACCTGCCTCCCACCTGTTTGCTTACTTGGCCATCCCCCTGTTTATCCGCCCACCTGCCTGCATTGGCGATGAGGGTCAAGGTAGATTTATTTTTCATTTTTATTGATGCTGTTTCAAACTAAGCAATACGTAGACTATCGATGGCGGGATATGAACCTGATGATTATCCAACAGACAGTCTCACAGGAGGGTGTTGGTGCTGGTACTCTACGGGGAAAGGACTGTAACGTGCGAATAAGAAATCCTTGCCACAAGGACCCCGTCGGAAATTACGGGTTTGAAATTGACCTGACCCTGGCAAGTCGGCAACGGTTCACTGGGTATCAATAAGGATATATGTATATCAGTACATGATCATGAGGTAGATGTAGTCCTGGAAGTGGCGTGATGGCGCTTGTGATTACTCAATTATGGACGCCGAGTGGAATTTCAGTTGGAGCTTCATAGTTGGAGCTTCATGCATCATGCATTCATATAGTTTAGTAGTTGGAGTTACAGCTTGGGATAGAAGCCCAAGTCCGTGGTCAATTTTGAATAACTATTGCACCCGCGCTAAGTTGGAAAGCACTGCTGATGCGAAACAGTCGCTATGATATATGTTGTAAAACGTGTAGCATGTGCAGCGTCGCAATACAATTTTGTGACGATGCCAACGGATGACGTGATACAAGTCTGATACGATAAAATTCGAAACGACGCAAGCAGTCTCCGATTGAACCCTTCGACCCTACATGATGGCGAACGAGAAGAACGAGGAAGGTGAGCCAATCCGACTTGCCTACCTGTAAAGCCTGAACTAACATGTTGATCTTATCTAGTGCTGATTGGCGTTATAGGAGGCAGTGGACTCTATCACCTTGATAATCTTACATTCGTGTACGTCCTTGTCGACATGAATGCCATCTCCTCACAAGTGACACCACCGTTATTGAAGGAAACATGTCAACCCTGAAACGGTAGTGATGTCTCTGGGCCAATCTGCTCAAATTCTAATGTCGTTCACAGCCATGGGGCTTCCCTAGCTCCCCCATAACAATTTGTGCCCTCCCCACAGGGACTCAAATTGCCTTTCTCGCGCGGCATGGGAAAGGGCACATCATATCCCCCTCAGCCGTTCCCTCCCGGGCCAACATCGCCGCCCTCAAATATCTCGGCGTGCGCGCCATCATCGCGTTCTCAGCCGTCGGCTCCCTTCGCGAAGAAATCGTCCCAGGATCGTTCGTCCTGCCCACCCAGATCATCGACAGAACCAAGGGTGTCAGGTCTGCAAGCTTCTTTGAGGGATTGTCTATCGTCGCACATGCCGCGTTTGGCGATCCTTTCAGCATGAAGCTCGTAAGGTGGTTGGAGGGCAGGGTTGAGAAGGCACTGAAAGAGGTGGAGAAGGAAACCGGAAGGCAGGTGGGCTTGTTTAGAGATAAGTGTATCGTGTGCATGGAGGGCCCGCAGTTCTCGACGAGGGCGGAGAGTTCGATGTACAGACAATGGGGAGCGGACTTGATCAACATGAGCGTGCTGCCAGAGGCCAAGTTGGCTAGAGAAGCTGAATTAAGGTGCGTCCGCTTTTTCGTCTTCATGTATTTTGTGTCGTATGGAAACGTTACAGCTATGCCTTAATTGCGACGGCGACAGACTATGATTCTTGGAGACCTCACTCAGAAGCCGTCACTGCGGCTGAGGTGTTCAAGACGCTCCAAGCAAATGCGGACACGTCGAGGCACGTTGCCGCGACAGTGTTGGACGAGTTGCATCAGGTTATCGATGAGCAGGCCAATGGTCTTGGTGAAGAGGAAGTGTTGCTGGAGGAAGCCGGATCGATGAAATACAGCATCATGCCAAGGTCCGAGAATTCCAAGGACGAGGACAGGAAAAAATTGGCGTTCGTCCTACCGAAATACTTTTCTGACTAGAGAATACCGTTCGTCTATTCCTTGAAACTACGTAGAATATATAGTGTAGGCGTAAGGGGGTAAACAATAGAATAACTCAATGCTTGAAAATGATGGTGTGTATAGAAGAGTCAATCGACGCCCTGATCATCCATAGGCAATATCTCATCTTCCGATGTTGAGTCATCGGGTCTGCTTCTTCCCCAAATTCTCCCAACGATATTCCTCAAGCCGCGCACAATCGCCTATTAAACATATCGTCTTATTCAACAAGTAATAAAATAAACACTTACCGAGGACGCTTCTTCATCTTCGTCTTCATCCTCCTCCGAATCATCCTCACTATTCTCTTCTTCTCTTGCTCCCTACCATGATCTTCGACCTCATGATGCTCCGCCTGTCCGACACCAACCTCGGTTCCCGCATCGTCGAACTCACCCGGCATCCTATCGTGTTGCTCTACGCCCATCTGGATCTGAAGGAACATATCCTCCAACGCATCTGCCGGCAGCTGCCCTGCGATTTGTGCAAGCTGTAATGCACCCCCCGGAAATCTGGCAGCCAATTCAGGATTTCCATCGACAATTTCCTAAAACAATGACAGGTCGTTCCCGAGATTAAATAGCGAGCATGCGAGACGATTACCTGTAGTTGCTGCAGGCGCGCCTGATCCTGCATAACATGATCCCATCGTCTCTGATCTGCCTCCCTCTGCCTCCTTGTCCTCGTACCGGGCATCCCAAATGCGTCGTCTATGCCTTCAAAGAACTCCGCGTCGTATCTCGTCGTAGCGGTTAATGGCGGCAATGGATCGCACGCGAGGGACCTTGAATCCGTGACTTCTTTTGGCATGAACACAAATAGCCTACGATAAGATGATTCGAGGACTGCAACGTGTCGATAAGCTGCGTATCTGAGGTTCGCACTGTGTTCGTAAAGATGGAGGAAATCGTCACGATGAAGAGTTCTAGGTAAAGTAGACGGGATAGTGGATGAGAGGGACATCACCACTGATGTGAACCAGGCGCTATGGGCAGGTTCTTTCCATATACCAAAAGCGTGCTGTGCATAAAGGTGTGACAGCATGTGAAGTATAGCATTTGCGAGAGACAGATAACTAGAAACGCTGGTGGTCAGACTGAATCGGAATTGGGGAGGATCTGACCGACTTTCCGTCTACTTCGACTTTAAAATCCTTGTGTGCTCGTACGTTATCGGGTATGGTTACGTCAATCTTATCTGCGAGAGGCAGAACAACTGAAGGGAACGACAGAATGGCCTCCTTCAGCGCTTCGCTGCTCGCTATGTGGCCCTGGGGCACGAGGTCAGTTTTGCTCACGCACCAAAGTTATGACGACTGACTGTGTCTTTCCTCGCCTCTTCAAGTATCCATAATGCCAACGCCCTGGAATATGCCCACCCAGGTAACAGGCTAGGATCCATCTTATATCTCTCTTCTCTTGAGAGCGACTTCGTCGCCTTGACAGGAAAAGATCATAGATATCCAATAGCCACTGATGCATCCCAGGAGCTTTAAGTGCCAGGAGATCAAGATGAAATAACGATCCATGCGGGTCCAACCATGGGTCTAGAGAATACAAAAGTTTAGCAAATTCGAAAGCGGCACGCATGCAACCACGGCGTTGTAGATCACTGCATGATCATTGAGATGAGCACCTGTGTTCGCATAAATAACGCACGAAATCTGTCTATGTATCGCGAGGAAGAAGGGCCGATTCTCTACACGATCAAAGTCCAGCCTATTCTGGCCATTTGTGAAGTTGAATGCTCCAATGAAAGATCGTTCATATGTGAACAACGCTCTGTCCACAAAATCCACGGCTTGTGCCCATTCTGTGCAAGAAAGTAAATACATACCAACTAGTAAGAAAACGTTACCTTCTCTGTGCCGGTAGATCTCTGCTATCTGAAGTAACGTATCCGCATGCCATGGGAGCTTTCCTAACAAGTTCCAGAATCCTTGCGGATCTGGCATGTACTGGTCAATATACTCCTGGCCCGTTAATGTCGGCATGAGCTCACCTCCAGACATAACCGTCGCCATAAATGCTTTTGTCATACTCTTATATTTCTTGCTATATTCTACTGTCCACCATTTCTCTTCTCTAACCACCTGTCTCTGGGGTTTTTCCTGGGCTTCCTCGTCTGTATATGCTCGAATTGATAATCCCTCCCTCTGTCTAGCGGACCACCAGGTTGGTTTAGGTTTCGTCAAGTTAGATCGAAGGGCACCTGCTGCTCCCTGACGCCTAACTTGAGAAGTTGATCCAGAAGATGTTTTCGCCGCTTGAACCACTTTGGAACCAAAGAACTTGCGCAGTTCAGCTTCACTATCGAGGTGAGAGAGTGAAACAGCCAGAAGATGAGCGAGGGATTGGGAATCAGCGGCGGTCATAAATATTTGACGGCTTTCCAGGGACCTGAGAGAGTGACATTAAAATCACATTTGCGCCGTTATCATGGGGCGTACCTAATAGCTAACTCGGCTAGTGCTTGGTCTAACTCGTTCATTCCTGACTTCTTTTCTTTGGCCTTCGCCTTTTTAAGTGCTTTCTTCTCGCCCTTTGTAGCCGACATGTCTGAAGCGCTGACGTTTAGATTGGCAGAAACTTGATGCATTTTGCTCGTTTCAATACTAATGGTGGCATGATAAGATTCCGAGGGCGTTTCAGCTGTCGCAATCTTCTTTTTTCGCTTCCTTGGCTAGGCGAAACGTTGTAAATAAGAAAGCCAGACAACAGTGGCATCATAGCCAGTCACCTTGCGCGATTTGCCCGACTTGTTTGTACCGACTGCTTCGGCGCCAGGCTCACTTTCAGGCTCGCTCTCTCCGTCTGCAGCCACCAGCTACATGATGCTGTTGATGTTGATTGTTAGCCTGGTTTAGAAAGCAGCGCACCTGAGAAAAAGTCGTAACCTTCGTAGGCCGCGATATCGAATACGTTAAGTCGTCTTCATCACTGGACCCATCGTGTAGCTGGTTTGCTTTCAGTGCTTCCAATTCTTCTAGTTCGCGCTGCTGACGTTTGCTTAACTTCGGAGGCATCTTGGCGGTCCGAGTCAAATCGCGTGTTATCGGTTATGTATTTGGCCATGTGAGGGCGGAGTTTGCCGGAATCAAGTACGTTCCAGTATAAATCGTCAGGATCTGTCAGTCGCCCAAATACAACACGGAAAAGTCCCCCGCCACCGGCCAACCCTTTGACGGCGATGGAAATGCGTGGCTGCTGTTTAAGATAAGTGGAAAAAGGTACAAACAGCATGCACGAGCACGAGTTCTTTTTCCGACCGCTGCTGACGGTCACACCCCCCACTCGCCCGCAGTACAAGGTGCTCGTGTACGGCCTTATGTTCCACAAATGTATAGAGAAAGGCGCTAAACTTGCGGCCAAGACGACTGAGGCCGTACCGCACGGCCATGCCATCAAAGGCCACGAGTACATTTAATTATTGCTAAAGGTACTCTATTCGTTCCCCTAGTACTCATCGCTTACTCGTGTGTAGTTGAGAACGAGAACCACTGCTGCGACTTTAAATACTGTGCCCCTCTGCTTAACAGAATGCGCATCTTGATTCTCGAGCTCGAATGTTTCCCATCCTGGGGGCACGCCCCGTTGGATGCCATAGTACAACAGCTAGGCCCCTACTGGCCTATGCGTCGGTCTAGTCCTGGTCAGTGAGATTGGGCTCCCGATTTGCGCATTCATTGCTTCAATCTCCTGCATTATGGCGCGAGGCGTATACAAAGGCAGCGAGGTCGTGGTAAGCTCGACAGGCCGCGCGATGCGGGAGGTCACGGAGTTGAGCATCATGTTGGCGCCTTAGGATGTGTTCGTGTTTTTCGTGTGTTTTTTTGAATCTCACGTCTGTCGTGTTATTGACGCCTTTGTCTTCGGCACCTTTCGGAGTCCCGAGCGTTGCTAGATATCTCGGGCGCAGGAAACTCGAGCCATGGGACGTACTGCCTTGAGCCAATCGATGGGGTGGCCGGAAAGAAGGAAGGGAGAAGGACCTTGGCAATGGTTATGTGGTCGCACAGGTGGCAGCCGGACGTCGCAAAACGGACCCGACAAGCGAGAGCCAGACTCCAGCATGGACGTGGTATCGGTCTTGCGTACACAACAGCAATTCTCACCATGCATGATAACCACCGGAGAGCTGTCCTAATGAGCTATTCTTCGTCTATTACATCTGTGCCTTGCGCATCAAATTTCGTCTGATACGTCTTCGCTCTGAACCCACGCCCTCTCCTTTACCCCATTGCAAATATGGCACTCGGCCCCGGTCCATACCGGCGACACCATTTTTCCATCCGTCGTCATCACCACCTGCAGCATAGTCGAGCATTCCCCAAACAGGAAGCTCCATCTCCCCTTTGACGAAAATACGGGAATGCTTGAGGAGTGAGGGAGGGACTGGCGTCAGAACGTGCATCTCAGGCTCCACTTGTACAACGTTCTCAGGTCCAGCTGGTGGAGAGCAATGTGAGACTGAACGAATGAGAGCGATTCCATAACACGTTGATGACGTGGGCTCAGGCGGCTGGGCTCCCTGCTCGTAGGGCAGTTGGGGGGACAGGTCAACACCGCGAGAGTCGGTCTCACTCCTCACAGGGACATTGCTCGCCCTGTCGTCCCCCCAGCTAGACACAAGACCAACCAAAGCTCCGTTCAAGACGCGCCCCACTTCTGCAGGAACCACATCCTCTGAGGCATTCCCTACTAGGACGATGCGATCTAGAGCAATCCCCCAATCTACGGCGTAGGGCAGTTGAGAACACAGAGGCAAAGCCGTCCTCCAGGATGTAGCCGTGATTTGCTCTAACGAGGTTATGGTTGGATCAGAGAGATCGGACGATCCAGGGAAGCTAGCGTGCAGATACGAGAGGGTGTTGATGATACGATGATCAGCGGGTGTATATTGCGTATACAAAGGTGAACTATTCGAGGCTATAACGGGGTCAAGTTGCGCATAAAATTCCGGCTTTGACTCGAACCGGTGATCTGCATTCTCCTCGTAGTTCAGGTTGTCAATGGTGCTTGTTGAGCTCGTAACTTCGAAAACGTGCGTTGGCTGGACAATGTCTTGTATTTTTTTATTCAGGTCTGCGCCAAGACCTTTACTCCATCCCATTGTGTTGACGACGAGGGGAATGACATCTGAGATGCGCGTTGGCAGTTCACCGTCAATGTTGGAACCATGGTTATCGTAGGCAAGGAGCGGGTTGCGAACGTCGAGCTCGTATGCCTGGAATAGTGCCTGGATAGATGCTAAATAATGTCCAGGTGACCTTGGAGTCGTCGTCCCAATGTAATGTGCTCTATTTGGAAGAGTTGGATGAGTAAAGGGAGGTCCTGAATCGCTTTGAGATTACGTGGTGCTTAGAAATTAATGAAAACATTACCGAAGCAGGGATCCTGAATAACATTCAGCGCTACCATACCCCCTGGTGTAAACTCAGATTGACCTAGGTCGCAGTCTAGGTATGCAACACGCTCAAATCTAATGCATTCAGAGTGATATTCAGTACCACGTTAGCAGGGAAGCTCGTTTACTTACCTCAACAGCAGGCGATTGAGCAGCGTCCGAGCAAACGTACTCTTGCCCGACTTTTTTCGACCTTTGACAAGATAAACTCCACCTGAAGAAGGCGGTGCCATGTTATCGAGCGCATAGGCCCACGACTTTGAAAGAACATATGGTTCATAGTCCTTCTCCTGACTCCTAAGCTTTTATTCAATTAGGCGTGCCAACTCACAGAAGAATTTCATACCATAAATGCGCCCGTCACATTCAGCAGCTTGTTATCCTCATCTCGCCGTGTATAGCGCGAGAAATCGAATACGCTATCGAATGTCTTGCAAACACGGCCTAGACCCTGGACGCCTGTTCGCAATTCCTGAATCAGGACTATAGCACCAGGCGCGTTGACAAGTCCCAATCCACGCAACTGATCGTCTTTCAAAATTGATGGTTCAGACGAACTGGCTTCGATTATAGGGAGGGGAGACGATTTTGGCGCATATATACGATGCAGTTTGGTGGAAGCCCCAAGCGTCGTCCCGAGCAAAGATATTGTTCCTTGCAGTACCGTAAAGATGTACGCGCCCCCAATGCATATGGTCTCTTCCGTAGACAGCAAAATGACAGTTCCCTGAGTCGACTGTAAACCTAAGATAGAAAGGTCAGATATGTGGAAGATATTTTGGTTCATCGTTGGTCTGAATGTCGTCTGCAAAGTTTGCAATTCAAATTGAGGTGATTCTTCATCCATGGGCTCTTCATCTGAGGAATCCCTTAATGGTACGCTGGGAGACCAGGCGCGTTGAAAAGGTGCATCAAAACCCGAATCCTCCGCGATATGAACCACTTCTGAGTCATCACTAGAGGTGTTGTCTCCTCCAGATTCTGTGGCTGCAATCTCTTCCTGTGACCCCTGTGCTTCGCCTTGTTCTACAAAGTACCGCAACTTCTTTTTCCTCCTCTCGTTGTTTCCACCACGACCTCTCTCGACTTCCGCTTAACTCTGCGTTGAGCAGATTTCCTCCCTTGCACGGTGGACGTCTCATAAGTTGTAGCATGAGGAGTCTCGGGATTTGCACGCAAAGCCTGCGCCGCTTTACGCGCTGCTATGGCGCTGAGCATCTATTTGACAAATATATACAAACACATTCTTCTTTACATCCCAAATTGATTTTCGGCGGTGCTTGATCTTTGAGCTCGTAAAAGGCTGATGAGCCCAGGTAGCAACAGCGCTAGGGAAGCTGGAACAGGTCACGCACGTCTATCCTACGTTGAAATAGCAAATTCTTAAACTGAAGGTCACTGTGTTTGATTTCAGTCTTTTGACTACTGCAAACCCAAAAATTAAATGTGACAAGCTGGTTTTTTTAAATGACGAATGCAGAACGGAACGTGTCTTCTATCTCCGTCGATTCAGCTTGCGAGGACAACTTGTGCAACTGATCGCACTAGAAAAAAAAAAAAAAAAAAAAAAAAAAAAAAAAAAAAAAAAAAAAAACTGAGCAAACATAATCGACACTAGAATATGTCGTCTGGAAGGAAATGAAGAGCGATTTGTTGATGAGCAACATGACCTAAAGTTAACCCCTATGATATCTGAGACAGCCGTGTTCCAGGAGTATGGAACAGAAACAAAAGTCTTTGTCAAGCCAGCCAACCGGGAGGACAATGCGTATCTCAGTGTAGGCGAACTCCTTGTGTTTGCATTTTGATGTCGATCCTAGACCCTGTTGAGACTCGAGAGCAACGCGATCGGGTCATGACTCGGACAATGGGCTCCAATTATTCGAACGAATCAACAAACTCCATCTCATTAGATTCCTTTCACGATTATTCATTATTAAAGGGTATGTGGAAATGAAGTATTCATCACATGCCACGCAGAATAAAAAGCTCTTTTTTCGACAGAATATTAACACTATGTAACAGCTTTCTTTCAGTGTCTACCGACGTGATAATGAATTCATGAAATGACTGTACTCGACGCCCCATATTGTTTCAAGCTCGTTTTTGTAAAGCCAAGGACAGCCTCACCCCGACCAAGAGGTGGAACGATGGCTCAGAAGCCTGAAGCACGAGCAAGCCGGTTACGTTCGCAATTCCTACGATTATTCTCTCCTTGGTGTCAGCCGTATTCCCACAAGAGATACTCCGTTGCTGAACAGATAGCAATCGATCCATTCGTTAGATACATAGTCCTTAGTAATACCCTGCCTCAATTGCTATGCCCCGGAGCCACTCCCGTCATGCAGTCATCGTAGCATTCCTTGAACGCCGGAGTAACGATGGATTTGCCATTCTTACGATCAAATATAATGTTCCCATAATGATCGTAGAAGTATTGCTTATGCTTTCTGGCGCACTCGTTATGACAATTCTCCTCTTTCTGCATCACATTGGTCAAGCGTTTAATCAATTTGAAGATAACACTTACGACGTGCGTGGCGAGTACGTCTGCACTTGCGGTGGGGCCCATTGGGTAGGCGACGACCCCTTGAAGCTTGACAAGAGCAGCAACCAAACAGATGATAAAGATGGTGCGTGATGAGAGGAAGTTCACGGCCATGAGCAATGTGTAGACCTGCTTTGAAAATGAGACCAGTGACCAGCACTGCTAGGGGGATAGAAACGCAGCATTCGATATCAAGTGTAGAAACACAGCATTCGAGAATATATCTTTGATCAGAATATGATGATCAGGGAATGACCACGAGATCGTATTTAGCCCCATATGGAAAACCTTTCTTTTTTGGCACAGAAATATATGTGGCGCGAATGCAGCCCTCATGTCTTTGGTGAAGATAAGAGCACACATTTGTATTACACTAGCCATCATGAGGACACGCGCTGATCAGTCTATAGAGCACGATGGAAATACCATGTCAGACGAAAACGCGATATCTCAACGTCTCCGAGACTTGCCTTTCTTCTTCTTTCCACTACCACTACCACCACTACCAATACCACCGCCCACATTATCCAAAGGCGCTTGTCCATAAACCACCACTTCTTCCCCACTAAACGTCTCGTCTTCCAACCCAGGAGCTACCAAATCATGAAATCGTTCTTGCTCCTCGACCGCCTGACGGTCTTGTGAGTCCCACCCACCCCCATCGTCCTCAATCAACATGTGTTCCATACTCGGTCCAGGCTCAGGAACTGGGATAACCTCCGGCGCCGCCTCGTCTCCCCGCTCGAACCCGTCGAGCGTATCCCGACCCAAAAAATCCTCGTCCTCTTCATCAAATTCGAGCGAAACCAGACCCGGCGAGGGCGAGTCCCCCGTCCGGGGCAACAGATGCGGCGAACGGACCTTATTGATCTCGCGTCTGAGCCTGCTCAATCCCTCACTCATCCCATCCCCTATGGGGCGTATCGGAATAGAGTTTCTAAGCGTCCGTGGACGAGACCCTGGTGCGCCGTTCGGGTACATCGGCAGCATGGGCGGCGCCACCATGTATTCAAGGCCGCCAGCAGGGCATTCGCGAGCGGCTCGTCAAACGAGGCAGAAAACCGGCGCGAGTCGCGAGTGTGGGCAAACCCCTCGATGAATGATTCCGACGCGTGGCTGGAGGGGAACGCGCTAACTTCAACTTCTTTGCGTACTTCGACCTTTTGTCCGGCAATATCTAACTGAGAGCGTCTAATCAAGGCGTGATAGTCTTCGCCGAGAGTGTAAAACGTAAATTGGTGGGAGAGATAGATGGATCGAGGCAGAATTCGAGGAGAGCGGGAGAAAGTCGACAATTCTGCGTATGCGAGATAACTGAAAATAAGATTAGCAAAAAGCATACCCGACAGGCGTCGACGTACTTTGGACGACTTCCTCCCGCAGCCGCGCGAGTTGCCTGAGTCGTCCCCGACAGAATTGGCTGTCGAATTTCCTCCCAGCCACGCCTGCGTTGCAGATTCCACGTGGCCATGATAGCATCCTTACCGATCAGATCATGAGTCGTGTTCATATCCGTGTTGGACTGCTTGCTAGACGCGTTCGAGGCGGCGGAGATGGAATAAGTGATAGATGCCGGGGAGGTGCTGAGCTTGCCTGCCCCGCCCAGTCCAGGAAGCGAAGCACTCGTCGCACCCAACGCAGACATCGACACCGAGGCAGCAACAGATAGTCCTTGGTCCTTTGCCCGCAGGTCCGTCGTGATTCGCCGGAGGGACAACATGCCATCGTTAGGATCAAACACCAGTAGGTCCTGATAATTTGACGGACGCGTGCGATGATGAGGACTATTACCAGGTTCGCCACCAAGATGGGCAGGCGATGTGGGCAAAAGGCTGCCAGGCAGACAAGCTTCGGACGAGTCGATAAACGTAAACGCCAAACATGTTCCAACTCGGTCACTCGCCGGAGGGTTGACCGCGCGAAGCCGCACAAGCGGGCTAATCTCCACCGAAGTCGGTTGCTACCCGCCTCCCATCAAAATTCATGTCCAAAATCAAAAATAGAACACTCACCAACTCGCTCACGTTCATTACCTTGCCTTTGGTGTGACTTCGCAAATCGGGCTTGCCCCCATACGGATTGATGGCGAACACGTGGATGGTAGGTCGCCGCGTCCCAATCGCCACCCAACGCCCGTCATGGGCCCAGGACACGTCATCGATAATCGCCTGCGAACGTCCTCGGTGCAAGTGATACAAGCGAACCATCACTTCTGCACCGCCCACCGCAGTCTCCTTAGCGGTTTCCTTAACCGGCTTGGCGTGATCCCCTCCCCCAGTCTCCCCTCCTCCCACCGTCGCCATTCCACCAACCGGCCTTGACACACCCGGACTCGGCCGTAACTGATACACCTGCGACGTCTGCCCACTCTGGGGCACAACCAATATACTACACCCATCGCGCGAAAAATGAAGCCCGGCCACAGCCTGGCTGCGCGACGTGAGCCACTCCGTCACGGTGACAGGACCGGCGGCGCCCGTCAAGAGTGGCATCAAATCCACAACGGTGACGTACGAACCTTGTTCGGCGCCCGCTGGCGTGTTCGGCAGCACGGGAGACGGGTGCGCCTGCTCGCTCCCAGAATAAGACCGACCTGTGCTATCTTGGGATGTGGCAGACGTGATCGAGTACCGCCGCTCGCGTATGTCCCCTGGATCCAAGTTGGCCCCAGAAGGCGCGCTGGTGGACACATACTTCCTGTGGCCCGTAGAGTGCGAGTGTGGGTGCGGATGTCGACGGTAGTAATCGGCGTTGTTATGATGGGCTAACGGCTCGTGATGGGTGCCGGCCATGATGTGGTTCTTGGCAGCAGAAAAGGCCATACCCCCGAGCGTCTTCATCCCGCTCAACAAGCTCCCGCCTACTTTGATCGCCGCGTTGCCTAGCTCCGCTTGCGTCATCTGCATGCTGAGCCCACCTATCCCAAAAGGTGAAGTAGAAGGAGAAGCCCTGGATGAATGTCCCGAGCCTCCGGAAGGAGAGCGCTGTCCGCGCCTGGCATTGGACGATGATGGAGGGGAGGCAAACGCCAAGAGGCGATGCGAGAGCGCGAAAACCGGCTTGGGACTCGGGCCGTTGCCCTGTTGATCTTCTCCTTGTCCTTGTCCTGCTAAAAATACATGTTCATTGTTATTGTTCTTGTTGTTCTTGTTGTTGTTATTTGAAGTTCCGGTCGTAAATAATTTAGATGCCAAAGTCGAATATGTAACAGGTGAATTATGTGCAAATGGAACGAGAGAGTGAGAAGATATGGTGTATATTTCTTTGAGCGTCGTTGCAGAGTGTACTTGAAGCATTGCAGGGTTCGTCAGACTCTATCGTCCCCTCATCAGTATGTAAAAAAAAATGGGGTGGTAGAGGGAGCACGTACAATTACGAGAAAAAGTGCATTAGACTCGAACGTGACCGCTCGGCCGGCCAGAGCCACCTGCTTGATTAAAAATTGTCTAGACAGTGAATAAATAAACAATGTCGAAGAATCCCTATGACTGTCCGAATTGACGCTGCACCTACGTCAGTCGCACTGTGAGCATAAATAGGATTAAGACCCACATAACCCCAAGCAAAGGTCGATCTTGTGCATACGGATCATCACAGGAACGGACCACCTGCACACTCGGTGCGGGCAAGACAGCAGCATGGACAATCTCGCCTCCCCCAAGCCACGCAGGCGAGGACGTATTGAGGTTCAAGACTTCACTGACCGATGTCAAACTCGTGCAATCCCATATTTGAAACCCAGACGGATACGCAAGAATCAGCAGCCGTCTGCAGGGCGCATCAGTTCGCACACGTTCCGGCGCCATCAAGGGTCGGTGGCACGTACCTATCATTGACCTTATCCCACCTTGCCCATTGGATTGGCTCTGCATGGGTCGCCTCCGACCCTGGATAGGACATGGCGCCCCGTGGGGCAGGACCCGAATACTCTGCATAGTCGACGGTGCCTTGTCTGTAAAGCAGGGCCTGTGCGAGACCAGAGCTCCGCGTCGTTGGCTGGCTGGAGGCTCGTGCGTGCAAACGTGCTGCACCTTCGTCCTGCCGACTTTGAGTACCACCAACGTGCGACGTGTCACTGGCGTCCCTGGATGCGCTGAAGGAGCCAAAACTGACTGGGCGCGAGACGAGTGGAGGGGAGGGCGCAGCGCGGGGGATATGGATGGAGGAGGGGACGTAGGTACGCAAGGTGCGTGAGAAGGATTCAAGTGCCGTCTGCTCCCTGTGAATAAAGTGTTGGACATCAGCTGCTTTATCTACCAATGACTGGAAACTGAGAAAGGGCATGAACAAGTACGGGTCACTAGAAGTGCACGAGAGTGAAACGTGTGACGCTTCCGAGGCATGTCGTCTGTGAAGAAGTCGAGAGTGGGGGATGATGTCGTAAAGGTTATCTGTGCATCAAAGCGTGGCACCTAGATAGGTCACGCCAGCCACGCCTACGAACGCATGTCCATCACAATGTGTTCGCAAACAAGTGGTTATCAGGAACATATGGAACCGTCCCCAACAGCAGAAAGGATCGCCAACCTATTAGAATCGTAAATGGATAGAGGACTTACCGCGCAAGGATAGGAGACCGGGTATGACCCGCCGACAGCGCCAGAGTGTCGATGGATGGAGACAGAACCAATGCCAACTCGTTGGGGGAGATGGGTGCGAATCGGGGCCTGATAGGCAGTGGGTGTGGCGACCGTACAAGGGGCAAGTCCGACTTGCCCGAGAGGTCGTGTATGATGGGTGGGAGTGGCGCTTGGATAAAGGGCGGTGACCTATGTCCGGATACGAGTCTTAGCCCATGCTCGTCCACGACATCGTCATCGCCCCCGTCCCCGTATTCGGGCTCGACCCGGACTCCCGGGACTTGGTGCGACGGGGCCAGTGCGGGGTGGTCAAAGTCGAGCAGTGTGATGAGGGTGGGTGCGGGAGAGAGGTTGGAGGCGGTCGCGGATTCGGGTGTTTCTGCATAAGGCACGGTCAGATCGTCCGTGTGGTCTGAGGCGGATATGGTGATGGGAAGAGGTTGCGCGGGGGTTGGTGGCGAATTAAGGGAGAGCATATTGTCGATGCTGTTAGTGAGAGACATTGAATGTGGTCCATTAGAAGAATGGTTTGCTGGCATGAAATATGGATGAGAGGATGTGACTCAGAATGACGTCCGAATAATGAGGATGGAAAGCGAGCCGTTGTAATTGAATACAAGGCACAAGCCGGTATCAAGAGATGAACAGTTGCTAGAATCGAGACGAATGCTGGACGGTGAGGAGGAAAGAGCACATTCGCTCTCTCTCTCGAGTTGCTGCCTTGGCAAACAGGGCGATCTGACTACTTCTCATTTATGGGAACAAGTCACGTGGCCCCGCTGTTTGTCGCTGTTTTGGGTCTCTTTTAGCCATCTTAACGTTGACTCGGGCAGAGGACGAACGTGTCTATTTTTGGCCAACTAGGAATTTTATTCTCTGTCCGTTTCGCGTGCAAGGCTCGTCGTACCAAGTAGCGAGGGCGACTGACATGTTGTTATGCATGTCTGTTAGCAAAATCGCTATTGCAGTGATTAAACGGCTTACGAATCCGCATACGACCGTATTTCGGAAATCTTCTTCCATTTCAGCTGTCACCCAGTATTAGGAACGGGCACCGCATTCCGCGTTCCGCATTCTTGTGGAAATCCAAAAGGCGCGAAATGACTGGGTGGCTCCTTGATTGGTTTTATCGGGATCTCATCTGTTTTATCTGTTTACCGATAACGCCATTCCTGGCGTTTATCAGCGGGTTTTGCCACTTTGGCGACGTCCGACGACCGACGCAGCTTTCATACACCGGAATAGGGAGACTGCTCCATATCTTATTCACTTGTTCCTTCCGATCCTGAGCTAGTCATCTCGTCGCGCGTGACTCGATGATCATCGAGTTGATTAAATGAAATCTATATGTCGCCCCCGAGTCAACAACGATGAACATGTGACCAAGCTGAGAACGTACCTCCAATGGCCAAGTCGAGTAGGCTAGAACGACCACTGTGGAATGTACGTGTCGCCGTTTTTTCCACACAACACATCGGGAGGGGAAAAAAAGGGAGACCATGCAAGGGATTTGCCGTGCAATGGCGATGCCAATATTATTTTAACGGGTTCCCATCCTCGTGCTCGTGCTCGTGCCCCATCTATGTATGTCAGCGGTTCGATCGGTACACATGACAGCCCCTTTCAGGCTCTGGGGGAAAAGAGGTTTCTCGTCGGCCGGTGCACATGTCAGCCCTTTCAGGTTCCGGGGAAAAAGACGTTTCTGGTCGACCGGGGACCCCTTGGGACGCGTATGTGTGCGCCAAAAGCATGGGTAACCCTTGATAGATAGATAGATATGTATACAAGTACGTGTGTAAAACGTGTGGACGTCTGCGTGAAGTGGTGCAGTGGATATGTCAAAAAGGGCCCAAAGAAGAATGAGTTACTCTTTTTTTCCCTTTCCCTCCCTTTTCTGTTTCCGGGTTTTCGGCCTCGTGGTAACCGCGAGGCGTGCTTCGACGTGGACGCTATACGTACACCGCGTCACCTCAAACTTTGCTACTCCGACGTCACCGTCAGCGTATGCCCAGAGCCCCAAACCCAAAAACGAAATTGGCAGGTGCCAGTGGGGAGGCAGGCAGGCAGGAGGCCGCGATTTAGAGCTGCGGTGTTATCGCTGTTGATGATCGCGGTCTTACCAACACGCTGTAAGCACGCCACTCGCGGGATTGGCGGCTGAAGATGGCTCAAGAAGGTAGTACAGCTGTGCATAGATCTAGAGCAGCTACTTATCCCAGTCACGCGTGGAAGATCAGAAGGTAATTCAATTCGTTCATTCATCAAAAGGTACTGCGGCCGGCAAGCAGGCAGGCTTATTCGTGGTGATGTGACGGCGCGTCAATATTATATGTACAGCGGCGCTACTGCGGCTGTGTGGGTCCGCCAGTGTGTTGGGCTGGACGGAGGTATGAAGAGGCGACTTGGCCTTGTCATGAGCGTATGTCGCCGTCAAGATTGGCGTGTGGCGATGGCGTCGGGAGATGTCGTACATCGCCGCGCCGCCAGGGGAGGCAGCAACCAGTAGCCAGTAATAGGCAGGTTATTGTCAGCCACAGGGCCGTCACAGGCATGTGAACAATTGGGCGTGTTTTAAATTTGCGCTCGTCATCCCGCGCTTCTATACCTGTGTGATCGATTGCCCGAGAAGGAGAAGTGGCGAGTGAAAGTTGAGAATTCGGCTGTGCGCGGCGGCCTCATGTCAGCATGCGTGTCGAGCGTCCATCATGAATCACGCATCAGGATCAGAGAGCGAGGTAGGGGGCGCGGTGCAACGCGTGGAAGCGGAAGGCGGACCGGTGTGGATGTGTGCTGCGGAGGCGGGAGATGACGCGCAGGATCGGGCCGAGACCAAAGACCGAAGCCGGGGGGCGGGAAGAGGCGAGAAAGGTTGGACGTGGCGGGTCCTCGGACATGCACGTTTGGTGAAGCGAACACGAGGCGGATGAGTGGGGATATGGACATGCGGCGGGACGCGGTGCGCTGGGGTCCTGACCGCGTGACCGGGCGGGGCCGGCGCCGGCCGGGGCGGCTCGGGCGGCGTCGAAAGCGAAAAGAAAAGCGTTTATCAACCCGTCTTCTGTCCGACATGCTGCTCTCTCCCCGCCATGCCTGACAGTCCCTCTCAAGACTTCCACGATCCGCCCCCGCCCATCCCCCACTCGCATTCTGCTGCCCAGCTCGCCACTCTTCTTGCCGACGCTCTCAAGGATGCCGACGCTCTCCGTCGCGAGCTCGCGGTCACAAAGAAACGCGCCGACGACATCGAACATCGCTTCGCTGCACTCTCCTCTCTCGCTGACTCAAAGCTGCCCCAGGCTGACTCTGCTCGTATCATCCAGGAATTTGACCAGCGGGCAATCGACGCTGAGGCTGCTAGAGACGAGTCCGAGTCACGCAGACGTCTCGTCCTCGACAATTGGCTCCAGCTCGACCGCTTCCTCCAGACCATTGAGGTGCGTGCCGCAGATGCCCGCGCAAGCTTTGCAAAAATTATCGCAGAGGGCGCCGGCTCCCTCATTCTCGCGACCCTACCCCTGCCAGGCGGCGTCCCCGTGCCGTATTCCTATCCCGCCTCTGGAACTATGCCTCCGCCCCCAAATCACGCTAGAACCGCCTACCCTTCTGCCGGGCGGCCTTCCTCACATGGCCATCGATCTACCCATTCCCAATCCTTCCCTCCCATGCCCCTGCCACCCCACCCCACCCCCAACGGAGGTACCCGCCGTCAAAGGGAGGAAAGTCTAGACAGGGCTGGCTATGTCGATGCTCTCCCTGGTCAACCCCCGCCCAAAAAACTCAAGGGCTTTGGTGACGATCGCCGCAGTCGTGACGAACGAACGACCTACTCCGAGTCGGTGAGAATGCCCTGCAACCGACGAATCTAACGAGGCTAATTCTCTTTGTCGTAGAATCTCGCTTATTTGCATCAGCGTCATCAGCCTTTACCCCCGCAAGCGATTGACGCTCGTGAGCGTATCTACCAAGAACGCGAACGTCGTCAGCCTCAGGCGCGGATGATCGTCCCTCCTACGGGAGAGTCGGACCATCCTAATCACAGAGGACGCAGCCGCTCGCGCTCGCACTCATCCAGTCATTCTAGCAGGAGCTCTTTGTCTGTGGACGAGATGCTGCTCGAGGCTGCGAATGGGAATGGAACGCCCGCATCGGCGGGTGATACTAGCTCTCAGCGCTCCCACCGTCGCCGGCGTCATAGAGAGGATGCCACTAATCAACGTTATCCCCCATCAAATGAATCTACATTACATACAATTCAACAACAACAGCAGCAGCAGCAACAGCAACCGCCACAGCCACAAGGACAACAACAGCCACATCCTCCCCAACGACCCCAGGGTGATTCTCCGCCCCCTCAACAACTTATTCATACTTACAGGCCACGCGCGCCTCATGCCTCTGCGTCTGTGCCATTAGTGCCGGAAAATCACATTGGCGCCATGCCGGCAGGGTGCCACGTGCAGCCTATTCAGACACACGTATTTGCGCCCGTTGTCACCGGAGCTCCGCAGAAAAAGAATAAATTTTCTGCTAGTGGTGCGAGTGTCGGTAATCTCGCGAGTGGCACAGGTCAGTTCTCGCCGGTATGGTCTAACTGGGAGGTATTTATTTTTGGACTGTTTAGGATCTAGTGATGCGCCGCCTCCTACGCCTCAGCATGTGTATCCTCCGGCGAACCAGCAGGGGCAGCGGATATGCCGTCAATGCGGTATGCCGGGACGTTACAAGGAGGGCAAGTGCGTGGAGAAGTGGGGTCCTGGGCCAATGGGTCCAGGAACCGTGTGTGATCGGTGCGTGTGCTTATTTACGTTTTAGGGGGTGGCTAATTAAAGTTTTTCTCGTTTTGTACGCAAGTTGCCGCAAGAAAATGAAACGAGTTGAGCGGAGAGGGAATTTGGAATCACAGCAGCTTTCTGCGACGAATTCGTTGAGCAATGTGGGTGCACTTCAGCATCAGCCACATCAACAGCATCCACATCAGCAGGGTCAGCACCAGGCAAGCCAGCATCAGCAAAATCAGTCTCAGCAGCCTCATGTGCCGCCGCCACCGCAACAGCAGCCGCAACAGGCGCAGCAAACACAGCCCGTCCCTCCCCGGAACGTGCATCAGCAGTCGTCGTCTGTAGCCTCCGTGGCGTCTGATCGGGGATTGCACCGGACAGATACCCTGGTCAGTACGGCACAGGCAGCAGGGGCGTATCTTGGGAGGGAGCGCGACGAGTCTGACGCGCGGAATGCGCTTGTGGCGGCTGTTTCTGGAAATAATGGTGGGAATGGAGGTGGGGGCAAGGCGGTGGTGAATCATCATCACTCCCATCATCCTCATGTGGGGAGTAGTGGGAATGGGAGGGGGGTGCCGTTGAGTCCACCTCCGGCAATTGCGTCGATCAATGATGAATTGCCGGTGTCGAATGTGGGGCGTGGTGTTGGAGGAGGAGCGAGTGGAGGAGGAGGATCACGCGCGCAAAGCCGGCCGAATTCGCGGAACGAGCGTCTAGCGTCTGGTGGAAATTCGAAGAGGTCTCCGTTGAGTGTGGCAGAGAGTAGAAGCCGGACGTCGGTTTCGCCCTCACAGATGGACGTGGACGCTGATGCGGATGCGGATGCGGACGCTGATGCCGAGGCAGAGGCGGAAGCGGAGGGGGAGGCAGAGGCGGAGGAGGAAGCGGAAGTGGATCCCGATGTGGATGCTGAGATTGAGGGCGCGTTGGAGGCTACTGTGGGGGCGTCTGATGCTGATGACGAAATTCTGGAGGCGGTGGGTGAACGTTGACGCTGAGGCTTCGTGTTTCCTGGTTTCCTCCCGCCTTGCCCCATTTTTTTTTTCTTTTCGCTTTCTCTCTCTCTCTCTCTCTCTCGTCTCACGTTTCACTGAAACCATCTCATTCACATTGTGGCTCATACATCTCTTGCCTTTGCTTTTGCTCTCTTATGTGCCATGCCATGCCATCATGACCATGAAACCCCACGTACCCCCAACGTAATCCCTTACCACGACTCGTACACACAAAAGCTGTTTTTTTTTTTTTTGCCCTACATTAGTTAAAAATGTGATATCAAATGTACAATCAGAGAGTAGCGTTCGCTATCAAAATGGGGGGCGACGATCGGCCGCGATTGCCATAGAGAGTAAGTGGCTTCCCTTTCTTTTCCTTTTTCCGTCCGTTGCCGCGTGTTGTTGTTTTTTGTTTTTGTGGTGGGGACCCAATGTGGGTGGTGTGCGGTTTCGGGCCGTGGGCCGAGCTCGTGGCCCGGAGCGTGGGGTGCGTGTGAGTTGATGGGATGTGGTAAGGATCGAATGGCTCTGGTGGGTACGTCAGCCTGCCAGGGTGTACTATTTGTGTAATTGACATACGTACGGCCATGATCGCTGTTGTTCTCCTTGCCCTGGTACGCCTTGTGGCCTCCTCCCCACTGCCAAATCTTCTTCTTCTTCTTCTGGTCTGTGTGAACGCGAAGAAGAACTTGGAGCCGTACGAGTATGTTAATCCGTATGTTTTTTTTCTTTGTTTTTTTTTTTTTTTTTTTTTTTTTTTGTTTTTACACCCCTTGGCGTTGGATGCTGACAAGCGCTTGTTGTGTGTGGGCCAGACTCATCGGTAACGGGGGCGACACGCCCAACGGCTCAGGCGGGATGATACCCTCGACGGGTCCCCCATTCCCAATGACCCGCTGGGTCGCGCAGACACATCGCAACTTTGTCTCGCGCGTCCCGTACAACCACTCGGACTCGGACGTGATTCGCGGGTTCCAGGCGACGAGGCAGCCCGCGATTTGGATGGGCGAGAGCGGGCCAGTGGCACTTGTCCCTGGCTTCGTGGCCCCCCCGCACCAGGGAGAGGTGAAAGTCGGCTTTGAGGAGCGCGGGTTGAGAAAAGTGGTTGGCTCAGAGGTGGTGACGCCTGCGTATTACGCGGTCGAGTTGGAGGACGATGTTGGGGGTGGTGGGAGCGTGTTGGTCGAGCTGTCTTCCTGTGCGTTTTTTTCTTTTCTTTTACATCCCTTCCCCCCCACCCCACGCTAGTTATCGCGGCTGACGACGCGCCGTGAAGCGTCCCGCGTGGGCCATTTACGTTTCACCTTTCGTCCTTCCTCGCGCTCGTTCGTGCCTTCCATCATGGTAGAAGTCACCCGTCCGAGCGTGATCACGTCCACGCCGACAAACGTGACGTATCCGACTGGGCAGGTGACCCTTTCACCTCCTGCCGCTGTCGAGATGCGTAGTCAAAACACCTGGGCTGCTGCTGCTGCTGCTACGTCGCCCTTGATCGAAGTATCCGGATACACGGACGAAAGACAGGATCGGATCATTACGCCGATAAGTATCGCGGACAACGCAAGCAAGTTCAAAGGCTACTTTTGGGCCCAGATCTCGGCTCCCACTTTGGATCTGGTAGCAGGGGAAACGGTGGAGTATGGTATCATCCAGAATCGGACGGTGCAGTCTAATTCGCTTTCTGCTTCGGGTCCTCTTTTATCGGCCTATACCATCTTCTCCTCGGCGCACGGCAACGAATTGGTGATTGACGTCAGAGTCGGAACCTCCCTCATCTCTGAGTCGACGGCCCGGTCCCACATCGCTATTGAATCACCGCCAACGAGCTCGTTTGAGGATACCGTTCGCACGGTTCGTGAGACCTGGGCGGAAAAGCTGGGAAGGATCACGATTGAAGGTGCAACAGATGCTGAAAAAGAGACGTTCTACACCAGCGTCTTTCATGCTCTGACGGTGGGGTCGACATTTGTCTTGTTCTTTGACCGCCATATTATATATATATTTGCAGTACCCGAATGAGCAAATTGAGAATGGCAAGTACTGGAGTGGCTACGATGGCCAGGTTCATGAAGCCTCCGCGTCCTATACTGGTTACTCAGTCTGGGTGCGTTTGTGGTGGACCGTCGTTCGTTCAGAGACCGAGATTAATTCGCTTTTAGGACATTTATCGTGCTGAATGGGCTTGGCTCATTCTGATGGCACCCGAGCGGCTACCAGGTATGATCAACAGCATGTTGGCGGACTACAAAGAGGCATGTGTCTCTCACTCGTTTCAACACGGGGGGGTTTATAACAGGGGTAGTATAGGGCGGGTGGCTTCCCATGTGGAAAAACATTGTAGAGACGAACATCATGGTGATACGACATCCCATTCGGAACCGGCCGCCACCTCACTTGTGAAACGGTTCTAGGTTGCGACCCATGCGGACTCACTCATTGCCGAAGCGGTTATCAAGGGCGTTACGGGATTTAATCAGGAGCTGGCGTGGGAAGCTGTTTGGAAAGACGCCACCGTCGCGCCCGAGGACGATTGGACTGTGCAGTACGTGATGGCCCCGCAGGGACAACAACGTGTTGACTCGTGTATCCCAGATACTTTGATAGAGAAGAAGTGAGGGATCGAAATTGACAAAAAACTTGGGGAGATCAGACATACTCAAGAAATTTCTTTCTCTTTTCTGTTTATAGAATGTCGATTACGAGGTAAGGGCCGGTCTATCTTCGGTTTGCAACGTTTCCGGAAAAGGTTGGGTTGCGGATGATATCCACTCTGAGAGCGCTTCGCGTACATTGGATTATGCTTGTTAAGCGACTGTTTCCCTTTTGGCTTATCCGTTGTGGTTAACGCTTCTTTAGATGACGATTACGCCGCGGCTATGCTAGCACGGGCTCTTGGAAAGCCCGAAGAGACTGTCGATTTCCTTTTGAGTCGTGCCATGAACACACCTTTTCATATTTGGAATTCAGAAACCCATTTCATGGAAGCGAAATATGCCAACGGTAGCTTCGCGGGTCAGGCGGCTGGATGGACAGAAGGTTCGCTTCCCAACTTGGCTTCTCTTCGGCACAGCATTAAAAGTAGAGGCGAACCCATTACAGGAGACATGTGGGCGTATTCGTTTGATGTGGTCCATAATATTCCTCGCTTGATTAAAGAACGTGGAGGAAACGCTAGCTTTGTGAAAAGCTTGGACGAGCATTTCGATGGCGGTCATAATGACCACACTAACGAGGTGCGTGTGTGTGTGTGTGTGCGGTTAATGCGGAGATTCGCCCTGGTAACTAACTTGGACCGCTCTTTGCCCTCATTATGCATATATCCAGCCTTCTCATCATATACCTTACCTTTATGCACTAGCCGGCGCTGCGTACAAGACACAGGAAAGGGTTAGGGAGATTGCCGTTAGCAATTACAACAATTCGGTCAATGGGCTGTCTGGCGTGAGCCGCAATCATCTCCTAGTCTTAGAGTGAGTGAGCGCTGACGTTTCATTTCGTTTCAGAATGAAGACTGCGGGCAGATGAGCGCTTGGTACCTGTTCAGTGCAATGGGTCTCTACCCTGTCAATCCTGTTTCCGGAGAGTATGTCGTGGGATCGTGCGTTGTCCATGACAGAATTTCTCCATCTGCGACAACTCATACATATTCCAGTCCTTTCCACGACAAAATCACTGTCCGACTTCCGCCCATCCCCGATGCGCGGGAAGAACGGACGTTGACCATTAGTGCGCCAGGCGCGCGAACAAGGCCTTACGTCAAAAGTTTGACAATCAACGGAGTGACCGTCACTTGGCCTGTCGTTCGCCATGATCAGATTGTGAATGGCGGAGAAGTGGTGTTCGAGATGAGCAACAAGGTCGAGGCCTGGGGAAACGGGCTCCTGACGGTGAGGACGTCGTGTCTACAGCAATTGTGCTCAATTTGTTCCAGAAGTCTGCGCATCAGCACGTTGAGCTGTGACTTGAACTTTTTTGTCACGGATACCCACAATAAGATGATCATGTGGGGACTTTTGCACAATATGTTTATGTCAATGTCAATGTCAAAAAAAAAAAAAAGATAATTGAACCCTGACATTACACGTCTTGACCAACGCCAATCAGTTGGCATTTCAATTGATCAAAGCTTGATATGCTCACAGTCGGCGATTATTTGCTTGCGAATGATGTCCTGGCGATTTTCGGAGGACCGGTGCGGCTCATGAGTATTCCGATTGTTGGGTGCTTGTCACATGTTCAATTGTCCATGGGAACATGAGCGTCGCTCTGTCCCAGCGCCGACGTGCGGGCGGGGAATGTGGACTGCCGATGAGTGCGCGTGGAGCGGAGAATGAACTTCGCGATATTTTAAGAGCATGAAGCAGCAAGATTCGATCCATCTTAGCGTCGATGGTCGGCCGCAGCCGACTGACAAGAGCCAAATCGATACAGCAGGCCCGAGCCGTAAATTGAACTTGGCACTGTGCAAGGTTTGGCGCCGACTCGGCGTTATCCAATGCACCATCACTCGTCGACTCTTGAGTGTTTTCTTTTTTTCCCTTGAGCTTCGTAAAATTAGGTCTTGATCGCCGATCTGATTCTCTTTGACTTACCCCCTCATAACTCCGAGGGGACAACGCCTGTTTCAGCAATGCACCTGGACAGGTTTAATTGTGAAAAGTTACTGTAGTAATAGTAATGTGATAGATAACAATCCTGTGCTATGCCACCATAGCTCAAAGGGTTGGCGCTCCAATGACCAAATATCCCCAAGGGCGTCAATCTTTGAGGAGCATAGAATGCTTTTCGTACGTAAGAATGTATAGCTCGACTCTTGGCTGTACCCGATGCTTTTATCAGCGCTCACCATTGTTACCATGACAAAGCGCTGCAATTTTATCCGTTGCACCCTATCAGATAGTAAGCGCTGCCACAATGGAGTTTATTGTTGACATGGCTGTACCGCGTATGCCACCGCAGTGGCATACCATGGGAATTGGCACTGTGAACTTCTTCTGGATCCACTGCGATATCATTCTTCTGTACCTTTCTTTATCGTTCAGGCCTGAAGGCCTCTCAGATGTAAGGTCACTTGTATATGGTGCACGCTTTCAATGCATTGCGGTCCTGACAATCATCGCCTTTGGGAAGGCGCGTGCCTGTTCCTGACACTTGGTAAGCAAACATCGGGCTCAGGCTGATGGGCCATGGCAGTGCCGGGCGTCGTTTTTGCCACTTCCCCGACGTTCCGCTTCAACTTCAACCGTTTCACGCTGGGGGATGAGCTGTTCTTCAAGGAATGGAGTTTCCCTGATAGGTTAGATTCGCCTCTCTTTACCGAGGCCATCACTGAGCACTGATTGCAGAGCATCGTCATCAATTCAGATCAGAGGCCGCGCCCGGGGACCTTATATAAAGAGAGTGAATATCTAATGGTCTGATTATCGTGCTCCTACTACAACCTTTTGATCTATCATGGCAAACTCTACCGCCTCTCACAAACACCTCGGCAAGCAATGTCCCGTTACTGGTAGCCACAATTGGTGCCCTCCCCAGGAAGGGGACAGCAGGTCACCCTGTCCTGCTCTCAACTCCATGGCCAACCATGGGTACATGTGAGTGAATAATGAACCATGTCATAGTAGTATATCTAATACAGCTATCCATGGCCAGTGCCCGTGACGGCCAAAAAATAGGCATCTTTGATCTTTTTCATGGCCTACGCGCTTGCTATGGCCTCACACGTACACTTACCTTCGTACTTGTCGTTGGAGGATTTTTTCTTTTACGGCGGATCACGCCGATCTCACTCGAAGAGATCGGCAAGCACGGCGCCATCGAACATAATGCGAGTTTGGTGCACGTCGATTGCCCCGATGACAAAGAATATGCGCCAATTGCCGTTGTCCCAGAGCTGGTCGACGCCTTGATGAAAGAAGGGGATGCCGACGAGAAGTCCGACGGTTCTGAGCTGACTATCAAAAACCTTGCCGATTTCAGGGTGCGTCGGGAGAGGGAGTGTAGGCCTGTGGATTCTGTCCATGATGTCATTGCGCGCGGAGAAATGGCCATCGCTTTCGGTATGTGGGCCAAAGACCGTGCGGGGATCCCAAAGGAGTGGCTCAGGGATTGGCTTGAAAACGGACGACTGCCCAAGGCCTGGCGCCCAACACATTCACAAGGCCTTCTGGATACGATGAGGAGGTCGGACGAGATTCAAAAATGGATGAAAAGCGGAAAGCTGCCTTCTGGTTCGGACAATTCACTTAGCACTCAGTTATGAGAATGATTTCTTGTTATTTTTTGTACGCTGTTGTACCTTGCCCTACTGTATATCCAAAATTAGTAGTAGTTCATCGACATTGTAATACCCACCTAGTTTCTAGTATTATGAGTGAATCCACTTCGGGGGGCAGGCCTTCCGTCAAGCACGCTGTACGGCGACGACAGCGCAACTGTTGCGGAGAAATGCTAGTGTACGAGGTCGATATTCCCACGTCCTGCTCAACCCACTACCTGCCCGAGTTGCTCATCGACAGTAATCCATCAGGTCTCTCCTCCTGGCCTGGCCAACTTTTTGCTGGTCCTCATGTGACAGACAAGTGTCCAACGCCCCAATTCCAATACTGCAGAACCGCAATCTCAACACGATGAACCAGATGAGTCCATACCCCAATGGATTGTTGGGAACGAAAGCAATGTTTGGGTCCTGAGCGTCTATGGTTCGCTCTTTGGCGGTGCTCTTCCGACTCTCGCCGTACGCACCCTCGATCTCTTCTTGAAATGCTATAATTCAGCGACTGACAGGGCAGACGGTGGTTCAGTAGCCGCAAAATAACAAAAAACGGAATTCTTCAAATTTCTGCGCGAAGAGTCGAGGTTGTTACTACCCTCGGCAAACCTTTTTCCTGGTGGGAACTCTCTCAAACGCCTTTCAGCAGACTAGAACGGAAAATCAACAATAAGGATGGAAATGTATGGAAACCTGTAGAATCCACTCTCTCCAAAAGATGAGGCGCGCCGGAGAGGGATTATCCTTACCTACTAGGCCCACATGTTGAGAATGGGCGCCAAGTGGTCACCGGGCTGACACGAATTCTCCAACAGACACCTCTCATGTTGAATCCTTTGCTCAACATCACCCTTTCACGCGACTGGCTCTTTCCCTCTCTTGACATCATGCGTCTGCAGGTGTACCTTGTGCAGGCGCTATGTTCTCTCTCGCCTCGGTAAACGGTACACCCATCAACCCTCGTGCTCCCGTCTTTGCTCAGCTGCCGGCATCTCATCGGAAGAAGCCGACACCATCGTATCGTCTGCGGCGGGGTACCCTGATTTTGTCTGTGCCTTGGAAGAAAAGGGAGACAACCGTCTGACCGATATCTAGACCGCTTTGGCGACGTGGGGCCCCCTTGTCAATATTTCATTCAAGGGTGTGAATCATATCCCTCTCCATTCCTTCAAACCACAAGCCCCGCATAGTATTTAGCGAACGCTTTGTATCATCATTAACCATCATCTACCTGCTTGTCGAACTCAGACTCAAGTCTCCTATCGCTCCTCAACCTTCCAACATGAACACTAATAATCTGGCATTGGAGATCAAGCGCCGCGTCAGGCAGAATCAGGAGCGAGAGGAAGAGTTTCTGAAGTCGCGAGGACGTACCTGCCTCCTCGTCCGCTCATGTATTGCACTGGTCAGGGATATGGAAACCCTCGATGAGAAATCAAATCGGGTCGTTGCCCCCCCTCAACATCAGTGATATACCCTAGAGGTCGACGCGGAAGAAGTAGAGTTAGGGCAAGATTATAGGGCGTACAGGCAGCAAGACTATAGGGCGTAAAAGTTCCTGTTCTAGGGCCCCGCATGCATGTGGGGGTGTTCACGTGGGAGGTGTACGTCGCGAGCGATACGTTTTGTGGGTGAGGTGCCGTGGGATATCATGGTAGGTCTTTTATCCTTGACTCGTCATCGTTGGCTGACTGACTTTTGGGGACAGATGAAAGTAAAACAACCTATAGCCTCCACTTCCGACCACATTGACGAATTATACTCCAACGGAAGATATCAAAGAGTGCGTACTTCTTGGCTCGTTTGCGTCCACCTTTCTTGACAGGAAGTAAACAGGTTCTGGAGCCTGATCAGTCGATCTGGGATGCGTTTTTTTGCGACGATGGGGAAGTGAGCGATGAGGTGAAGGCGAACCCGGCGGGCGCTGCAGGCAGTGGTAGCGTGGGGACGCGGGCGACGCCAGAACCGGCAGATGGTGTAGTGCGGGTCGGGGAAGATGGGTGGAATGTGGATGGACGAAAGGTGGCTCCGAATGCCGTGTCGGTGTCGTTGACAGCACTGCCAGCACTGCTACTACTAATACTGGGCCACGATGGCGGCGACGACGACGAGTAATGCACCCACGACGAGGATGTGGATGGCGACGGATGTGTTTGGGGGTTTGCAGTGGGCCTTGGGACGGGACCTCGGCCAGCTCAGGCTCTGCATCTGGACCTGGCTCGCCCTTCTCGGGGCCCGCGTCATCCTTGTTTCCTCGATACCAGCATCTAATCTGCTCTACCCTAGTGTAGGGGATGATGTAGATGTTGAAGGCGTACCTCCCGCTATTGATGGGCGCTGCTGTTGGATGCGCGTCGACGACTGTTGCTGCCACTGCCGATGGTGATGTGGCGAGCGGGCCCGTACCGAGCGCGCTGAGTTTTGTGCTCGGCCAGACGGGAGGCGGTGGATTGCGTTGGGCTGGGAATGAGTTAGCCGGTTTGTTTCTCTGGTTCTGAAGGAACTAGGTGGTTGATGGTGCAGACCTACTGGTCTTCTCTATTACACTCGAAGTGAAGAGGTTGTACGTGTTCCAAGGAGCGGGAGTGATGTATGTGCACTCATGACGAGAAATGAGCTGGCCTCGTGGATGATGACGAGAATCAAGCCCGGTAGTGACGGGGAGGATAATGAAGATGAGGAAATAGTAGCTGGAGTAACACAAAGTAATGCCGACGCGCGGGGGACTACACATCAAGGGTGCCATTTTTACCTCCAACCATTGACAATGAAGGAGTAGGAGACGTTACGTTCTTGATACTTGCATCCGAGGTGCGTTTTCGTCATTCGTGACTTGGACATCGCGCTTACGTATTCCAGGCCATCGAGAATGTCATTGATCACTATTCGCCGATTGTTGATACATACACATCACATTTTTCCAAGAATTGGGCACTTGTCCAACCAAGAATATGATAATATAAGGTGAATGAGCTCGACATACTTTTCGCATTGAACCCACCGATCGTCCAAGATTTAGAAAGGAACTATGGATGTTAAGAGCAGAAGACTGTGAAAGCAAGGGTCAGCGTTTTGCAGGAATGGCGATGGACACCACCTTTACCTTGCCGACGTTGGGACAAGAGTAAAACAATAGGCTATCTATGAGGCCGATGAAACCAACACTGGCATAAGCACATCCTATCCTCAACTCTTCCGCGAAGTATATAGCCTCGCCAATGTCCTTAAATCCTTCGGCATCACCAAGACCTGCCAACGTCATGATAAGCCGTCCCCGCCTTACTCGCCTGCCCCTGCCTCAATGCTACGTCTTTGTAGGATTTTCTAACCTACAGTGGCATCTAATCGAGGACTGCCCCACTTGCCCCTATCCTCCTTGCCGCGTCCGACGACACTGACAGCCACCTTTCTACCTACCCATCGCTCGCGACACCGCGCCGCACGAAGCGTCGGCGAAATGGCGGTAGCTTGCCGTGACTTTCTTTGCTTTTGCTACTAGCAATATCCTTGCAAATTATTCCCAAGTCAGGACGTTTCAAGGAATAAGCAAAAGAGCAGGCAATTTGCAAGTCAAAACGCCTGAAGAGTAATCATTCAAGTAAGTGTGAAAGTAACTAGAAAGACAATGGCAATATTAACAATGAGAAAGACCTCCGACGAGGCCAACGCAGGCGTCAAACAGTGGATTGCAACAGAGAACTGGGGTACTTAGCCATCGTCTCCTATCTTTCCAACCTGGAATTTCTGAACCACCTCTTATCCACCTGCTGGTGACCACTGCTGCCGTCCATAAAGAAGTAAAAGGCCTGGAGAATGTTCAAACGTCACTCATGTCTCGAGTCTCCGAGCTGAAAGATCTTCAACCAACAACAACTAGAAAAGCGATTATTCTTTTTGTTGTCCCGACCACTTTGGGGGCAACTTAAGCATAGCACACAATCAGGAATGCAGCCACAGTAGTTGGTATGAGAAGACTGCTCAGTACGTTCTTGCGTTACCAGAAAAATAGGTGTTTAATCATGATACCAATAACAATGATTGTAACAATTGTACCAAGTATTCAGTACATATGAATCGATGTGGTTGTAGGACTCGATTTTGTAACTGAGGCTCTCGTCTAACGCGCCCACGACATGCCACGCTGAGTCAAATAAAGGGCTCACTAAAAACCTCTGTTAACGAGATTTTGAACACTGCAAGCTCTATTCATGGAACAATAGCTATTTGTGCCGAGGGCTTTTACTAGTAATCTATCCGGACGATCAGGGGATGCCACTTGGACGTTGCGGACCCATCGGATGCCGCTATGGTGGAGCCGATCACCGTTCGTGAGTACTCCCGTGGACTGGAACCTGGTCTGGAGTTTCTATCAAGCAAGCTAAATTCTCCGCACTGGCCCAATAACGCAAGTAGCATTGTCCTAACGGGAAACTCAGAGCCGACGATCCTAGTGTTTGTGGTTGGAAGGCCACGTCCTGGATACAAGCACGTAAGTCCTGTCACTAACAAGTTTAGCTGATCAATTTGGACGCTGACTGAACAACCCAGTAACCTAGTCCGAAGAGCTAGGAGGCCCGTCAGATCTCCGGAAATTTTTTGCAAAGATTAATTTATTGCATCGTGCAGAGCTCATATTGGCTGAGCTTGTCTTTAGACGTCAATCCTTCTAATAAGCTGATAAGCGATCAGTTAAAGACGCGGAAATGGATATCATGTCCGACCGCCAGTTTCATCCCCATGGAGAGTCTTTATATTCTATCGCCGCGTTAATAGCAGCACGCAACAACATCAAGAAGCACAGCGGATGACGGCATACTGACTCTCAGGCATCAGATCATTTGGCTCGCATCATGATTTACCTACGCCCTTAACACGCGGTGGAGCTTCGCTATAGTTTGAGCTACACCTCCTTCATTTATCATACTTTATCAGGTGAAGAGTCGTCTTGCTCCACCACGGGTCTAGAGCCAAGTTATTGCGGTCGATGGTAGTCTACGACGATCAACGGAGATGATGATATTAATGTAACGATAACGGGAGAATGGGCCAGAACAGGAGTTTGCTATTCAGCGCTTGCTATTTGTTACCTATGCTCACGGACCTTCTGAACTTGCTGTGTCTCGCAACTGTCAATTCGGATATAAGACGGTGAAGATCTCGTAACTCCTAAAGCGTTGTTGGTTAGTATATCGGCTATAGTTATCTCCATAAATTCATCTCAGGCGACGGTGGCGGTCATACAACCGTTACAGTCACGATTTGGCGGCAGCCTGGACCAAGAATCGGACCGAATAGTGGAGCAGTAGTCAGAGTTGTGGGTTGCAGAAGGAGATCATAGTGTACCAATTGCCATTACTCAAATTCTTCTAATCGTTGAATTCACATCTGTATCTGGAGCTGCTGATCAGGGCAACCTCAATAATGAAGTGGTCCAAGTCGCCACGACTTGGAAGCACGTAGCCCATGGGTAAGTACTTTGGACGTGTGTAGCTGAGACGGTCCATTTTTCCCCTCCTCGGATACAATGTGGTGCCGCAAATCGGTTAGACTTTATTCCCTACATGAAATGTTGGAAAGAAAAATGGCGCAGGTCACCAACCGATGTCATCATGGTCAGGGTGAGATGACCATTTTTATTTGAATGCTTAGTAGAAGTCACGCGTGTATTGTGCATGGGTAAAGCATTGCGGCAGAGTCTGAAATATGGGGTTAGATAGCTTCAATGTAAACCAGTGATTCTCATACGGGTCGGGCGATCTCCGAAGCGGTTGAATACAACACGACTCTAGTCCCTGTCTCTTCGCTGACAAGGAACAGATCCTTAGCAGTTGTGCTGCCTCCTGGGTCATACCCGTCTTCCCTTGGGGATGAATTGGCGATCTGGACCGCGCCACTGGCAGAACAGAAAATGTACGTCTAGAAAGGCCCAGAGGATCTTCTGATCGTCGGATACAATTAGAACGTAATAAGTGGCAGGTGGGAAGTAGATCATACCCTATTTTGCTACCCCGAATTAAGGTCGGATCGACATTGAGAATGGGTACCAGATTCTTATCACTGTATTTGTTGTGAAGTGACGATAAATTAGCTACATAAGTCCAAATCAAGCCTGCCATCACGATCTTCACACCTGAACAGATTTGTTACTCCATATTTTGTAGACCTTCAAGACCTTTACATAAGAAAGATGGGGGACGAGGTTTGGCCATGGACCTTGGAATTCTTTCCGGTGCTAGTGGTAGCAATCGATGCCGCAAGACGGCGCCGAATGCTTACTGACTCTGTGTTACGCATTGATGCATCAAGGCGACAATCATCGCATCGTGGCCATCAGGTTCAGACTCCGCGAAACCCGTACTGTTTGAATTTTCAGCCTTGTTCCCAGGTTCTGACCTAGCCTTGTTAGTCCAGCGATATAGCAGCCGTGTGGGTTCTTCTCAATCATTTTTGCGAGGCTGTACTACATCGTGGACGCATAATTGTAAAATTTCCGAGGTGTCGCCGAATGGACAGTTGATCCGACGGCATGCAAGCCATACGCTCAATGACCAGTGCTCTAGCGCTTGCTTGATTGACAAGCCCAGGAGGTGAAGAATGTGATACGACACAGAATAGATACTTCCCAAAACAGCATCACTGATTTTTCTTACGCCGTCACTGCCATGCGATGCCTGAGACTTTGATTAAAAAAACTTGAAGCACCTTTCGTCCGCATCCTCGGACGGAACTGCCTTGGATCGCACGTTTCAAGTAGGTATTTATTTGAATTCTCCTATAATAGGACCCGGGACAGCCACGTATGCCCCCACGGCGCAACGCATGGAACCATGGGTGTAAGTCGGATCCACCGGACTAATAGGCTTGGTAGATGCCCGTGATATGGACCACATTGCTGGGCTCGCGTCCAACCTTGGCATGAGAAGGGATTAAGTCCACTGTTTTCACGCACGAGTACTTGCCTCGGCGGCATATTTAGGGATAATTCACATGTGGAGATGAACCGCTGATATCATTGCCCGTTCTTCGTCGCTTGTCCACGTATGTGTATTCCCTTGGCACGCGTGCTCAAAAAAATCGTAGCAATGAAAAACATAACCGTTTACAGACAAAGCATGGCAGGACTATTATTATAAAGCAAATACCAATCTAGCTCATCTCCTATTTTTACGATCAATTCTGCTCGTGAAGTCGTCATGAAACAGGAACCGTGATTGACAATTTATATTCGTTTTCGGCCTTCACGCTTTCCCAAAATAGTCCGTCGGCGAACTCACGGTTGTACAATTGCTGATTGTCGAGTTGCTATTGTGACATTATGGGAATGTCAATTAATGTAGGCAAAAAATGTGCTAGTGAAGCCCGGAAACTTGTCAAAATATGGATACAGTAGTTGTCAAATAAGTAAATAATTGTTGCAAAGAGATTACCAATGGTTAACGGAACGCTCATCCTTGAGTGAAGGTTGTTCTGATAAAGTCCGCCCAGCACTAAATGCAGGTCTTAATGCAGTTGAAACGCTGGTGTCCGTCACGGAAGAACGGAGATATGGGGCTGAAGGGCTGTACTTGTGTTCGCAGAGTGGAGTGACTGGAGGCGAGGAAGAAATAGACATCGGTGTAGATGCTCGGAGATGTGATTCCCGATTGTGGAAGAAAACCTCCGTCTGCGAGGTGTGACTGCCGTTCACGAACGAGTCACCAGCCCCAAGAGGCCCTGACCGGGTAGAGTATCGAGGATCATCGTGATAATGGGGGTAGCCCAACGGAGAATGGTTTTCGTCCTCTGATTCGTCACTGATGCTCGAGTCAGGTGTTGGGGAGATGAAACTGTGGTGGTCCAGAGACTGCATCGGCGAGCAACTGCTTACAAAGACAAGATCAGTCTCTTGTGCTCGTCGCCTACGCCTACGAGGGTCTATAGGCTGAGCTCTCGACAAACCGGGAGAGGTGTGGTTGCGATAATGCCGCCTCATGTTGGAATTAACGTTAAACTCTCTACCGCAGTTGGGCCACGGACATCTGAATGCTGTCGTACAGCTAAGTTGAGTTGAATCAAGAGAAAATTACGTAGTAACTTACGCGTGGCACCAGTGTGGGTGTTGACATGGATTCTGAGACTACTAGGGCGATTAAACCGCTTGGAACACGTTGGGCAAATGTGCTTTTTGCCGGCCGCACCACCTGACACTTCACCGTCGTCACTAGCGGCATCCATGACATCGGAAATGCGGCTATCGCCAGTCCTGCTGGAACCTGACGTAGACGCAAGTCCGGGTGTCTCTTCGACTGGGAAAGAGATAGTTGCATATGACTGCGAGGGGTCGGAACCCCTTCTGCTGCGCTCGAAAACTGGCATGTGACAGTCAGGTGCCACATCACTTGAACTCCGCTGGCGATGGTGCATAGCCAAGTGGCCCGCAATGGGTACTGGTGGCACGGAGACCCTGAAGGTGGGCGTCAAACCGTTGCCCATCCCGAGCCGCGACACTTGCCCAGGGTTAGTGTTTTTATGGGGATATGATGCACTTGTCAGGATGTGCTCTAGTGACGAGTTGGAGGGATCTGATCGAAGAACGTTATAAGAGCAGTTGGACGAACTGGTGTGCTTTGCACCGTCAGATGTATGGATGGCGTGCAGCGGAGGAGACTTAGTAGCCGCATCGTGGGATCGAGATCGAGGATCCCTTGACGTTACCATAGGCATGATAGAAGGCGATCGCAACATGTGGGGACTCGGTGGCAAGCCTGAGCTAGAAGCGTAGGGCCTTATGGCGACGTCATTTTCAGGAGTCGCAGGAGGCAGTCTGGATGGGCCGGCAAGGGAACTTATGTCCAATGGCCTCGCAGGCCGATTTGAAATAGGCTATATAAGCATGGTCAATGGAGATTAAAGGGTTTCATGGGACATTTACTCACAGATTGCAAGGCTCGTTGAGGGATGATGTTGGAATGATTCAGAGGGCCATGGGTTAAATGCTCTGGAAAAGTGGAGTTGAGCGGCTGTTCGAAAAGCTGTGGACGGAGGACGAACCTGGGAACATTTCATGGATACTGGGCAGCGAGATGCCCTTGGAGGCAGGAGTGTGATGCATAGCTAACATGTAGATGGCGGGGGGGTTGCAGTCGCGTAGGAGTAGAATATATAGCGGAAAGGACGGGGCAAAGGGAGATCAGAAGTAGGGAGTTTATATAGAATCAGGCTGGAAGGAGGCCATCAGTCTAGAAACCGAGAGGCAAACGGGTAAGAAGGAGAATCACAGGAAGAGAGGCGCTGATAGCGCTGGGGAGGCAGCGCTGATGGGATGGCCTCGGGTTTAGCGTGAGGAGAGGCTGGGAGCGTTCCGCAGAATCGGAGGAAGAAAAGCAGGCGTTTCATGCAGACAGCAACTGACCTTTTTAGGCGACGGCACGTAAGGGACGCCGTGGCCCATCCCCCAAATCAGGCAACCAACGAGGATTGGCGCCTCCCTCTTGACGTTATCGAAGGCACACACACGATCTGCGGCCCATTCCTCCGCACTTTGTACTGCTTTCCGAGGACTCTCTGCGGCCTCTCCCCTCTGCACAGCCCATTGTCCCAGGATCTGCACTCGCCGCCAACTGAGCCGCCTCGGCACTATGCCCCATTCGGTAGTGGAAGATCAGTATGAGAACCATTCCGGCTCGTCTGCAGTGCGGAAGCAAATGAATCCGATTTGGAAACGCAATTTACCACGGGTCGCCCTGCCCTGCCCTCCCAGGCTTTGCAACGTGTTCCAAGCCCAAGGATCTGCAAATGCAAACCAGCTGAGATCGCTCCTTTTATCCTACTTCCTTGCTTAACGGACCAACCGCACTCTTACCATGCCCTTTGCAATAACTCTAATTCCTATTTAGGCAGCTCCTCCTCGGCATCTAAACTGTTATCCGTCCTATTACTGGCTTCTTATGACTCATCCGCCGATCAGCTCGTCTTCTGTACTTTATTTGCGATCCGTGGTCTTATTGCCGGCCTTTATCAGTAAATCACAGCCATATATGCCACCCAAATGACTTTATTCATACAGCTTTTGATTCCTGTGGCTGTAAGGCAACACACGATGTAACTGACTCACACGAAGGATGATAGTTTACGCAACGAGATCCTTACCGGCACCATTGCAACTGCCCTTCTTCCTTTAGCATGAGCGGCTCACGTCTTGGTCACCGAACTGTCCATCTAGTGTACAAATGAGCTTTGGTATATGGAAGTATCCCGGCCTCTTAGTTCCGATGAAGCCCAAATGGACTGCACAGCACAAGCTTCAGAATTCCTGCATGCGATCGTGAGTTATTCATGAAGTCTTCTTTTGACGCTGGCAGTCATCGTCTGGCTATACATGGGAACACATGACTGGTTTACATCTCTGCCGAACAAGCCGGCTTCGCCTCAATGCCAGCTCGCCAGAGTTCACCCCCCTCATTTCGATATGCATCATCTTGTACATCTTACGTTCCCTTCGAGCCCGACTTGTGCGTCAGTTTTGATTATCATCAGTGATCCCCGTCGTGCCATTGGCACCATCCTGTACCAATTGCTGTGACCTGACTGACTAAACAATCAAAGACAATCAGACACGTCTGCGCTCGACATGATTAGCGGATGGACCCCATAAATAGCGATGCCTCTATATGGAGACTTTCTGATGGAGTGACGGTAAATGTCAGAGTGGCCGACAATCAATAACTTCGGCGTCTGATTGGTACCTGACATACGTGTATGCACGCTCAGCAAAGGCTGTATTTGCTCTCACTAGGACATCTCTCAGTGTCTCAGTGTGGATTAGCGGTGCCGACAAGCGTGGTTATTCCCAAACTCGGGTTTCTGGGCTACCATGCCACAGCTTCTATTCCTGAATGGCAGATTAGTGCAATAAATGTAAGCATGAATGACAATGGAGTAAATCCCGATTTGAACGCTTGTGAGCCACTTTACTCTGTAACATGTCCGGTTCCAGTCAATTGTACAACTTGCTGACACCATCGGACGGTGAAACAAGCGAGGCACACAAGCAGGGTTGACGTGGGGAAAATATGACAATTATGAGCAACTATTGTGAGGGATTCGCAGTCCCTGTGTCCATCAGTTCGGCGGTCACTGATCAGCAGCTTAGTTTGGAACAATTATATAACTCACTATCCCGGCAGCGTCGTGTTTCATGATTTTCTTACGCTGATATCCCCAGTTTCAAGTTGAACCGACAAATATCTGTACACGATCAAATGTCAATTGACAGACGATCATGGCTAGGGGTGATAATGGTTGACATCTGGACCCGAGACATGCGTATAAATTCCGTTTGTGAGGCCGTCAAGCCCGGGCATCCCATGGGTCAAACTAATCCATTAGATTTGGCGGTGACTCGATTAGATGAAATTCATTGGCCGTTTTAATTTTGCCTCTCACAGCTCTGACAACGAAACCGTGACATAAAAAGGACACATGCGAAAATCCACAGTGCCGGGATAATTTTTATTAGGTATTGGAGTAGCAATGTGGTTCTTTACGCACGGGTTTTTCTTTTTCTTTTTTTCAATTACTATGGCAGGGTAACATTCGTCCGTCTACCCCAAGCTGACTTGATGCAGTAAGGAATGAATAAACGACGAGAAAGAGTCGCATATTTCATCGGGGGGTGCCACCCCTTGCCTCGTTTCATCGCCCTGACGGTACTTGCCAGTGCGAACTGAATTAGCATAGAAGTTGATACCGATCAGCATGCATGCAGGTTTGACAGCCTGACTTGGCGTACCAAGTACCCTCCATAAGCCAAGCTCCAAAGCACCCTCTCCCAAATCACTTTCGACATCATCCCCGATGATAGCAATGACTCCCTCACGACTGTTAACCGCATTCCCCAAATCGTCTATCACCATTTCAAAGAAAGACTTGGTAGGCTTTCCCACAATATGCGCTTGGACGCCCGCCGCATATTCTAGGGCTGCCACGAACGGACCGGCCCCGAGAGATAGGCGACCGTCATGTATATATCTGGCCTTGTTCGTTGCTATCAAGGAAATGTTTGAGCGATGGCCTGACAGGCTATTCCCCTCTGTAGCACCAACGAATCGGTCTCGACCCTCTCCAACAAGCACGCGAAACGCGGCATTCAAGTTGCCATAAGTAAAAATCGACGGTGCGAGTCCGACCACAACGGAGTCATAATTCGCCATCTCGTCATCCTCGGGAGGGACATCTACAAGTTCTTCGCGGGCTGACGGAGAAAGTAAAAGATAAGGCCTAGAAAATTTCCGATTATTACCCAATGAGCGGTCTCTGTCGATCCTAAGCCGTGTACGTCACCTTGAACGCCCTAATTGTTTCAGTGCCTGCTTCACCGCACCGATACTTGTCCAAAGCTCCTTGATACCTTGTTCCTCATCACGTATATCGAATCCTTGGGCCTTCATACGCGCAAGAAGGGATTGCGTAGATTCCTTGCTCGTGTTACTGCACAGTCGGAAAGGAATTCCGGCTAACCGGAGCTCTTTCAAAGCCTGCACTGCACCCGGCGTGGGTGAGGCTCCGACTTGCAATGTTCCGGAAACATCTATGAGCAACGCGCGCAAAGCGGGCCGTTGCATGGCTGGATGGCGTTATTAGGGCCATCATTGCGCTGTGCTCGGGCTGTTTACTGTAGACGGCAGTGCCAAACACACATACGTTGACGTTCGGCACTCCCATATACGTTTCGGGCACAAGCCGGTCTAGGCCTGATTCGCTTAGGACAATCAGCGAAGGTTTTTCAACACTCAAGGCCTCAAGCTACTCAAGGTCGATCGTTGATCTGCGAAAGCTGACGGTGCTCAACAGACATTCTCATCGGCAACAAGAGTCGATCTGCGAATGCTGACGGACCCAGCATCCACTGGCTCTTTATTGTATGTTCTTCGCATACGTCATTGAATCATGGCCTGGGCCACCGAGAGTCACAGTGGGACGATCATGGCATCATTCTAGGGGGCCTTTTCTTCCATTGTTCTTGATCCTCCACGATCTTACACTCGATGTTATGTATTGGTTCAATACATGCCATCACTCGGTTGCCATCCAGGCTGGAAGCTCACTGAGCCCAGAGTACATTAATGCTCCTGTTGATGGGTGACATCCAACCCCACGTTGACCCTATTCGTCTTTGAGTCGCAAATCATGACCGCGGAGTTTGTGGCAAGTAACCTTAATGCCACACGTGTCAAGAAAGTCAAAGCAGCACTCTCTCTACCCACGACCATAGCGGTTCTGGAGTAATGTATATATTGTCGCCGTTCTAATGGGTTCTGATGATATTCTTAAACCAGAAGGCGCGCAATATGAACCAATTCGTTTAAAAGCCGGGTGTTCTGACTATTGGATAGTTGGCGCTAACGGGTTATTAAATTTGTTTCTGTTCAAAACGCGGAATTAATCCTGGAAGTAAGGAACACCTGAAATCACCGTCACTAACTTTCAGGTTGAACAGGGGTTCGATAACCGAGATGAGTTATCGGGGAATCGCGTTAAACTTTCAAGGACATGTGGATTATATACACTTCTGGATTGAAGTTAGACGGAGAACCCACTTGGAGACCGAGACAATGAAATCGACGATGCGCCGCGGAGCGCATATGTTCAATGTTCGTATCACGAATCGTTAAGTCTCATGGAGTTATCCATATTTGTCAGTCGTTACGCGTTACCAGCGCTGCGTTAGACTTTTATAACAACATCAATAGTCCCGTACCGGAATTCCGGAGCCAATTTGAAACAAGCGACTGACGCCGTTCTATCCCCTGGCAGTACAACTCGGAAGTTATGGGGGACCGATCCCGAACTTGCCTTCTTTTGAACGTTACGGCAGTTTATGCTTATTTCACTACACGACTCAAGTACTCAGGACAGTGAACCAGTAGAGTGAACTGGCTCTGCCCTTGTTCGCATGATGTCATGGCTTATGATCTTCACTGATGTGTCAACGTGTCAACAATGACGTCGGTATCCAACTGAAGTCAGCGAACCTCGGATTCATTCCGGCTCAGCTCAGGACACGTGTGTAGGATGAATCGATGAATTTTCATGTTTCGTTTATTTGTGCGAACGGTAATGAACCTAGCAAAACGCGTCTCATGCATGTCGTTATTGGGTACACGTCATCCTAGCCAGATGACTATGCTTTAATGCGGATCTTTAATAATCCATGCAGTGAAGCATTCCCACTCGGATCCCGTCGTTCTGGTGAAAAGACACCGCGGTAAGAGTTTGTCCAGCCCTTGCACTAACCCCCTCAAGTCTCCCTGCTTGAGATTCGGACATCAGCTATATCAGTCACGTCCCTAACATTTTGTTATCAGAAATAATAGTCCTAATATCATGTCCCCCCCTCACGTCAAGTAATTGCATCCTTAAGGGCTTACTCATCATTGCCTTTAATGGTCAAATAACTACCAGTCGAATCGGACAAAATCACCATGGACCAGCGACGTGAAGAAGTATCGATCTATCACATTCCCCGCATGTTATCAGAAAGTGAAATCATTGGAGATCTATTGGGGTATAGGTACATTAATGAATGATCAGGCCTGATGTATGATGCACGACCCGGCGCATCTCTCCGCCGGCACTGATAAAAACGACAGAACCTCTCCAAATAAGTCAATCGCACAAGTGATATGCTTATTCACAATCTGTTCGGAGAATTTGTGCCTGACTGATGCGCACCAATTAAGCAACTACGGTCCGTAATCATTTATGCAGGTTTTAGGCACGTTATCGTGTCCTCGCTCTGAGCCTCTTTCGGAAACGGCTCGCGCCTCCAATTATGTACAACTTGCAATTTGGCATTATTGCTGTCGTTTGGAAGGGCTCCTGGAAAGTAGTGCATCTCTATGTATTTAGGATAGTGAGCGATCGAGTGTGAACGCCGCTGGATGTGCCCGCGCTGTAAGCACAGTCATGAGTAAATTATTGCTCTATTGACGATAAATCGAACAGATCACTCACAAGGTGAGAATGGCCTCAGAGTCTAGAGAATCATATTACAGATTATATTGTCTTGGCCGAGCTGAAGTGTGCTGCATACTGGACACCAAACAGACGCTGTACTATGGACCAGATTCGCCGCTCGACCGCTCATGCATAAAAGTTGGTTTACTCCACGCCAAATGAAAAAAACCCATAGGACCCAGTGACTGAATCCGCTTACCGATTTCTTGTTTAATTTTGGCGTGGTTGAACGGCAAGGTTCTGCAACCGAAAGCATAGCCTCGATACCTGGGATAGAAGAAGTTCTCGGATATGGCAGCAAAGTGCATGGAAGGCGCGGCCTAAGGCCACAGGTGGGAAATATGGAAATTGGATCGGCAAGTGGACCCAATCGCTCTGCTGTGCTCGAAAGCAACCCTGCGGAATTTAGCCTAATAAGGTGTTCCGCCTTTTTGTGATTCGAGTTTTCTCAGCATGCAAAATGAGCTGGGATGAATTGTAACCCAGGTACGACTGAGCTGGGGGACGAGCGGCATATACAGTTACACAGCCACGGTGCTGTAGCTAGCGGATCTTGACACGATTGAGCGAGAGGTAGTCAGTGTTTTCTCGTACAGACAATGACCTTCCCTTGCTGGAGAGAACAGAGCGACACCGTTCCAAAGCTAAGTGATAGTAGAGCCACGGTGAGGCGAAGTTGGTAGTTTGTCTATAGCCAAGTGACAGCGCATACTAATCGCCGAAAGTTGTCTGGGTCTCTGCTGATGAAACTGTTCTACTCGCGCTGGTACATAGCGTGAAAAAGTTAAAAAAAAGGTTTGCTGTCAAGTGCGTGGCATTCACAGGTATGCGAGATAGCTGGCACAAATGAGAGTAATTTTAGAATGTCAAAGGATGAGAAAGGAACGTACTCGCTACGCCCAAGACTCGGAATAAGTGAGCCATTGCCCCCTAACTTGAAATATCAGTCATAGCGAAAAAAAAGTAGGGCTCCAAATCCGCGGGTATTCTCTTGGATGTCATGCCCGGCATCGACGAGTCGTCACGGCAGTTATCTATGGACTTGCCATGTGACCAGGTCTTTTGTTTTGATGATATATTGACTGGTAATCATCAGTAGTCAGTCAGCTTTATCGCTGGCCAATCGTAGAGAGTCGCGTCGTAATCCATCAAAGCCAAGTAGCTCAGTTGATTGTTTTCGTGGGATGCAGATATGTTTGTTGTATTGGCCGGCGCGCCGAGGCACCGTTGGCATGGGCGAAGATACATAGAGTCGGGTGTCACCGAAAATGGAATGGTATGAGAACTGGAGACGAACCAAACCTTAATCACAGGCAGACAAATCCAATGGAATAATTCAACTGTATAACTATAACAGTACACTAACGGCTGAAGATTGCGTTGATACAAGATATGAAAGAGATGACTTGCATCGTGTCCGTACGTAGAATCCCATGAGATGCAAGATAGAACAACACAGATAGCACCGCGAACAACTCAATTTACCCGAAATGGAATTTAAACTGTCCGGCAGGCCCCCCTCCAGCGGCATCCTGGAAGAATTGGGCAAAGGGATGCTGGGCGAAGCCTGAGCCCTGGAAGCCATGGAAATTGTACGCAGCGCCTGGCCCACCCTGGCCTGCCATGGGGTCATTAGGATCTTCACCAGCGTCGAAGCGAGCGCGGAGTTCTGGGTTGGACAGAACCTTATACGCCTCGTTCAGAGCTGCCATCTTGGCTTCCGAACCACCTTTGTCTGGATGTGCTGATTTGGCCGCTCTTCGGCTAGAAAAGACGGTTAACGTCCAACAAGCGTCGGATGACTAATCGACTCACAATGATTTTTTGATTGTCTTCTCATCCGCGTCCCGTGACACGCCTAGCACTTTGTAATAGTCCTTCTGTTTGCTCTGCTTCACCATCTTTTGCGCTTTAAGTAGCCGTTGTTGGATCTTCCTATCGCTCCGGCCACTAGCCTCAAACGCTTTCTCGAGTAACCTTGCGGCATCCTCCCAAGCTTTGCCGTCGTCACCACCACCGGATATAGTCAACAAGAATTCTGCACGTCCAACGAGGCCATCCACGTCTTCATGACAGCCCTCCAGTCCCAACAATTCTTCACACCATTTGCCCATGTTCTTGCGTGCGTCCAAGTCAGACCTGGACGAATCGGCGATATTAGTATATGCCCTACATAGGGATCGAACCAGAGTTTGTCGGAGTGGAGAGTATTTGGAGGCGTCAGGTAAATGTATATTTGGCGTTTTCTTTGTACTCTCGGTTAGTGGAGGAAGGAGATCCTCTTTCTTGGTATTTTCTCGAAGGGCATCTTCAAAGCGGCCAAGAAGATTGTTATTTTTTCCCGATGCGGTCAAAATGCTAACAATGCCGCGCCAATCTTGAGCATTTATGAGCTCCTCTAAGGTTGTAAATGATCGATCCAGAGCTTTTGCTGTACGTCGAAGACCCAGGCACACTTTGGAGTCTGGGTCATAATGAAGACATTGTTTCAGGATGTTCTGTGGAACTGGAGAGGATGGTAATAGGAAATACGACAGGCGGAAGATACGAGATAGAAGAGAAGTTGAAGGTGGGAGTAAATGAGAGAGACGGCTAGGTTCCCCATTGTTAGAACGGAGAAAGACGGGCAGAGAACGAACTTACGTCAGATCCGCAACCGCGCTCTCGATGTCGCCGGCAGCAAGAGCACATTCAGCACGCCATTGGCGGAGCTCTATTGAGTGGCTAGATTCCCGAATGACAGAAGAGGTTGTTTCCACACAAGCGTTCCAGAGCTGTGCCCGACGTTCTTTTTCCGCTTTGTCCCGCAACCGCTGCCCCTGTTCAATCACCACCTCGAGCTCTTCCACGTCCCGAGATCTATTCTGACCTTTTGAAGCCCTGTACACATCAAGAGCTCTTCGTGCGGGCTCAAAGTCCCCATCTCTTGCATGTATTCGTGCTTTCATGAGATATGCAAGGTCGAATGTGTCAGAAGTTAGCGACAGAACTTTGTCAAAGTCGTCTAGGGCCGATACATGCCTCGACATCGACATGTACGCCGTAGCTCGCTTGTAATAAAGAAGATAATCCACAGGAGACTGTTCAATGGCCTCGGAGTAGAGCTTCGCTGCGTCGTTGAACTGGCCTGCAGAGAGCAAAGTATTTGCCCTGTTGATTAGAGGCATCAAGCCTGGTGGATATAGGCCTCCTGCATCGTCCGCATGTACAGTCGGGACGTATACGGCTGCAACAAGGATGAGCAGCGTCGAGAGGAGGCGCATGGCTGGGTCGCTGAATTAGGCAATTCTGAACTGAACACATATGCATGCTGGACACGTTTCATTCTCACGATCAGATGATTTTTACAACACAGCCACAAAGATGAATAAGATTAGTTTTTTTTTGTATTTACGCAGGTCCATCTCCTTCGTTGGAGTTTCCAACATAATCGAGCTGGAAATGAGCCCGATTGTCTGAATGATAACATTATAAGCCAACCTGTTCCACCTCTGATCCATTGGCCCCTTGTCCTGTACTGTCCTTGTCGACTTCCATTGTGGATTGTGTATCAGAGCCAGCCCTCTACTCGTTATTTTAGAAAAGCCTACATGCATCTTTCTTATCTACACTCACCTGGTCACTGTGCAGAGTCGAAGTTGAACCAAGCCTCCTACATATTGCCGAGGTACTCGTGGAGGGGAAAGGCAGTTCGTCACGGGGTACAATATCAATCAAAAAGTCAAACTGGTCAGACTTGGTAAGTGCTTTGGCAATGTCTGCGCGTGACAATGTTCGACGTTTATTTGAGTCTGCAATGATAAATGCGCGTGCGGTTATCTCGGCTATGAAAACTGAGATAACTTGTTAGCTGATGATGACAGCGGCAGAGGTGACCCCAACGCACTTTCGCAAGCCTTGCAGAACAAGATGGGTGCTAGATAATTGAATGACGCGTCAGACATATACATATCTCGACTGAAGTGTGACAAGCTGGTTTACCGTCGGCTGCAATCATCTGTTATTTTGCGAAGAAAGCATTTCAGACAACAGTCCTGAAATAGATTTAACAAACCTTGTGAAACTCCTCACTTTGACATCGGGATCACTCTTCATGACCTTCTTGATCCTGGCCAATGGGAGGGGTGGGTGGCGATAATCCGGCGTCTCTTGCTCTGCCGCGTCGATCTGTCGTTGCCAAAAATTCCTCAGAAACTCGGTCAGAGGCTCCCCGGGTTGGACATATGGCTGCGGCTGCGTCATTCTCGGCGAGGTTCAAGCGAATGTGCTCGAACGAGCTCTGGGTTTTCGTTCGTTGGAATTAGACAAAATTTTTGATGCGAGTGGATGAGAAACAACGCTTAGATGACTAATAGTAATACGATGGGAACTTGGAATCCCTAACCCTAACCCAATCGCTAGTCTTTTCACTCTTTGACTCAACTCAAAGATTGTATTGCAGAATCTGTCGCATAATAATCAATGTGGCAAGATATTCTGTTACGCATGGTCAATCCTAGGTGATACTGGAGATAAGCCTCACTCACCAATCGAAAGTCCCGCGTATCGGTTGCGCACGATCAGATTGTTTCCCGATATCCGATATGCAATGGATCCTTCCGGAAGTAGGTCATAGTGCGCCACTATCGTCTCATGGGCACCAGTCGTGCACTACCTGAAAAGTCAGCAAGTGTCGTTCTACCCGTTCAAATTTGCGCACCGTCCATTCTTGGCCCTGGACGCTCCTGTGACTCCATTTGTATTCGTTGCCATCAGAACCCACGAATTTTCTTATCAAAGATGACCTAAGGATGGCATGTCAATACCGGTACGTAGTCCGGAATTACTGATCTTACCCGCCGAAAAACGAGGTCTTTTTGAGATAACGGGACATGGGGAACGTGCACTTGTATAGCTCAGTCCCGTACGTGATTTGCCCTAGTGATTGGTTTGCGTTGAACTCGAGTACAACGTCGGGCTCTAGCTCCCAATGCGATTTATCTCGTCGCATCATCCGGTAGGCAACCTTGTAAATGTTGATCCTGTGTTCAACTGGGTCGCGGGAGACTCGAAAGAAAAGTCGCTCATAAATGTCATCCCAATCTGAATCGTCATTGCGGCCAGTACGGTCTTCAAAGTTATAATCGAACAATTTTGTGCCACTGATCACAGGAACGGGAGTGGCGATCGACATGAGAATGTTATAAAATGGAGTGCAGGGTGACAAGAGTCGGCGTCTGGATGCGAACAAAGAGCAATGGACGTTCTTTTATATATCTGGCCACATTGATGCATCTGTCAACAGAGTTTGACCGCTAGAATGGAAGAGACATCAGTCAAGTATCACCGGGGTTGGCGTGATTCGACCAATGACCGGAACGTGGTCTAATGGCCGGTGCTTCCGAATTCCTTTTCTGTTTATACTATCACACTCGGTCCGCCTCTGATAATACGGCAGAGATGTCAGGTCATGCGGTGTCCCACCCGCAGTTCCATGGCGATAAAAAGGGGCTTCGGGTTTATTGAGGAGATACGATACGATGATGAGGCAGTGTATAAAACTGGGGGTTGGCGACAATGTCTAACCATAATGGCGTGCGATTTGCGTTTGACAGCTATTCGGTTTGGGTATTGTGTTGAAGCCATTTTCTGCGCCGAAATGGCAACTGCGCCACAACAATGAATGGTGATGCCAGTTAGCATCAGGATACTCACATATGGGCTAACAATAGGTTTTATTGTGCCTTATTCGTCCACTTTCCCTCGGGCGCTGTCCTTCACCATGACTTGCACATCGATCTCAGGCAAAGGTTGAGTAATACTGCGCATCACGGATAAAAAAAATTAAGCTTTCAGATATGCAGAGGTGGTTATGGCAAAGTGACAGTCAGCTCGATAAGGGTGAGTTGTAGTCCCCTTCAGCCCACGTGCGACTCTTACGACGAAAACACCTGACTAAGGCCTGACCTCCGCCGACGGGACCTCATTCATACCAAATACTTTGAAGCACATGCCCACCTCACGTCATTAATTCATTACTCAGCACGAGTCGTAGGATCGGAATTCCGGATTTGCAGGCAATCGTGGATGATCTTCATATCAGCGATTTTGATTCGAGCAATATAAAATACCAATGTGTTCGCTTAAAGGGATCTAGTCACAAACTAAGCTATTCTGTTTCGTCGTAATGACAATTTTGGCACGGACAGGAGAGCGAAAAGCCAACTTACTTTTTAGGGCAACGTGAAACGTGTACCTCCCCAATCGTCCGGCACACTGCACAACTTAAGATTCTCCCGCAAATCCACCCCCTTCGATTATGGACGCGGATGTTTTTGCATCGAGGAATAGTTCATTCATTTCGCCAATGTCCTCTATCTCGATCTGACTGCGACCCGCCAGTTGGGCCAGAATTGATGCTGGCGTAAGCAATTGCAGTGCATACCTACGGGACGAGCATGAATCAAAACGAATGCGCGGCGGGCCGGTGGAAGACGGATATTTACCGCAGCGAGCTTTTTTCTCCTTCCGTCGCCAATCGCTCTATGACACCTGGGCCCAATTTCAACCCTTCAACATTTGCTCGGAGCTGCACTACTTTGCTTATCTGCTCCCGCGTGTGGCTGTCCGTCTTGACAATCATACATCTGCGTGCCGCACATTACCGAATGACTACTAATGGGAATACGGCGAAATGGTTCCTGCGTACCTATCAAGCAAATCCCTCGGAACGCCATGGGGTGATACAATATCTGTTGTGCCCCGGACGAGTGAGTTGCCTCTATTGGTTGCGAGTATGACGGTGGGTGCCATCGTTGATTCCAGTAGCGAGTTAAGATAAGTGAAACACTCGATATCAAGCATGTGAACCTAGAAGCGTGTCAGCAATGGGTTCCGATAGCTACGATGACGCACCTCATCAATGAACACGACACCAGGGACCACCTCCGCTACTCCTTGATCGACGTACCCCTTGACTACCTTGTTCACTTCCCTTCTTAACTTGTCCGTCACCTCTGTTCTACCCGTCTTGACGAGACTGCCCATGACGCTCATAATATCTTGTCCTCCCTGCGGACGCGCATTTGCAGCGTCAAGATCGCCTAGGGTCACATCCTGAACTAGTTCCTTTCGTTTGTGAACGTCGCCTTTGGGGAGTGGGACGTATGTTTCTGACTCGAGATCATACGATGAAGCATATGCATCTGACCGTCCCACGCGCTAAAATGTTCTGTCAATTCGGGACACTTGAGAAGAGTGTGAACGCTATCTTGCCTTGACTGCGCCGGTATTCGCCTCGATGTAGATGACATCCCCAACTACAATTTTCTCCTTCAAAATTGCTTCGTAGATACTGGGATCTAAGCGAAGCTGTTTTGTTCCCTTGACGGTTTTAAGCCCCACAACAACGTGCGCTACCGTTTTCCCGTAACCACTCAGGGGGTTTTCCGTTTCGGTGGGCGTTAGCTCAGTGACCTCTCCTTCGTAAACTTCTTTTGTTTCCTTTATCCGTAAACCTTGGGCAGAAAATTGGGATGAGGCAGGACTGGAAAACTAGGAGACGCACCTATGGCCCGCCTGAAGACTTCAGCGAGGACTTCGGTCTTTTTAACCTCTGCGCTATACACTTCTGAGCCAACCATGGGGCAGAAGGGAACCTTGACACCAAGATCCTGGGATATTGCGAGCGCGAGGGCCGTTTTTCCCGTCCCAGGCGCGCCGACGAGCAAAAGGGCGCGTCCAGAGAATTTTCGCGACTTGACGAGGTCGACGATGACACCACACGCCTCACCTTCATGCCTCAGTCATCCATCACTCATATACGACGCGCAGACAAGGGTACAGGAACTGAAACGCTCACCTCGCGCGCGTTGGTCTGGCCGACGAAACCAGCATTGTCGCCTGCTGCGAGACCTTCGGCATTGACACCGAGACCTTTTATATGGGAATGTGGAGCGATTCTTGATGATCTTCCGGCCACAGGCGCCGAGGGCGGGGGAAGGGCATTGTGGGCAGGGGCAGCACTGGTGGTGGACGTACTTGCCTTCATGAGTGGGAAAAACAAATGTAAACAATCTCAGTTGGACATTATTATCTTGATCCATCACCATCATCATGGCTCGCAAGTTTTTTGTTGGAGGCAATTTCAAAATGAACCCCACTTCTCAGAGTGGATTACATTCTCTTATCCAGAATTTAAATCAAGCCGATCTCGATCCCAATACCGGTCGGTCATCTTATCTCATTGGCATACATCGCTCTTCATATGTCTTTCAGAGGTTGTTATTGCGCCTCCTGCTCTCTATCTCTCATCTACCGCGGATAAAGTACGCAACGGCGTGGCTGTTTCAGCTCAGAACTGTCATTTCAAAGATTCGGGTGCTTATACTGGCGAGATCAGGCGTGTACACCTTCATCCCGATACACCATCGCTGAAGGACTGACTGGACTTTGTAGTCCTAAGCAGTTGGTTGAAGCTGGTATTCCATATGTTATTCTCGGTACGCTCCTTGTGTGTACGTATTATCCGTTGTCGGCTCATCAGGCAACAGGTCACTCTGAAAGACGCACGCACTTTGGCGAAACTTCTGAACTTGTCGCTCAGAAAGTTCGTGCGGCTCTTGATTCGGGTTTGAAGGTCATCCTCTGCATCGGAGAAACGCTTGCAGAGCGTGAGGGAGGCAAGACAACAAAGGTTGTCGAGGAGCAATTGAAAGCCGTCGTCAAGGTCACGAAGGACACAGAATGGGCGTGAGTGGTTTCGATGGTTCTGATCTTTCACTTATGTACATTATTCAAAGTGGAAGTATCGTCATCGCGTACGAACCCGTGTGGGCTATCGGGACAGGCAGAGTTGCGACCTCTTCACAAGCTCAGGAAACCCACGTTGACATTCGGTCTTACTTGAGCACGGCGATCTCTCAATCTGTCAGTGAAACCACTCGTGTCATTTACGGTGGAAGTGTATCTGCAGGAAACTCGGTGAATCTTGGTACAACTTTCACTTATGTGCTCTGTATTTGCCTCATACGCTCTATAGCACAACAAGCCGATATCGATGGCTTCCTTGTCGGTGGTGCTTCACTTAAGCCTGAATTTGTCCAAATCATCAACAGTAGGCGCCCCCAATGAGTTGTTATGATGAATGTAAGAGCAGTATAAATCTTTGTACACTACCCGTAGCACCAAATTGTCCTCCTTGCTCTCGAATACATCTAGATGTAAACAGGGACCAGGGTGGTATATGACTGAGACTACAGTAGCGTCACCCCTGAAGACATAGAGCCTGCAATATGGATGCCCATCGGACGTTCCGAAATTGTGCACGTATTTCACCTTCGGGTTCTTCAAAATGGGCTGTTTCCCTCTGAAGTTGTACAAATTTATGTGACCCGTTATTTACCCTTCCGACTCGCTTGCTGCCTGTCAAGCCCGCCACTGAACCTCCTGATTTTCTTACTGAACCAAGCCCGGGCCTCAAATGTCGTCGTCAAGCATGAGCTGGCCATATATGTATGAGATCGCCCACGCTGATAGGCACAATGTCCACGTGCCCCTCACAGGCTCCTCACTAGTGTTTGAACGAGGCTTTGGAGGAGAAGGCCACCATCCGAGTAGAGTATATTGCCATAGCTGGTGAATCTATCACCAGACGTCGACTTGAGACTGATGCGTGCGTAATAATGCAACCTTAGTTCCGCCCTGTGCCGAGGGGCCCTGTTGTTCTGGGGGGAACAGGAAGCGTGCTGAATTCCGGTCGAGATGGGCATAATCATTCGCGATGTGATGGTAGATGTCCTCTCGCAGTGCCCCCTTGTAGAATTCAGGTTCACGGGACCCGTACGACCAGGGAAAGTGCCGGAAGCCTGCTGGTCGCATTTTTTGAATCGCATTTTCGAAATTCGTGTCTTAGATGACAAGCATGTAGTGCTAGGACGGCGTCTGTTAGCATTGTAACAAAACGTCAGCAGGCAGTGGTCACCTCGGAGACGAGCCTGACTCTGAGAAAACCCATTGCTTCTTCGCCCCAAACTATTGCTTGGATGGAGCCTAAAGTTGAAGCGATGGATTGCATGGAACAAAGTGGCGGTTTGAGTCCCGCTGGTTGATAGCTGGAAATGAGTTTATGGGCAGCGTCCAGCGCGTCAGCGTTACTTACTCTTTTGGCCAATCAGGCCAGTGATAGCAACGTCTATCAACGTAGTGACAGAATTCAAGAACGTTCGTGCGCTGCGTCCTCAAAAAAACCGTATACCATCGTAATGCCTTTGACCTTCTTGAGTGCCATGTAATGGTATTCGTGGCGTAGCTTCTGCCTCTTTCTAAGCTCAAGCGCAATTTTGGCGGCCCCCAGACATTCATGAACGCGACCGTCTCCAGTCTGGACCTCGATCTTTGCATCAAGAACTTTCGCCGTTGCGTCCTCCGCTACGTCAATGTTATGCGAAAATACTCTTTAGAGGTAAAATCTCGCTTCTTCTTGTTGCGAGAAGTCCTATTAGAGGCACGAGATGACGCAGTGGGATCAATACGATACAGGGCCATGGATGATGGAGAGTTGAATACTCCATATTCTAATCGGAGTAGAGCTCAATCTCGACGACTAACCTCATGAAGCATCGGCTGGTAAAGAATCAGACTACCTCAGAAGAAGACGCAAATGTACTAACTGAATTATCGTCTTCTCGTTCAATGCCTTGGCTTTTTATTCGTAACTGAATTTTCTACATTCATCAGACAGCTCCCTTTTCGTTGACGGCCGCCCTCCAGTTAACTCGACGTTCATCAAATGTGTACGGTCAAGGGTATCTCGTAAAATAACTGTGTATAGACGAACTTGCAGCCGTCCATAGGATCAGAAGTCTCGGATACATCTACCGATAGGCAGAGCTACCCAGATGTCTAAATCCAATACACTCGTAATTGCCACAGTTGAAGACAATCATAGTAGAGTCAGACTCTGCTGCTCGAGTCCAGGCCTATGATAAAATTGGTTGAAAAAAAGATATATTTGCGGATCGGCACCAACCTGTTTGACATATAGAGTTGAAATGGCTTTCGACGGGTTGGTTGCTGAAGATTTAATGTAGGCCAAGTATTTTGACCTTTTGATGGTTTACTTTGATCCAGACGCTGTTCCTCCTGAGAGGAAAGACGGACGCTACGCCGTACCGTTTGCATCGAGGAGCAGATCACCTCGATAGACGGCAGATAATTCAATCTTGTGGTGGAATCGGAATGCAATAAAGATGAGTTAATTTGTTGCGGGACGTAGTCCTGGACAGAGGTTTGAAGCGGTGGCGCTCGTCCTCCATTGTGCCTTACACCCATATCTTTAAAAAGTTTACTGGCGTTAAAAGAGCGTGAAATTGAAAGGCAGCTAACTTTCGAAATTGATCCGACATTAAGCGGAGCTCTCCGCGAAGAGCGCCACTTAGACATGACCATATTGAATTTGGCATTGTGAGCTCGTCAGTGCTGGGATCGCGATAGATTTGAAGACTGTCACAGTTGTTAACCACTGGTAGATATCGATCATGGTCAGGTTTGGAGCCTTCGCAGAAATCTACAAACGTAAGCCATGCTTCGGCCCGTGGATGCAAGACGATGATTGACGCAACCAATGCACAATTCCAAAAAGAAGAATCGAATCGAGCCACGGATCGCGCATCTTCAAGAGCCTCAGGTGGCGTCAAGCTTTCATGGCATTCGACTGTGCTGAATCGGCACCCGTCTTCGCTTTCGTTCTCGGTCAGAGGCAAAAGCTGACCTTTGTCCTTCAGCAACCGAAGTTCGTTCGAAACAAGTCCAGCAATTTCGAAGGGGAGAGATGATGCGTTTCAGGCTGAGCCATGGATCCAGATGCCGATCGTTGGGGTTTAAGAAGGCGACGTCCGAATCTTCCGCGTGTCGTACTGAAGGCGGGTTATAAGAGAAAAGAGCGACCAATTCCTCATTTCTTCTTACTCCGGATACATAATGGCGCCTGTTAGACAAGCGTGACCATTCGGGGTGACGCTTTTCTTTGTCACATGTCACCAGTAACCTTCGGATCGCCGTCATGTCTGCAACCACGCCCAAAGTCAAGTTACGGCTATCTTTCGGCAATGTAACCAGGATTGCATTGTCAATCCCACTTGATACATTCGGCACGTTTGCCATTAACCCTCTCAAATGGCTGCGATTTCTAGGGTTTGCTATTTATGGACAAGAAGGCTACCTCTCTACATCGGAAGCTGGCCCAGAGATCGACGATTATACAGCAGATATAGAGGCTCGTTCATATTATTTCATATCAGAAGGTAAGGTGGATTGACGTGCAGTAAAACCTTACTAATGTTGCTAACCTTTCCAGGTGAAGCTCGCCTCGTCGATGCCGATGCATTGGACGACAGAACATCGGCTTCTTCAGATCTGTCTACCCGCCGATTTGATTTCAGGGCCGACGTGATTGAGCGAGATGGGACCTGTGTGCTAACAGGAGATCCAGCGGGGCAATGCATTGCGTGCCATATCATCCCCCATGCCAAGGGAAGCAATGTTCGTCCTTCCGAATCTTCTATAGCAACTTTCTCACTTAATCAAGTACATGTCGAACGTCGTCCGTCACCGAGGCGAAGCATATGATCACGCCGATGACATTGACGACATTGATGACATTCGGAATGGACTTCTGCTACATAACGGGTTCCATTTCTCGTTTGGAGCTGGTGAATTAGCGTTCCTGAAGGTCTGCTGTTATTTCCATTCAGGGTTATCTGAAACTTAAGTATCTAGACGCCCAACTTTGCTTTGGCCGTTGATGACATTCCTTACAGCACACGAAGGGAAGCCAATGGAGCGAGCCCCGACATTCGCCTTACGTTGCACTATTTCGCCGACGTACTTCAGCTGGGCTCCGTGATCACCAATTGCGCTCCCTGCAACACTGATGCGCGGCAGCCTCGAGACACCAGCAAATGGCCACCTGCAATCATTCTTGATCTCTTCTATGCTGTGGCCGCTATCAAAGCATGGAGTCCAAAATCCTTCATCGAATATGTCCGAAGACAGTCGAAGGATGCTTATTACATTGGTGATGACGACGAAGATAATGACAATGTGTTGGATAGTAGTGGACCAAGTCATGTTGATGCGCAGAAGGGTGACCAAACAACAGGACAATCTAGATCTAACCGTCTACGTAGCAGAAACAAGACGTCAAACCACCTGGAAAAAGGACAGTTCGCTGATTTGATGGGTGGGGTGTGCGCGCTGTGGATGCAGTCTTCGAGGGAGGACAAGCCAAAGCTGAAAGATGATCATACTTCGAGTCTTCGCAATGAAAGTGTTAAGAAGTGGTTACAATCAATAGAGAAACCCACGACAAATTAGATTTTTTGTGCATTGGTAATCAATGGACTTTTGGATCAGGAGAAAATGAGAAACTGGAGTAGAAAACGAAGGGCACAAGTGTAAGTGTAGTGTTTTATTATTAGTTTGTGTGGGGCAATTGGAACGTGGTCTGGCACAGTGTGAACTGCTTTGTCAGTGATCAGTCAAATCACATTCACTTTAGGGTGGTGATGAAGCTGGGTGATGTTGAGAAAACTTGTTCCTACTTGGTGGTAGGAGGTCAAGTTTTGCTAGAGCTCTTAGGGTTTAGGGTGGCGAGTCGCCGATGAAGTTGGCAATGAAGCTTGTGACATTGAGAGTCAAAGAGAAAACTTGTTCCTATGTGGTGGTAGGTGGTCAAGTTTCACTAGAGCTCATCAGTTCTCTTGTGCGACTTATATACCTAGCAGAGCTGAGTTTGAATTAGGGTTGATTGGGTCACGTAGGATGAGGTAGGATGCTTAACCCTAGATAAACCCTAATGAACCCTAACCACCAAGGGTTTCCATATATGGAAATAGAAATGCGAGTGTCAGTGGCATCCGTCCGAGTCAGATGGTGGCAGATGACAACATGAGGGTAAGTGGCATCCGACCGAGTCGGATGGTGGCAGATGACAACATGAGGGTAAGTGGCATCCGTCCAGGTCGGATGGTGGTAGACAACAACATGGGGGTAAGTGGCATCCGTCCAGGTCGGATGGTGACAGATCAGAAGATAAGGGTGAGTGGCATCCGTCCGAGTCAGATGGTGGCAGATGACAACATGAGGGTAAGTGGCATCCGTCCAGGTCGGATGGTGGCAGACAACAACATGGGGGTAAGTGGCATCCGTCCAAGTCGGATGGTGAGAGATCAGAAGATGAGGGTGAGTGGCATCCGTCCGAGTCGGATGGTGGTAGACTACAACATGAGGGTAAGTGGCATCCATCCAAGTCGGATGGTTGGGGAATGCAAGATGAGTTTGAACAGCATACGTACACATTGAGGAACAGTGTTGTCCAGTGCACAGACAAATGTGCAGCTCAGTGGCATCCGACTTCGACGGACACAACACAATGGGATGTCATGACAATTGAATGACAGAGGTAAGGATTATTTGGTCAGATTGTGACAATCTGATAACAATGGTGATACGACATCTGGCGCACCTGTGTGACGTTGTGATACATGTGATGACAATGTGCAGCTCAATGTCATCCAATTTGGATGTCTAGAAGTTATGGCACAATGTGTGAGTACCACAAGCAAATCATGTGGTACTGAGTAATCGTGTATCTATCCCCATTTGGTAAAGCCGCTCCACGTTTACCGAGGTCATTCTGAATTACTCAAACTGACATGCACACGTAGGCAAGCAATGGTTCTTATCCGGAGAATCAAAGGTATACACGACAACCCTCAGTTGTTGGCGATGGCAAACATAATAGAAGCGATGTAGCTTCCATCTCAAGTGAGGGAAATCAATGAGAAGACAAGGTAAATTCACATATAAGACTGTAATCTGCTGGCTGCACTATATCTCCCCTCTCAGCTCTCCATGCCTACCACTGCTGCCTGGCTCCTGCTTCGCTCTCTCCTATTCACTCCTCTCGCCGATGGGAATGAAATTTTCCGGCTGTATGACGATCTCACCGTCAACGAAAAACTCGGGATCCAACGCCGCGCAGGCACGTGCAGTCGCGACGATGCACCCGTTTTTGTCAAAACTGCGGATGTTGAGGCATTCCAGTCATATGTGTCTAGTCTAGCCAATGCGTCCGATAAGGCAGTCAAAGAGGATGTGAGGCTCGGGACGACGCGCGGGATGTCGGTGTGGAAGGCATTTACGAAAAAGGTGTCGGCCAAGCTCAACGCGATGGTGGAGCAACAAATGGACACTGCCGGTGTCCATCCTTGTCAGCTCATGAAGAATGCGGGAGCGGATGAGTGGGCGACCGGGTGGACAAATGTATATGGGAGTCGAGTAGCTAACTGCTGCACAAGTGAGCTGCTAGGCGAACAGCGGACGCTGACACCAGCAGGAATGACGGTGACGATTATTTTTCAATCGTACGTGGCGTTGAACTACGATCGGCTGCGGCGCATCTTTGTGCGCGTCTCAAAACACGGCGGCAAGGTAGCTGAGGAGCTCAAGACGATGCTCACTGGTATGTGACACGTCATTGGTGTAATGATTGAAATAATGGGAGATAGGAGTCAAAGGAAGAAAGCCGATGAAGTTCACCGATCTTCAAGATGTGATGCGGGTGCTAAAGAGGTTTAAGAAAGCGACGGCTCTATTACCTAACCTGTGTGAGCAAGGGGCTGAAGCGGCGGAGTTTGTGGAATCGGCGATGCTGGGATTGGGATTGAAGTGGGATCCAGAAGCTCTGGATGTACATGAGGAGGATGGAGGGAAAGGTAAGTTAATCACATTCCGCGGAACATGGTATTCACACGGCAGCAGTTGAAAGTCTTCGGCGGCGTGCCAGAGCTGATCTGGATCCGAATGACCTCGCAGATGCAGAAGCGGTTGAACGAACACTCAACATGTATGTTGAGTACTTCAGCCAGGGTGAAGAGGAACGATTTGACTTGGACAATGTACGTGCCGGGACGTTGTGGAATGAAGCGACGGAAGGAGACATGGGGGTGGAGGAAATGAGCAAGAAGAGCACGGAGGAGCTGAGTGGAGTGCTTGGTTTTCAAGAGGTGAGAATGATGGGCGTCCAAGAAGGATTGCTTGTAACATGTCTCTACAGGAACGGCCGTTCATTTGGAACCGCTTCAAGCGGATCGACAATGTGAGGAACGCGTGGGAGGCTGTTGGACCGGACGGCGACGTATATGAACAAGGCGGAGAGGGGATGGAGCCGGTTCGGCTACTCTGGCACCAGCTGGCTGGGGTAGCGGCGATGGTGAGCAAGGTATGGGTGGCGGAGGGGAAGAAGACGTTCGGGGTGATGTTGGCTGATGATGTTGGTGTGGGGAAGACAGCGCAGGTGATGGCGACGATTGCCTTCACGCAGCTGGTATATGAATGCGAGCAGCAGAAGCAGCCGAGACCAGCGCTGATCAGTAAGTGATTGATTCTGTAATGAAAGTGTCAAGCTGACTTGTTACCAGAGGACCTGCCATCGTTCATGGGAAAAGGGGGCGTACCAAATGCGCCACACGCGATTATAGTGCCGAACTCGCTCGTCGGGCAGTGGCGGCGGGAGTTGAAGACATTCTTCAAACCCAATGTCATCGATATATTTATCTTGCCAACGCAAAAAGTGAAGCTGCCTCAGTATTTTGAGGCAAGCAATGAAGGTGCATGGATGAAGTCCAAGCACGAGATGATACGTCGAATTGTGCTTGTCCCCCATTCGGTGAGTCAGAGAGTGAATTGAAGCACAATGGCTGAAGGGATTTCAGGTTTTCAGTTCACTCTCTGCGATGTCGTTTAACTCGGCGCGAGAAGGCGGAGTATCAGCGTGTGTGGATGACAGACGCACCCTGCGATCAGATGGGGCGGGGTTTTTCAAGATGAATTGGTGTTCGGCGTGGATCGATGAGGCGCATGAATTCCGGACTGTTGGGCGACATTTCAACGGGGCGGTGCAGCTGCGTCATACTACGCACATGATGAATGTGTGCACTGCGACGCCATTATTTACAAAGCCAGAGGTGGGTCCGCATCCTTCCAAGTCGGATGCCAGCTGACTGATACTTTTATGTATTTCTCACGCCTTGCAACATTATCAGGTGCGTTTGCGTTCGTCCAAGTCGGATACATACTGACAGCTACTAACACTTCCTTACTTATGCTGTCGGACAATGTGCAGGTGAGTAGCATCCGTCCAAGTCGGACACCTACTGACTGGTGATTGCATCTCCTCACCCGTGCCATATTGCATGTTCAGGTGAGTGCATGTCCGTCCAAGTCGGATACTACCTAACGGCTACTTACTGCTTCTTACCCACGCTCTTGACATGTCTAGGTGCGTTTGCGTCCGTCCAAGTCGGATACCTACTGATAGCTACTAACCCTTCCTTACCTATGCTGTCGGACAATGTGCAGGTGAGTCCGTATCCGTCCAAGTCGGACACCTATTGACTGGTGATTGCATCTCCTCAACCGTGCCATATTTCATGTTCAGGTGAGTGCATGTCCGTCCAAGTCGGATACTACCTAACGGCTACTTACCACTGCTTACCCACGCTCTTGACATGTCTAGGTGAGTGTGCATCCGTCAAAGTCGGACACGTAGTCATGACCACTTGCTGCAGGATACCATCAACCTCGGCCGAATCATCGGAGCGCCGCGGCTGTCACTAGATCCAGGGCAACTCTTTGAGAAAGACTCGAAGAGGGAGGTGACGCGAATCGCGAGATCCATAACGGCTGAAGAGCTCAAGGAGATTCGGCACGCTCAGCAGGAGCAATTGCTTGGGCGTGATATTGCAATGCCGGCCGCACGCCGAAACTTGGAAGACAAGAAGATTGCTTGGGTCAAAGAGATCCAAACTCGATTTGACGGTCACGTGATTCGCCGTGACAAGACCTCCAAGCGGTTTGATGGGCAGCCGATCAATAATCTCGAGCCGTACGACCTCCACATGATTCCTGTGCATTTGCAGGACTGGGAACTGACTGTGCTGGCGAATTCGATGGGCGACGTGATGTCGAAGAAGCGTGACGGCACGTTAGGTGACATTACCAGTGAAGTGAGCTGAGTATCTTGTCTCCCGAATATATATTAAACCAACGCATTGCAGAAATTTTATATCTACTACCGCCTCAACATGGTGTACCCGATTGGTACTAGCGATGACGACAGGAAGGTCTTCCCGACATTCGCGTCGAAGGAGCAATGGGATGCCAAGCCAGGAAGTAAACTGGCAATGTTGATCAACATCCTAGAGCATCTGCTGGCTGCAGACGAAGTCGACCATGCTTCCGTTGACAATCAGCGGGTCGTCTTTCCCCCAAGGCCAGAGCCGCCTCAAGCGCGCAAGCGCAAAATCTTAGTATATTATGAATATCCGATCTCGACGGACACTGTGCGATCGGCGCTTGAGGTTAACGGCATCCAACCGATCGTGATCAATGGACGGCAGACGGTGAAGCAGCGGGATTTGCTGGTGCAACAGTTTATTCGCACACAAGACGTGGATAAACGTGTCCTCTTGTTCTCGAAAGTGGGTGCTGCCGGATTGAACCTGGCGTGTGCGGACGTTGTAATATTATATGTGAGGACTGCTTTAACATTCGAGGAGATAACTCAACATGTCATTGTTAGGACACTGTGTGGAGCGATCAGTTGACCGCTCAAATCATTGGCCGAGCCCATCGACTAGGGCAGACAAAAAAGGTACATGTGTACCAACTATTGGCAGTCGGACCACCGACATTATCATCACGTCGCTTGCGCGCGAGAAAAATACCATGTTGCAAGCATTACTGACCAAATCACACGAGATCGCGCCAGGACTTGACAAGTTCCTGAACATCGGTCATGATGATGATGGCGGTGAAGAGGAGATCGGTGGAGATGAGGAAGTTGGGAAGAAGAAGAAAAGTGAAAACCTCTCAACTGTTGAGATCCCGGCTGATAATATATCTATAGGCGCTAAGGGTAAAGGAAAGGCAAAGGCGGCGGCAACGCGGGCGACGAAGAAAAAAGCAGCTGCAGTGGTTGATGAAGAAGCGTCGAATGCAGCGAGTTCGTCTAAGGCGACCGGGCGCTCGAAGAAGGCAGAGGCGACTGCTGGTCCGTCAAATGGGGCGGATGAGATAGCGCCAGGCGATGAAGGACTTGGTGCGAAGCCTGCGTTGATCATTGCAACGGCTACCGCTGAACAAGCGCAAGCTTCCGCAACGGCGGGAGATATACATGCAGCAGCGGATAGCCCAAAGGAGCACGCTAGCTCGGCCGGTGCACCCGAACCACCCGCCACGCCGCCGCCACCCAGCCCTCTAACAGCTGTTCCGTCGTCTTATCCTGACGTTCGCATGGCGTCACCACCACCACAACCAAGTTCTAGCAAGCGGCCTATGTCCTCGCCTGGCTCCGAACAAGAGCGACCGCCGATCGTCCGCCGCAGGCAAATGGCGGAACCGCGAGAAGATGACGATGAGCAGAATCCTGTGCTTAGCAGGGTTGATGCTGCCAAGGTTGTCAGTAAGATGGCCGTCATGCGTCCGAAGCGTCGTTAATCTCTCGTGCACCTGCGTCCTGTCTATAATTGTTGTTGGATGTCTTTTGTCTTATACTTTGTGTTATGTCACATGTCAAGCAATCAATGTAGAATGTTCTTGTAGGACTTAATAGGCGGTGAAAGGTAGATGTTGGTGATCCTCAAATTATTCTGTACATCTGACTTATTCGGATGTCAGCTTGAAGTCGTGTTTTGAGTGATATATAACTATAAACGAGTGTCCGACTTGGTCGGATGGCATTGAGCTGCACATTGTGGACCGACTTGGTTGGAAGGTACTGAGCAGCATTATTGTTTTATACCCGTGTCTGAGCTGCATATTGTGGTATGCCAGCGTCCGACTTGGACGGATGGCACTGAGCTGCATATTGTGGTATGCCAGCGTCCGACTTGGACGGATGGCACTGAGCTGCATATTGTGGTATGCCAGCGTCCGACTTGGACGGATGGCACTGAGCTGCATATTGTGGTATGCCAGCGTCCGACTTGGACGGATGGCACTGAGCTGCATATTGTGGTATGCCAGCGTCCGACTTGGACGGATGGCACTGAGCTGCATATTGTGGTATGCCAGCGTCCGACTTGGACGGATGGCACTGAGCTGCATATTGTGGTATGCCAGCGTCCGACTTGGACGGATGGCACTGAGCTGCATATTGTGGTATGCCAGCGTCCGACTTGGACGGATGGCACTGAGCTGCATATTGTGGTATGCCAGCGTCCGACTTGGTCGGATGGCACTGAGCTGCATATTGTGGTATGTCAGCGTCCGACTTGGTCGGATGGCATTAAGCTGCACATTGTGGACCGACTTGGTTGGAGCACCATTATTGTTTTATACCCGTGTCTGACTTGCACATTGTGCTATCCCTGTATCCGACTTGGTCGGATGGCACTGAGCTGCATATTGTGGTATGCCAGCGTCCAGCTTGCGCGGATGGCACTGAGCTGTATATTCTTTTATCCCAATGCCCGACTTGGTCGGATGGCATTGAGCTGCGACGACAAGTCAAAGGTCCATCCAAGTCAGATGCCTGGGGACGATAAGAGCAGCGTGAGCAGCATCCGTCCAAGTTGTATGGACAAGATGAATACAATGTGCAGCTCAATGGCCATCCGACTTCGACGGATATAACATGTGCCCATGCCAGATTGCGACAATGTCCATCCGACAACTGCCCAATGTGCAGCTCAATGCCATCCGACTTGGACGTTCTAGGAGTTCCACGCGCCAATCAAATGGTGTGGTCTTGATTTTATCCCCATCTAGTAAGGCCGCCACACGTTCACAATGCTTCTTCCTATATTAGCCAATTCCGTCCTGCACACGAGGCAATCGATGCTTCTTTTAGTGAGTATCATAGCTACACATGAAAACCATCAGTTGGCCGCGACGGCGAACATAATAGAAGCGATACAGCTTCTATCTCAAGTCAGGGACATCAAGGAGAAGACAGGGTGAATGCACATATATGACCGTATTCTGTTGACCGCACTAATCCTCCCCCCCCTAAGCCCTCAATGCCCACCACTGCTGTCTGGCTGCTTCTTCGTTCTCTCCTATTCACGCCTCTCGCCGATGGGAACGACATTTCCCGTCTTTATGACGATCTCACTGTAAACGAAAAACTCGGCATCAAACGCCGCGCAGGAACGTGCAGTCGCGACGATGCTCCTATTCTCGTCAAAAATGCGGACGTCGAGGCATTTCAGTCCTACGTATCAAGTCTGTGCAATGCGTCCGATAAGGAAATCAAGGACGACACTACACTCGGGACGACGCGCGGGATTGCTGTGTGGAAGATGTTTTCAAAGAAGGCGTCGATGAGACTCAACGCGATCGTCGAGCAACAGATGGACAATGCCGGCGTTCATCCTTTCCAACTAATGAAGAACGCGGGAGCAGATGAGTGGGCCTCAGGATGGCCAACTGTATACGGAAGTCGAGTAGCTAACTGCTGCACGAGCGAGTTACTAGGCGAACGGCGGACCCTGACACCGGCAGGAATGGCGGTGACGATTATATTTCAGTCGTATGTCGCGTTGAATTACGATCGCCTGCGGCGCATCTTTGGGCGGATGTCAAAAAATGGCAGCAAGGCTGCTGAAGAACTCACGACCATCTTCACTGGTATGTGACATGTCATGTATATAATATATGCAATTATGGGAGAGATAGGAGTCAAAGGACGCAAGCCGATCAAATTTGCAGACCTTCAAGATGTCATGCGGGTGTTGAAGAGCTTTAGAAAAGCGACAGCTCTATTGCCAAACCTGCGGGAACAAGCATCGGAAGCAGAGGAGTTTGTGGAATCGGCGATTCTGGCGCTGGGATTGAGGTGGGATCCGGAAGCACTACAGGTGGATGAAGAGGATGCCGGAAAAGGTAAGCTCAACCCAATCACCGGACTTGGTATTGACAGATCATCAGTTGAGCTGCTTCGCCGTCGTGCCAAGGCGACCTCGATCCGAATGATCTTGCGGACGCGGAGGCTGTGGAAAGAACCCTGAACATGTACGTTGAGTATTTTAGCCAGGGCGAGGAAGAACGTTTTGACGTGGACAACGTGCGGGCCGGCACGTTGTGGAATGACGCAACGGAAGGTGATATGGGAGTAGAGGAGATGTGCCGGAAGAGCACGGAGGAATTGAGTGGGGCGCTAGGCTTTCAAGAGGTGAGATTCATGAGTGCCCAAGAAGGCCTGGTTGTCACACTTTTTTACAGGAGCGTCCTTTTATTTGGAATTATTTCAAACGGGAAGATAACGTCAGTAACGCGTGGGAGGCCGTCGGGGCAGATGGCGCATTATATGAGCAGGGAGGAGAAGGGATGGAGCCGGTTCGGCTACTCTGGCACCAGCTGGCTGGAGTAGCGGCCATCGTGAGCAAGGCTTGGGTTGAGGAGGGGAAGTCAACGTTCGGGGTGATGTTGGCCGATGACGTCGGTGTGGGGAAGACGGCGCAGGTGATGGCGACGATTGCCTTCACACAATTGGTGTACGAATGCGAGCAGCAGAAGCAGCCCAGACCGGCGCTGATCAGTAAGTGATTTCTTTGTATTGATTTGTGCTGTGCTGAGGTTATTCTAGAGGACCTGCCGTCGTTTATGGGGAAAGGGGGTGTGCCCAATGCGCCTCACGCGATCATAGTACCGAATTCGCTTGTCGGGCAATGGCGGCGGGAATTGAAGACGTTCTTCAAGCCCAACGTTATCGACATATTCATCTTGCCAACGCAAAAACTGAAGCTACCACATTATTTTGAGGCAAGCTACGAAGGTGCCTGGATGAAGTCCAGGCACGAGATGATACGTCGCATTGTACTTGTGCCACACTCGGTGAGTAAGAAAGTGATATGAAAGTGAATTACTAAGATGGTATGCAGGTATTCAGCTCGCTCTCGGCCATGTCTTTCAGCTCAGCGAGAGAAGGTGGAGCATCGGCGTGTGTCGATGACAAGCGCTCACTGCGCCATGACGCGGCGGGCTTTTTCAAGATGGACTGGTGCACGGCATGGATCGATGAGGCACACGAATTCCGGACTGTCGGGCGACTGTTCAATGGAGCAGTCCAATTGCGTCACAATGCGCACATGCTAAATGTGTGTACTGCGACGCCGCTCTTTACAAAACCTGAGGTGAGTATGCATCCGTCCAAGTCGGACAGTAGCTGACTGATACTTGCACCTGTGTACTCATTCAATATTCATTGCAGGTGCGTATACGTCCGTCCAAGTCGGACACTGACTGACGAGTCTTTACCCTAACTTGATCACGGCGTTGCGAAATTTGCAGGTGCGCACGCATCCGTCCAAGTCAGATATATACTGACTGCTACTTACCATTATTTATCCTTGATATTGCACATGTGCAGGTGAGCTCGCATCCGTCCAAGTCGGACACTGACTGACTGCAGGTTGTGATACCTTATCCATGCTCTCTGAAATGTACAGGTGAGTGCGCATCCGTCCAAGTCGGACACTGACTGACTGCAGGTTGTGATACCTTATCCATGCTCTCTGAAATGTACAGGTGAGTGCGCATCCGTCCAAGTCGGACACTACCCCACGTCTGCTTGCGCTGACACTTCCGCGCTCCCACTTACTCATCCTCTACTGGCTTATACGTACTCATGACCTCCCAACAGGATACCATCAATCTTGGGCGAATAATTGGAGCGCCGCGGCTTTCGTTGGACCAAGGGCAACTCTTTGAGAAAGAGTCAAAGAGGGAAGTCACGCGGATCGCAAGATCTATCACGGCAGAGGAGCTCAAAGAAATTCGGCATGCTCAGCAAGAGCAACTCCTCGGACGCGATGTTACAATGCCAGCCGCACGCCGCAGCTTGGAAGACAAAAAAGTTGCATGGGTCAAAGAGATCCAAACTCGGTTCGATGGTCACGTCATTCGCCGTGACAAGACCTCCAAGCGTTTTGACGGTCAGCCAATCAACAACCTCGAGCCCTACGATCTGCACATGATTCCTGTCCGCTTGCAAGATTGGGAACTTACCGTCCTGGCAAACTCAATGGGCGACGTCATGTCGAAGAAGCGTGATGGCACATTAGGTGACATCACCAGCGAGGTGAGTGGCATTATTGTCCAATATATTAAACCAACAATCTACAGAAATTTTACATCTATTACCGACTCAACATGGTGTATCCGATCGGAACCAGCGATGAAGACCGGAAGGTATTCCCGACGTTTGTATCCAAGGAGCAATGGGACGCAAAGCCAGGCAGTAAACTGGCAATGCTGATCCAGCTCCTGGATCACCTTTTGGCAGGAGACGAAGTCGACCACGCAACCGTTGACAATCAGCGGGTCGTCTTTCCGCCACGACCGGAACAGCCTCAAGCGCGGAAGCGCAAAATCCTGGTGTATTATGAATACCCGACGTCGACAGATACGGTGCGCTCAGCGCTCGAAGTCAATAATATCCACCCGATCATCATCAATGGCCGTCAGTCCGTCAAGCAGCGTGACAAGCTAGTCCAAGACTTCATTCGGACGCAGGATGTGGACAAACGTGTCCTCCTGTTCTCCAAAGTTGGGGCAGCAGGGTTAAACTTGGCGTGTGCGGACGTCGTAATTCTATATGTGAGGGATCTTAAACATCTACGACTTTCACTCACCATTTCACTTAGGACACTGTTTGGAGCGACCAGTTGACCGCTCAAATCATCGGGCGCGCCCATCGACTTGGGCAGACTAAAAAGGTACACGTGTACCAACTGTTGGCAGTCGGAACAACCACATTATTATTACATCGCTTGCACGGGACAAAAATACGATGCTGCAAGCACTGCTGACCAAGTCGCACGAGATAGCTCCGGGACTCGACAAATTCCTGGATATTGGCCATGGTGACGATGACGGTGATGAGGAGACTGGTGCCGCCGAGGAAGGTGGCAAGAAGGGCAAGAAGAGTGAGGATTGTATATTATTGAGATACCAGCTAACAAGATATCTATAGGCAGCAAGGCGAAAGGAAAGGGCAAAGCGGCACCGACGAGGGCCACCAAGAAAAAAGCGGCTGCGGTGCGTGAGGAAGATGCATCGGCGGGTTCGTCTCATGCGGCTGGCCCTTCGAGGCAAGGAACAGCGGATGCAGGTCCCTCGACGGCGCCAGGCGGGACACAACCACCTGCCGCGATGTCGGGTGAAGTGTCTGCAACGGCCGGATCGACAAAAGTAGCCGCAATTGCGGGACCTGCAGGCAAGTCCGACAGCGCAAGGGAGCAGCGCGACTCCATGACGCCACCACCGACTAGCTCACTCACGCACCTCCGCCGACGAATCCCGACATTCGCATGGCGTCCCCGCCACCTCCGCAAGCAGGGTCCAGCAAGCGACCCATGTCATCGCCAGGCTCGGAACAAGACCGACCCGCTGTCGTCCGCCGCCGCCAAATGCCAGAACCACCTGCAGATGCTTCGAAGGTGATTAGCAAGAAAGCTGGCATGCGTCCCAAGCGTCGCTGACTTGTCGTTCGTTGGTCGAGCTCGTCCTTTACCGTTGTTGTTGCACGTTGTATATCTCTTGATGTGTAGTTTTTTTGTCTTTTATTAATAGCATGGCATTTTGGTGATTCTTGGACATTGTGTGCATGAAGGTTGTCAGTTTTCCCATTCGACTTGCTCAGATGGCATTGAGCTTTATATTGTGTTATACAAGTGTCCGACTTGGTCGGATGGCTGTGAGCCTCACATTGCGAAAGAATGGCATCCGACTTTGTCACATGGCCGTGAGCTTCAAATTGTGCTATTCCAGCGTCCGACTTAGTCGGATGGCCATGAGCTGAACGTTGTGTTGTCCCAGTGTCCGACTTGGTCGGATGGCTGTGAGCCTCACATTGCAAAAGACTGGCATCCGACTTTGTCACATGGCCGTGAGCTTCAAATTGTGCTATTCCAGCGTCCGACTTAGTCGGATGGCCATGAGCTGAACGTTGTGTTGTCCCAGTGTCCGACTTGGTCGGATGGCTGTGAGCCTCACATTGCAAAAGACTGGCATCCGACTTTGTCACATGGCCGTGAGCTTCAAATTGTGCTATTCCAGCGTCCGACTTAGTCGGATGGCCATGAGCTGAACGTTGTGTTGTCCCAGTGTCCGACTTGGTCGGATGGCTGTGAGCCTCACATTGCGAAAGACTGGCATCCGACTTTGTCACATGGCCGTGAGCTTCAAAGTGTGCTATTCCAGCGTCCGACTTAGTCGGATGGCCATGAGCTGAACGTTGTGTTGTCCCAGTGTCCGACTTGGTCGGATGGCAGTGAACTTCACATTGCGAAAGACTGGCATGCGACTTTTCACATGACCGTGAGCTTCAAAGTGTGTTATTCCAGCGTCCGACTTAGTCGGATGGCCATGAGCATCATGTTGTGTTGCTCCAGTGTCCGACTTGGTTGGATGGCAGTGAGCTTCACATTGCGAAAGACTGGCATCCGACGTTTTCACATGACCGTGAGCTTCAAAGTGTGTTATTCCAGCGTCCGACTTAGTCGGATGGCCATGAGCTTCATGTTGTGTTGCTCCAGTGTCCGACTTGGTCGGATGGCAGTGAGCTTCACATTGCGAAAGACTAGCATCCGACTTTTTCACATGACCGTGAGCTTCAAGTTGTGCTATTCCAGCGTCCGACTTAGTCGGATGGCCATGAGCTGAACGTTGTGTTGTCCCAGTGTCCGACTTGGTCGGATGGCCCTGAGCTTCACGTGTGTTGTCCCAGTGTGTGAGTGTCATATCAATGTCCAACTTGGTCAGATGACCCTGAGTGTCACATTGCCAGAGAGCAGCATCCGACTTGGTCGGATGACCTGAGTCTCACATTGCCAGAGAGCAGCATCCAACTTGGTCGGATGACCTGAGTCTCACTTTGCCAGAGAGCAGCATCCAACTTGGTCGGATGACCTGAGTCTCACTTTGCCAGAGAGCAGCATCCGACTTGGTCGGATGACCTGAGTCTCACAATGCCGGAGAGCAGCATCCGACTTGGTCGATCCGATGACCTGAGTCTCACGTTGCAAGCCCACGGCATCCTTCTTCATCGAATAATATGGAACCTCAAATTGCACGTCATCAGCCTCTTTTAAGCCCATTATGGTTCGCAACATATTGACACAATAGCCCATTCGAGCACCGACAATATTCTTTGATCGGAAGTAACTGTCATTTGGTTGTTATGTGAGTCTGATCCGCTGCAAATTGATTCTCCACTATAATACGGACAAGAAGTGGCCGTCATTTGTAGTCCCGATGATCCTCCTAATGATCCTCCCAATGATCCTCCCAATGATCCTCCCAACGTCCTTCCCTACTTCCGCTGTTTACCATTGGTAATATGCGCCATACCCAAGTACAAATGCCTTCCCAACGATATCGACCCTCAGATAACTTCCTGCCCCTCCTGCCATTTCACATCTACCATAATAATGGACGACGGTTTCGGTGATCATATGGCTGACATGTCTGTCGCCCAATGGGTTCAACACTATCAAGACATCAGTCAACGGGAGGAGCTTGAGGATGAACCTAATCCTACCTTCCAATCAATCGAATGGGCCTTAACAGGTCGAGATTCGGTGAACCAACGTTTTGCACGGTTGGACGCCCTTTACAATCGTCCAAGGGCCAGTTCAGACATGCCATATATTCGGCGTGATTATGACTCCGTTCTTGGCTTTACTCATGACATCCCTGCAAGAGGATCCATCCTAATCTTTATTCGACCTTCTCCTGTTCGCGCTCTAACCCGCAGTGTCAAGTTACGCACCCCATTCATCATAGATGGTGAAGTGAGTTACATTTTACAGTATCCTATTATGATCTCATGCCCACATTCACCATATTCTAATCTGTCTTGATACATCATTCTTCACAGCCCAAACTTCTAGACCCATCCACAGTTCCCAATACCCTTATAGCCAAAATCAATGATCGTCACCATATTCGAATCTTTTTCCCGGGGCTCACTAACACCGAGCGCGAGAGCGCTGCATTAACAGCACAGGAATCCTCTATTGTTTATAGCCAAGGCATCTTACCAGCTATCAGAGCTGTAGCACCAACCATTGTCCACAATTTTCCTCCTACTTACGATGCAGAGACTTTTCGAGCCACCCTTATGACTGGCACACAAATCCAATCAACATATCCGATAAGTGCCAGTGATGTCCTTCCATTTTCAAGGGCATTGCGTCAGCAGATGAGTGGGGTTCCATGGGGCAATCACATCATCTTTGGTACAGAAGTGCGGGGTGTCAAGAACAGCACAGAACATGTTCCTGAGCCAGAAGCAGCTGAAGGTGCTTTGTATGATTTATTCCGGCAATTTTCAAATCAAGGTCACTTTGTGGAAGAAGGAGACTGGTATGTTGATGTTGGAGTGGAATTACTTCATCGTAGCAAGGCAGTAGTCTGGCGAGCTGATTGTTTTCGGCCCGTTATGCAAGAGCTACTCAGCTTTTCACAGCAAGAGATCAACCGGACAGTGTCCAATCAGCGAACATTTGAACAGGATCTCAGTCAACATCTCACCCAGGTTGCTGGATTTCGTGCAAGATGCAAGAAACCCACAGGACCATATGAAGTCGTGTATATTCAAGCATATACGACAGATAAGGCACTGACGTACCAGCCTGAAGGTGGACACTTTGGCAAGACACTGCGAGGTCATCATGCCATTGAAGGAGGTGCTGATGGACCTTCCTACACGACGCGCTTACTCAAATCCTATGAGGAAGCCAGAGACCAGACCGATGTTGCTGCGCGGCTGGAAGTTTGAGTGCCACTTGGCCAAGCAGTCAAAGTCTTGCTTGATTTCCCCGAGCTGTGTATTTGCAGACCTGTCTTGTATTTCCTCGCCAACTGTGGTGGTATGGTCATCATTGATGAATGCACATTTGTGTCACTGACATGGCTTAGGAATGTACGCTTTGTGCGGCTAGAGGCAGCACATAATCTTCTATGTCACTTGAACTCCCAAAATGGCATGGCACGGTCGGCTCCAAGCGTATTGATGACATATGCTGCACTCGTTTGGCTCATCAATGGCCTTCACAATAGACCTCCATCTGATCAAGCAGGGCGTGCTGTGTCGAGGATAGCATTGCCTTTGACAATTGATCTTGACCATGAGGAGCGGCTGATGTATGGTTTCGAAGCAGATCCTGAAGATCCTGAAGACGCAGTTCCCTTCTGTCCTGGAGGAATGATGTTTTTACGGCAGATGACATTTCCCCCTCACTCCAATGTTGCCAGGCTATGCCGACTTCGTGATCGAATGTTACCGGCTAAAATATTCAAGCATATGTTCAAGAAGAGCATGGAGGACCTGCAAAAATTCTTGAACCCAGTATTACGAGTACAGCATAGACCAGCATGGCCTGCCAACCGATACCGGGTTACAAGAGGGCTAACACTAGTCCATACGATAAACCCAGGACAAGAGGAGCCGATGATGCCTGAGGCATTCAGGAGGTTGGAACGCTTTCCAATGCCTAGGCTTCATATTGAATGGGGGCCAGATGTCGACCAATATCATGAACCACTGGAGGAAGAGTGTAATACAGTGGCTGAGAAGGTACATGCCATATGGCGACAATTCCCCAGTGATTTATTGCAGAAGATCGGGAACCCGATGGGGCGAGGCATGTCAACGGAACCAAGTTATTGTATATTGGATGAAACGACACGATTGGATGCAACGATAGCCTACTTTACGAACCACAATCTGGCGGCGACGTTCCGGAAGGTGAATGTGAAATACACACAAATGCTTGAATGGAGTACTACATTCGACAGACTATTTCCTCCGCCTAACTACCCAATGGCCCCGACCTTGCAGCAATACCGACACATGCGCTATTATCTGTCATGGGTAGAACTCATGAGTGTCATTAAATGTAAAGAAGTGGTTCATGTCCGAGCCGCAGTTAAGGAGGAGTTTAACAGACTTGCGTGGGCACCGGCAGCGGGCACCGATCGTGTATGGAAGAACCGCCCTGCGCCAGGGTATCACTTATGGCCAGATGAACATACCATTCTCCCGCGACGTGAAAACGCACCTTGCGTTATTTGGAATCCAGGCAACAGGCGAGGACCTGAATGGGTTGAGGGTCGAATTGTGGACTTGAGAGAGGAGGAAGAGGAATCAGAAGAGGAGGAGGAAAACTGATCTAGTACATGTTGAGCCATAATGTTATGTTACGTGATTGTGGTAGCTACATATACTTGGCCGGATACGTGATTGTGGTAGCTTTATATCCGACTTGGACGGATATGTGATTGTGGTAGCTTTATATCCGACTTGGACAGATATGTGATTGTGGTAGCTTTATATCCGACTTGGACGGATATGTGTTTGTGGCAGCTATATATCCGACTTGGACGGATATGAGATGGTGGCAGCTTTATATCCGACCTGGATGGATACGTGAATGTGGCAGCTTTATATCCGACTTGGACGGATATGAGATTGTGGCAGCTATATATCCGACCTGGACGGATATGTGATTGTGGCAACTTTATATCCGACTTGGACGGATATGTGATTGTTGTAGCTATATATCCGACTTGGACGGATATGTGTTTGTGGCAGCTATATATCCGACTTGGACGGATATGAGATGGTGGCAGCTTTATATCCGACCTGGACGGATACGTGAATGTGGCAGCTTTATATCCGACTTGGACGGATATGAGATTGTGGCAGCTATATATCCGACCTGGACGGATATGTGATTGTGGCAACTTTATATCCGACTTGGACGGATATGTGATTGTTGTAGCTATATATCCGACTTGGACGGATATGTGTTTGTGGCAGCTTTATATCCGACTTTAGGGTTTAGGGTTTAGGGTTTAGGGTTTAGGGTTTAGGGTTTAGGGTTTAGGGTTTAGGGTTTAGGGTTTAGGGTTTAGGGTTTAGGGTTTAGGGTTTAGGGTTTAGGGTTTAGGGTTTAGGGTTTAGGGTTTAGGGTTAGGTTAGGGTTTAG
>JAEBUT010000017.1:0-57515 GCA_020011035.1 Amanita subjunquillea | reverse complement strand
CATTCATGTCATTCTCAGAGGACGCTGACAGTATGAGAGTTCGTAACACGTCAATGTCTTCCAATGTTACATGTCCATTCCGCAAGCGACATAGAAATTGAAGTCATTCTTCATTGTGTACCCTTTTCTGTTCTCTCAAAAACATGCGACAAACAATATGCGACTGATAAGAAAAACAGGAAAAAAAAAGACTTTATGACCCTGCTCGTCATTTATATATCTCTTTCATCAAAACCGTAAAATAACTGAGTTGATTGTGAAGAAAAAAAAGGGCAAGCAAGGTGAATGAAACGACAAAAATAAAATTCTGGCAAACGACAAAAATATGATACTGGCGTTACAGTCTATCGATATCTTGGAAGGATCCTGCAGACAAGACACCTGCCGTGCTCCTCCCATGCCTGATTCGCTAGTCCTTCGCACTCTTGTCCATGTCGCTCTCCTCGTCCTCCTCATCCTCCGGGTAGCTCTCTTCCTCCATGTAGCTCCCATCGCTGTCCTCCGCGCTGTCGCTATGCTCTACATCTGTCTTGCTGCGCTTCTTGGGCCTCTCCTCTCCGCTCTTACTGTTCTCTCCAGCTTGCTTCGCTCTCTTTAGCCTTACATATTGGACCTCCCATGGACCCCGCCTCTTCTTGAATGAGCAATTCTCCAGCTGCATGAACGTACACCGCAAGCAACCTCCATCTGCCATTCTTTTGTCGTCCATAATGCAAGCCGTTGGTGGCGAGGCACCCTCACAGGTTGTACACTATGACAATTACAGCTGTCTTAGTAAAACCATAAGATGCCGATAACTTACCTTATGGTACCACGCTTGCCTCTTCCCCATCCTTGCCAGCATTATATCTTTTTCTGCCATTCGTCCCTGATATTCTTCGTACGACATGACCGGCATGCTGATAGTAGGCGTTATCCGCGACACTTTCTCCTCGGTTTCCCGGACATTATTTGCTTAAAGATCTTTGTTCGTCCTCGGCGCCCAATACAAATGTAAGTGGGCGTAACAACCGGCAGGTCCGCAGGATGTACTTGGGTCGCAGATTGTACTTCTGTCGACTCAAGTTTCAGTTCCGGCATATAAGACATGAGAGCAAACAATTTGAAATCGCTCGGCATATGCCAAATATTTGGTTATGTTTGGCACAACCGATATGGAATATAGAAGGTTCAATGAATCTCAAAAGGAGGCTCGACGAACCTTGAGTTCGTAAAAGCCATGTTATAGTATTCTCTAATTATATTGCAAGAACTTTCATCAATTGTGGATTGAGCAAAGGAGGTTCGAGGATCCGTGAACGCTATATTATAACATGACCCTTCATCAATTGTTGATTGAGAACGGTCGTTTGACCAACAAATTTGTGAACACCACTAATCGTATTGCACAACCTTCATCAGTTTGTTGATTGAACAAGGAGGTTCGACGAACCTCGAGTTTGTGAACATCATATTATAGCATTCACTAATCGTATTGTACGACCCTTCATCAGTTTGTTGATTGAGAAAGGAGGCTCGACGAACCTCGAGTTTGTGGACGCCATATTATAGCATACTGTACAACCCTTCATCAGTTTGTTGATTGAGCAAGGAGGCTCGACGAACCTCGAGTTTGTGGACGCCATATTATAGCATACTGTACGACACTTCATCATCAGTTTGTTGATTGAGAAAGGAGGCTCGACGAACCTCGAGTTTGTGAACGCCATATTATGGCATTCCCTAATCATACTGTATGACCCTGCATCAGTTTGTTGATTGAGAAAGGAGGCTCGACGAACCTCGAGTTTGTGGACGCCATATTATAGCATGCTGTACGACCCTTCATCAGTTTGTTGATTGAGCAAGGAGGCTCGACGAACCTCGAGTTTGTGGACGTCATATTATAGCATGCTGTACGACCCTTCATCAGTTTGTTGATTGAGAAAGGAGGCTCAACGAACCTCGAGTTTGTGGACGCCATATTATAGCATGCTGTACGACCCTTCATCAGTTTGTTGATTGAGCAAGGAGGCTCGACGAACCTCGAGTTTGTGGACGTCATATTATAGCATGCTGTACGACACTTCATCAGTTTGTTGATTGAGAAAGGAGGCTCGACGAACCTCGAGTTTGTGGACGCCATATTATAGCATACTGTATGACCCTTCATCAGTTTGTTGATTGAGCAAGGAGGCTCGACGAACCTCGAGTTTGTGGACGCCATATTATAGCATGCTGTACGACCCTTCATCAGTTTGTTGATTGAGCAAGGAGGCTCGACGAACCTCGAGTTTGTGGTATGACCCTGCATCAGTTTGTTGATTGAGAAAGGAGGCTCGACGAACCTCGAGTTTGTGGACGCCATATTATAGCATACTGTATGACCCTTCATCAGTTTGTTGATTGAGCAAGGAGGCTCGACGAACCTCGAGTTTGTGGACGCCATATTATGGCATTCCCTAATCATACTGTATGACCCTGCATCAGTTTGTTGATTGAGCAAGGAGGCTCGACGAACCTCGAGTTTGTGAACGCCATATTATAGCATGCTGTACGACACTTCATCAGTTTGTTGATTGAGCAAAGAGGCTCGACGAACCTCGAGTTTGTGGACGCCATATTATGGCATTCCCTAATCATACTGTATGACCCTGCATCAGTTTGTTGATTGAGAAAGGAGGCTCGACGAACCTCGAGTTTGTGGACGTCATATTATAGCATGCTGTACGACCCTTCATCAGTTTGTTGATTGAGCAAGGAGGCTCGACGAACCTCGAGTTTGTGGACGCCATATTATAGCATGCTGTACGACACTTCATCAGTTTGTTGATTGAGCAAGGAGGCTCGACGAACCTCGAGTTTGTGGACGCCATATTATGGCATTCCCTAATCATACTGTATGACCCTGCATCAGTTTGTTGATTGAGCAAGGAGGCTCGACGAACCTCGAGTTTGTGGTATGACCCTGCATCAGTTTGTTGATTGAGCAAGGAGGCTCGACGAACCTCGAGTTTGTGGACGCCATATTATAGCATGCTGTACGACACTTCATCAGTTTGTTGATTGAGCAAGGAGGCTCGACGAACCTCGAGTTTGTGAACGCCATATTATAGCATGCTGTACGACCCTTCATCAGTTTGTTGATTGAGCAAGGAGGCTCGACGAACCTCGAGTTTGTGGACGCCATATTATAGCATGCTGTACGACACTTCATCAGTTTGTTGATTGAGCAAGGAGGCTCGACGAACCTCGAGTTTGTGAACGCCATATTATGGCATTCCCTAATCATACTGTATGACCCTGCATCAGTTTGTTGATTGAGAAAGGAGGCTCGACGAACCTCGAGTTTGTGGACGCCATATTATAGCATGCTGTACGACCCTTCATCAGTTTGTTGATTGAGCAAGGAGGCTCGACGAACCTCGAGTTTGTGGACGCCATATTATAGCATGCTGTACGACACTTCATCAGTTTGTTGATTGAGCAAGGAGGCTCGACGAACCTCGAGTTTGTGAACGCCATATTATGGCATTCCCTAATCATACTGTATGACCCTGCATCAGTTTGTTGATTGAGAAAGGAGGCTCGACGAACCTCGAGTTTGTGGTATGACCCTGCATCAGTTTGTTGATTGAGCAAGGAGGCTCGACGAACCTCGAGTTTGTGAACGCCATATTATAGCATGCTGTACGACCCTTCATCAGTTTGTTGATTGAGAAAGGAGGCTCAACGAACCTCGAGTTTGTGGACGCCATATTATGGCATTCCCTAATCATACTGTATGACCCTGCATCAGTTTGTTGATTGAGAAAGGAGGCTCGACGAACCTCGAGTTTGTGGACGCCATATTATAGCATGCTGTACGACCCTTCATCAGTTTGTTGATTGAGCAAGGAGGCTCGACGAACCTCGAGTTTGTGGACGCCATATTATAGCATGCTGTACGACACTTCATCAGTTTGTTGATTGAGCAAGGAGGCTCGACGAACCTCGAGTTTGTGAACGCCATATTATGGCATTCCCTAATCATACTGTATGACCCTGCATCAGTTTGTTGATTGAGCAAGGAGGCTCGACGAACCTCGAGTTTGTGGTATGACCCTGCATCAGTTTGTTGATTGAGCAAGGAGGCTCGACGAACCTCGAGTTTGTGAACGCCATATTATAGCATGCTGTACGACACTTCATCAGTTTGTTGATTGAGCAAGGAGGCTCGACGAACCTCGAGTTTGTGGACGCCATATTATGGCATTCCCTAATCATACTGTATGACCCTGCATCAGTTTGTTGATTGAGAAAGGAGGCTCGACGAACCTCGAGTTTGTGGACGCCATATTATAGCATGCTGTACGACCCTTCATCAGTTTGTTGATTGAGCAAGGAGGCTCGACGAACCTCGAGTTTGTGGACGCCATATTATAGCATGCTGTACGACACTTCATCAGTTTGTTGATTGAGCAAGGAGGCTCGACGAACCTCGAGTTTGTGAACGCCATATTATGGCATTCCCTAATCATACTGTATGACCCTGCATCAGTTTGTTGATTGAGAAAGGAGGCTCGACGAACCTCGAGTTTGTGGACGCCATATTATAGCATGCTGTACGACACTTCATCAGTTTGTTGATTGAGCAAGGAGGCTCGACGAACCTCGAGTTTGTGAACGTCATATTATAGCATTCCCTAATTGTATTGCATGGCACTTCATCAGTTTGTTGATTAAGGAGGCTCGACGAACCTCGAGTTTGTGAACGCCATATTATGGCATTCCCTAATCATACTGTACGATCCTGCATCAGTTCGTTGATTGAGAAAGGAGGTTCAACAAACCTCGTGTTTGGGAAAATTCGGCATTCCCTAATCACATCGCGTGACCTTTCATCAGCTGTTGATTGAAAAGAGGTTCGACGAACCTCGCACTTGTGAACACCATATAGTAGTAAACCCTACCTTTCATAAAGAGGTCAGACAGCGTGTCTGTGAACACCGAATTCGGTATTCCCTAATCATATTGTGCGCCCTTTCATCAGTTGTTGATTGAAAAAGTAGGTTCGACGAACCTTGTATTTGTGAACGCTATAGTATAGAACTATATCGGACTTATAGCCTTCCTCAAAGACCACCCCATGGCAGTCTCCTTCGGCGACATCGACCCGGTACCACCACCTGTACAGGCTACGCAACGAGCTGTGTTTCGCCAGCTCTTTGACGACTAGAACGGTTACTTTTCATTGCGATAAGGCCTAATAGATAGTTGACACGTCGGTTGTCATACACACACGGGCTTCTCAAGTTCCGTTTCCATTACTATTGTCATTCATGTCGTAGCTCCAGTCACAATATTTCTATTCAAAAGAAAAACGCTATAGCATAGCAAACATACTGCACGAACCTTTATTAGTCGTTGATTGAGAAAGGAGGTTCGACGAACCTCGTATTTGTGAATATTGCAGGACCCTTTATCAGTTGTTGATCAAGGAAGGAGGTTTGACGAACCTCGTGTTTATGAATGCCAAATTCAGTGATAAATGAGGTTCGACGAGCTCTGTTTGCTGACCTGCTGGTGAAAAGGGCTCGAAGTTACAGAAATACGTTGATGTTATCTGATGCTAAGCAGCGCCAGATGTCTAGTTCCTGATTAGAGATGGCGGAGGGGGAGAAGACGGAGAGTGGGCAGCAGAAGAGATGGTGGAGAGCAAGCAGCAGAGGGAGACGATGGGTAGGTAGAGGGAGCTTATAAGATAATGCACGATGCGCATTCAACTCGCGGCTCCAGACTGATGCCTTTCGAGCGAATACGCATTTACCCAGCAGAATCGCCGTGCATAAACGTTTGAGTAAAACTCTAAACGTTATGATTCAGACCCATGGGCAAAACGCTATGCGCCGAGCAAGTAGCCGAGGGAGATCGTAAGCGGGCAGCAGAGGGCAAGTAGAGAAGAAGGCGAGCAGGAACGTTGTGATTCAGACGCATGAGTAAAACTCTATGCGCCGAGCAAGCGACAGAGAGAGACAATGAACGGGCGAGAAGGACCATGAATAGGTAGAGGAAGCTTATAAGATAATGCACGATGCGCATTCAACTCGCGGCTCCAGACTGATGCCTTTCGAGCGAATACGCATTTACCCAGCAGAATCGCCGTGCATAAACGTTTGAGTAAAACTCTAAACGTTATGATTCAGACCCATGGGCAAAACGCTATGCGCCGAGCAAGTAGCCGAGGGAGATCGTAAGCGGGCAGCAGAGGGCAAGTAGAGAAGAAGGCGAGCAGGAACGTTATGATTCAGACGCACGAGTAAAACTCTATGCGCCGAGCAAGCGACAGAGAGAGACAATGAACGGGCGAGAAGGACCATGAATAGGTAGAGGAAGCTTATAAGATAATGCACGATGCGCATTCAACTCGCGGCTCCAGACTGATGCCTTTCGAGCGAATACGCACGGCTTTACCCAGCAGAATCGCCGTGCATAAACGTTTGAGTAAAACTCTAAACGCTATGATTCAGACCCATGAGCAAAACTCTATGCGCCGAGCAAGTAGCCGAGGGAGATCGTAAGCGGGCAGTAGAGGGCAAGTAGAGAAGAAGGCGAGCAGGAACGTTATGATTCAGACACACGAGTAAAACTCTATGTGCCGAGCAAGTAACAGAGAGAGACAATGAACGGGCGAGGGGGATCATGAACGGGCGAGGGGGATCATGAACGGGCGAGAGAGACCATGAACCGGCAGCAGAGGAGATGGTGGGCGGGCAGTAGAGGGAGGTGGCAGGCAAGGAGATGGTGGGCGGGTTGACGGTGACGGCGAGCGGGCAGTAGAGGGAGGCGGCAGGCAAGTAGAGCAGGCGGAGTGCGGATGGCGCGCAAAGGAGCGCAAACTTGAAACAAGTGTCGCAGTGGCGCGGGGGACGGCCTCGTCATCGTTGGAGGGATGAATTCATATCACAAACACCAATATGTTCAGAGAGGGCTTACCGTGGCACCCAGCTGTCCTCACACAGCTCGCCCCACAGTCACCTCGCACTCCATGTATGGCTTTTGAGCCGTACGCATGAGTAAAACTCCACGCGCCAGCTTCCAGGCTGCGGCGTGTTTCAATGATGGTGAACGAGGTAAAGTCCGAGTTTGTCATTATTTGTCTCCTCACCAAGGAAAGCCACGACGCACATTTTGCCGTCAAACTCTTTTCCCTCGCAACCAATCTAACGAGTAGTCATCGTCTTCACGGTTTTAGAGTCCTACTCAAAACCTGACCCAACGTCTTTAGAAGCCGCGGCGCGCATTTTGCACGAGGTCAGCCGTCAAACTCTTTTCCCTCGCAACCCAATCTAACGCGTAGTCATCGTCTTCGCGGTTTTAGAGTCTTACTCAAAACCCGACCCAACGTCTTTAGAAGCCGCGGCGTGCATTTTGCCGTCAAACTCTTTTCCCTCGCAACCAATCTAACGAGTAGTCATCGTCTTCACGGTTTTAGAGTCCTACTCAAAACCTGACCCAACGTCTTTAGAAGCCGCGGCGCGCATTTTGCACGAGGTCAGCCGTCAAACTCTTTTCCCTTGCAACCCAATCTAATGTGTAGTCATCGTCTTCGCGGTTTTAGAGTCTTACTCAAAATCCGACCCAACTTAGTAATACGTCTTTTAAAAGCTGCGGCACACATTTTGCACGACGTCAACAGTCAAACTCTAAACCCTCGCAACCCAATCTAACGTAAGTATTGGACCCATTTTTGGATCATAGTCTTCCGACTTACACAAGACAACGTTTAGCAAACTCCACTGTCAAACTCTTTCTCTTCGCAACGGTACTGCCAGCCCCTTTGCAGTTTTACAGCCAAGAACTGGGCCACGACTCGTCTTCTTTGCAGACCAGCATAACGTAAGTATCGGACCTATTTTTGGATCATGGTCTTCCGACTTACAAGTCAATCAGGATCAACCATTGCCACCACTTTGTTCCTCACAGCCTCAACCTATCTAGCTGTTGAAATGGAGTACCAATCACCAGAGGAGGGTACAGGCCTTGGCCAGCCACCTACCAAAAGGCAGAAACAGTCTCATGGCAACCGACGACGGTCCCTTAAAAGACAAAGTCAGCACACAGTACAAGAGAACTCCTTGGAAAGGCATGTCCTCCAAGCTAGGCACTTAGTGCTTCCACCAGTGAAACCTTTTCCAAAGTCCCTTTTGGATGATTACAAAGAGAAACACGTTTCTTTGGAGGATATCAAGGACCTTGGATTCAGGGTGGTCCCATGGGATGGAAAAACTTCCATGCCTCTATTCATCCAGGGTGTGAACACACCATTTGCCATTCTAGCAGGCCAGCCCTCAGATCCTGACTATCCAAAGATAACCCAGGATGCCCACCAAACTCTACTTCAGTTAAAGGACGAACATGACCTCCTGAAGGATGTCAAGCATCATAGAGGCAATTTTTTGGGTCTCACCTGTGGTATCAACCATGGTGGGGGAACCACTAAGCCAACCATGTTTGCTATTAAGTCCAAATTTCAACCCATTGTGGAAACACTCACAAAGGACAGTAATTTCCAACGTCTTGCAAACCATGCCAGTTCTGCACTTCATTACTGGGCCCCAGACATGTACAATGGCTGGAATCAATGGCTTGAACATCTAATGCAGCAAAGGCCTGAATTGCAAAAACCCTTCCCAAAATGCATCTATCCATGTTGCACCTTCAACTTTGGCCCTAGAGCATATACTTACATTCATGTTGACAACCACAATGTCCCAGATGGTTATTGTGCAGTGCATGCTCTTGGAAAGTTCAATTCCAAAACAGGGGGCCATATCCTTCTTTGGGATCAAAAGGTTGCTGTTGAATTTCCATCTGGCAGTCTTATATTTCTCAATTCTGCAACCATCCATCACTCCAACATCCCAGTACACAAAGATGAGGAGAGGTCCTCCTTTACTCATTTTTGCCCAGATGGGGTCATATCTTTTGCTAGGAATGGGATGCAAACATACAAGGCTGCCACTTTGGGGATGACTAAAAGGGAAGGAAATGTGGTGTTGAAACAACTTAAAGAGAAGAGGAAGGCAGAAGGGTCAAATGCTCTTCCAACCAGGATTAGTTAACTGTACATGTTGAATTCATTATCCAGATGGAAACAGCCAAGAGAGGGAGATGGCAGAGAGTGGGCAGTAGAGGGTGACAGTAGGTAAAGAAGATAATGATGAGTGTTCAGGAGAATAAAGTAAACTCTAGTAAACTCTAGTAAAACTCTAAACATTATGATTCAGACTCATGAGTAAAAATCCATGCATTGAGCAAGCAGCAGAGTGAGCAACAGAGGGTGACGGTGGAGAGCAAGCGGCGGGGGTGACGGTGGGTAAGTGGGGGGAAACCGTGAGCGGGCAGCGGGGGGAAACAGTGGAGAGCAAGCAGGAGAGGGAGACAGTGGGCAGGTAGAGTGAGACCGTATGCCGTATTATACGGTATGCCGGTAGCAGAGGGAAAAGGTGGAGAACAAGCAGCAGAGGGAAACGGTGGAGAGGGAGCAGCAGAGGGGACAGTGCGCAGGAAGAGGGAGATCGTGAGCAGGCAGCAGAGGGAAAAGGCGGAGAGCAAGCAGCAGAGGGAGACAGTAAGCAGGTAGAGCGAAACTGTGAGCCAGTAGAGGGAAACGGCGGAGACCAAGCAGCAGAGGGAGACGGCGAGCACGTAGCAGAAGGAGACGACGAGCACGTAGCAGAAAGAGACGGCGAGCACGTAGCAGAAGGAGACGGCGAGCACGTAGCAGAAAGAGACGGCGAGCAGGCAGCAGAAGGAGACGGAGAACAGGTAGCAGAAGGAGACGTCGAGCAGGGAGGAGATGATGGAAAGTGGGCAGCAGAAGGAGACGGTGGAGAGAAAGCAGCAGAAGGGAACGACAGAGAGCAAGCAGAAGAGGGAGACAGTAGGGAGATAATCTGGCTAGTCGATTCCTTGGATCTTCATATTAGAGCAGAGAGCCAGGAGCAGAGGGGAAAGGCGGATAGCAAGTAGCCTAGGGAGACGATCTGGCTTATAAGATAATGCACGATACGCATTCAACTCGCGGCTCCAGACTGATGCCTTTCGAGCGAATACGCATGGCTTTACTCAGCAGAATCGCCATCCACAGACGTTTGAGTAAAACTCTAAACGTTAGGGTTAGACGCATGAGTCAAACTCTATGCGCCGAAGGCGGAGGGTGTATGGCGCGCATAGAAGCGCTAGGGGTGTCACAGTGGCGCGAGGGAGGGTGCGCTGGAGCATGAATGAGTGTTGGAGGGCTCGTAATCGTTGGGAGGGATGCAGAGAGGGCTTACCGTAGCATCCAGCTGTCCTCACACAGCTCGCCCCACACTCCACCTTGCCGTTGATGGTACAAGATCGTCGTCGTTGGTCACCGTCTTGTGACATATGTGACACAGTTACTGGCATGTGAGGGCAGGTAGAGTGAGACCGTATGCGGGCAGCAGAGGGAAAAGGCGGAGAACAAGCAGCAGAGGGAGACGGTGAAGAGCAAGCAGCAGAGGGAGACTGTGGGTAGGTAGGGGGAAACCATGAGCGGGCAGCAGAGGGAAACGGCGGAGAACAAGCAGCAGAGGGAGACGGTGAAGAGCAAGTAGCAGAGGGAGACCGTGGGTAGGTAGGGGGAAACCATGAGCGGGCAGCAGAGGGAAACGGCGGAGAGCAAGCAGGAGAGGGAGACAGTGGGCAGGTAGAGTGAGACCGTATGCGGGCAGCAGAGGGAAACGGCGGAGAGCAAGCAACAGAGGGAACGACGGAGAGCATATAAGCATTGTTGTTGGCGACCCAGATGAGGCCAAATGAGGCATGGAACATAGAATTGGAATATGTAACTGGTGGCGTATCTGGCTCGGACGAGATGGCCTCGCAAGGAGGCGAGCGTGTAGACGGATGGGTAAGGAGGTCATGTGGAGGGAGGCGGTGAGCGAGCAAGTAGAGGGACACGAGGCGGTGAGCAAGCAAGTAGAGGGACACCGCGCAGAGGTGGCGGCAGAGAGCCAGCAGCAGAGGGTGATGGTGGGCAGGTAGCCAAGGGAGACGATCTGGCTTACAAGATAATGCACGATACGCATTCAACTCGCGGCTCCAGACTGATGCCTTTCGAGCGAATACGCACAGCTTTACTCTGCAGAATCGCTATCCACAGACGTTTGAGTAAACCTCTAAACGTTATGTTTAGACGCATGAGTGTAAAACTCCATGCCCCAAAGGCGGAGGGTGCAAAGGAGCGCTAGCGAATGTCGCAGTGGTGCATGGGAGGCTGCGCTGGGGCAAGAATGAGTGTTGAAGAGCTTGTAATCATTGGGAGGGATGCAGAGAGGGCTTACCGTAGCATCCAGCTGTCCTCACACAGCTCGCCCCACACTCCACCTCACCCCGCACTTCATGTACGGCTCTTGAGCGCTTGAGCTTGAGCCGTTGATCCTGCAAGATTGGTCACCTCTTGTGACATATGTGACAATATACTGGAACAAGAGGCAAAGCCTCTGTCGTGTCGCGGGATATCCCACATGTCAATGCAACGATATTTAATACGCCAGGGCAAGTGAATTGAGTAATGTTTTTGAGCTGAATAGATACGTCTTACCCCATCTCCGGTCAGACGTAATGGAAGCTCGGCTTTGTCGTTTTCAAGAATAATAACCCGACCTTCATGGGCGCTGCCGTAGAATTTGGCTGTAGGCCAGCCGGGTGCTAATCAACCATGCATTTGGTGCATGTTACTTACATACCTTTGTCCTGCGCATGTCAACAGATACGCCTGGAACATTGATGTGTTTGGACTTGTACCCGTCTTCCACACTCACTGAAAGAAATTGTTTGTCCTGACCGTAGTCTGAGGCACGCTATTAATGCCTGCAGAGTTTCTTTGTCAGGATATCTATAGCATATTGAGAGTCGCTTTTTATTAGTAGTGTCGCTGCTGTTGGATTGGCTAGCCGCTGTTAGTATTGCAACAAGCTCACCGTTGTTGTTAGTGGCTAGGGATTGTGGCAGCCTCAGAGATATATTCCGGGCGTCGTCATTTTGGGATTTGGCGGGGTCCCACTTGGGAAGAAGGGAGTGACTCATTAAGGTACGAGTTGCCTACTCTCATGCATGACAATATATTGCGATAAATTACAAGAAACGGGTGCCTATATCGTTCATGTTGCTCAAAAGACCCTGCTGCTGTTTGCAAGAAATTCGGCCGCCAACTTTTCACTGCTACTCAAGATCCGTTCGGTCACGGGGCGCTGCATTTTTAGCTTTTCCCTCCATTCCCTGGAGGTGTACATCTTGAGGTTGCCTTTTCGTAGGTCCTCTTGTCGTTTGCGGTAGAACTCCTCTGCCAAGGGAGACCACTGATCTCCAGCATAACCCGACACAGTCCAGGCTCTATGCTTTGGCCACCACGACGAATGCGAGGCATCTGACCCACCTCCCTCAGATGTCCATATGTGATAGACACCACAAACGATGTCCAGGTCCTCCTCTTCCAGCTTGTCGTCCATGAATAACATGTTTCCGTGAGAGCCAACAATCTCATCGGCACATGTAGGTCCATCTAGGACTGCTAAATCTGGCGTTATTTCCATGGCCATTCTGCCAACAAGTCCTCCTCGAAGCCTCATTGCACGCCCTCGACAGGACCGCAATATCCCCTCTTGATATGACTGATAGGAGAGGTAGTCTTCTTCAGTTGGCTGGAAGTTCTTCGGTCGTCTTCCGAGTCCTATTGATGGCTCCTCTGCCAACGGCTTGTGATTTTCGACTCTCATGACCTGGACGACTGTTCGGAATGGGATGCCCAGCTCCAAAAGCCCACGACCAATCTCCACCATCGTCGCCCACCGTTTTCTATAAACCAATAATACAGTGGTTGCACTGGTGGTTGCTACGAACCATGTTGATTGGTCTTGAGATCTGCTAGGAGGACGGAGAAGGTATAAAACCTTCCCTTCGCTGTCCTTCAACCGGCTAGTCACCCGTTCGAGCTTCAGGTATTGCATATCGCATCTAAATTCCGGCGCTACCAAATGCCGACTGATATCCCAACTTGGGGACAAATCCCTGTAATTCCCATTGCTGGCAATCGCAGTATTGTGGAAATCCACAATCCCTGTGAAGACAGCTGAAGGGTATTGCAATTCGATGGGTCCATATAGAAGCCGCTTGACAGCCTGAACAATACCATCCCTTGCTAGGATTTTCGCCCTGATTTTTACAGCCGTTTCCGCATCATGTTCCTTGGGATCGTGTAATTTGGGATTCCAGCTCTCAAATAGTTGGGCATGAAAACCGTGACGGAACTTGAGATAGTCCACCACCGATATGAATTTGTACAAGGATCCCCCCTCTAGATCCTCAAACCCCTTCCCAGCAGACGCTCGGACTATTCTTAACATCCGGGGCCCAACCAGCATCTCGTCTGGTTTTCGTAGTTCGGACCGCCCAGATGGTTGGTGGTCCTCATCATCCGCCTCTTCATCATCCGCCTCTTCATCATCCGCCTCTTCATCGTCGCCCAGTAATGGGTCCTCTGGAGCGTCCGATCCCCTTGGATATCTGGGCAATTGCTGGCACAAGTCCCATTCGTCTAAATGGGACCAGTATCTTCTTTGGTGCCTGGTGAATTCCGCCCATACACAATCTGCTTCGGCCTTGGCTGTAAGGGTACGCCGATAGAAGGTTGGATCGTCGTCGTCCTGGTCCCACCAGTATACCTTGGACTTCTTGCTAAGGCCCTTCTGCGCATTAGCCTCCAACTGTTCCCGTTTCTGCTTCTCCTTGCCGTTTTCTATTCTTTTCCGTTCCTCGAGCATCTTCTCCATCCGAGTGGCAAACCCCTCCCACATTTCGAATGGAAGCTGCCGACTCCCTTTATTTACTATGGACCTGGGATCCACAGCTGGAACCGGATCTGCAGCACTGGGGGGCGGTGAGAGTGGGGATTCTCGCAAAGGTACAATAGTATTGTTGTACACCACAGATCGCGTTTTCGCCTGAGCTATGAAATCCGTTGGTGGAAAGAACCAGGTGGTCATACCAGGATCAACTGGTTTGACTGAACCGTATTCATGTCCCCATATGAACCATATGGGGACCCTTGCACGTGAAAAACGGTACACGAATTGCCCCCACTGTGTCCGAAATGGGTCTAAGAACCCTCCTGGCCGTATACCTGCTGAGAGGTTGCAGACGATGGATCCTCGCAGCTGATCTAAGAAAACTCGAGGGATTGGATCCCTTTTACGATTCGCAAGCATGGTAAAGGCCTCCTCGAAGCATTCGTCCTCATATTCAGTTAACCAGAGGGAGAGATAAAAGGAGACAACGGCTATCAACTGTGGAAACGCTGCAAGGGAGTGCCTCACAGAGCTCATAGTGCTCTCGCTCGTTTTGTGGGATGTCCGGTATCCAAAATGGTGTGGCCAAAAAGGGTAATGAACGGTTGGGAATAACTTTGCCTTGGGGTGTTCCTTCCTCAAATGCTCGGCAATATCAAGCAGGCTGCTCTCGAGATCTGTCCATTGTTGACGCAGTGATTTTTGAAGTATATAACGCGGTGGATTTTCATCCAGGCGCTCAACAATATCCTTAAGACCATCATGGTGGACACCAAGAATCGAGAACAGCTGACCACGCTGAATCGGCTTCCGAGGATAGAAGGCCAGGTAAATATTGCTGTCCTCCAGTTTGCGCGGGTTTAACATATCTAGTGCCGCAGTCGAGGACTGGACAGTGACCGAGTCCGTAGGAAGTGTACGATTCAAGGGAGACACAATAAGTCCAGCCTGAGGGTGCCATATGCAATGTCTGTCCATCCCTGGAAGCTTTCGCCTATTGAATCCAGCGCTTCCAGTTTGTGAGGCTGCCATTTGTACTGGCTATTCGGTGAAGTCGTATCAGACTAGTGGCTTAACCCAAAGTGTATATCATACTTACGGAATGTAGAGAATGCCAGGCGGTACAGGTGGGTGAAAAACTACATGGAATTGAGCGGAAAAAATTAGGACACAAAAGCGATTCACTTACAATGCAGGACAAGACGACCCAACGAGCTAGTGAGAAGACGGACGGGATTCCTGGAATGCGAGTGAAAACTCTGCAACCCAAGTGCCGAGAAAAGGGAGGATGACCGAGACGACCTAATAAAACTGCGAGTAGCACTCTGCAACTTATGTCGACGCAAACTTGAAATGCACTTTGGCGAAATTTGATGGCATTATCTAATATAATAATAATCGTTCCTTTCCCACATTGTCACACGTATCGTGTCACACGTATCGTGAAACGCTGAAGTACAAATCGCGTAATACACTCGTGGTCGATAGCAAAGACAGGGGATCAAGAGGTGGTGGCGCTAGTAGTTTTGTCTACAGAATACGATGGATGCAAGTCATGCCCTGCGAAAAGTCCCTTTTGATCGCAAAGCGCAAAATCGCCTCGCTATCACCGTTCAGTTCCCAATCGACATAAGCGCACAGTGGCGCTCCGTCCTCGTGTGGATAACCATGTACGAGCGGCTGACATGGTAAAAGGTGAGGGAGAGATGGCGGATAAGTGGCGGTAGTCTGGGTTGTGGAGACGAACGTNGCACCCCCACCCACACCCTCGTCACCGCTTTCAACCTTGCCCTCCTAATCCATGCCCACCACTACGCCCTCGTCACGTTGACCGCACCGACCGTGGCCACCACTACACCCACCACACCCTCGTCACGTCAACTGCACCCACACCCACACCCTCATCACATCGACCACGCCGACCGCGCCCACCACTACACCCACCACACCCTCGTCACGTCGACTGCGCCAACCGTGCCCACCACTACACCCACCACGCCCACCACTTACATAAGCTCCTGTCATTCAGCAAATATGCGGGAATATTGTCGATTTCCACTTTCAATTAGCATGTCGTGGGTTGCATTTCTCAAAACTGTAAGGCCACGACTCGAGTCATTGTGAATTTCCTAGACGGGGTAAGTAGAACTGTATGATGGGTGTTGTTGTACCTCGAGTCCAGGGTCAATGTTTGGATTGTAAAGCTTATTCTTTCCATAGTTTCCAGTGGTTTGTAGGCGTGCTGACTTCCCTGCAAAGCCTGAGTTTGCAATTCCAGGTGACAGTGGTAAACAGAATTCATTGGACGCACCGCGCATATCATCATTATTTGCGTGATTGCTGGCATAATTTCCGATTTTGTGTGACATATAGTAGGTGGGATAGCAATCCATGTTGGGTGGGCATATGGGGAGGACAAGGTGGTGGTGGAAGGGAGAAATAGTCTAATTTTAGAATTCTGGGGTGCATCAAGATAATATGGTGTGCGTACCAATGAAGATCTTGTTTGCTGAATCCAAAGTGTGATACTACTGGTCCGAAGGACAGAGTGGTCAAGAAAACACAAGATAGAGTTCTCATTTGGTCAATACAAACAATACACACAAACATACGTTTCTGGATGCAAATTTTATCTCAACAACTCCAATGGAAAATAATAAACATTAATCTGAACATTGCGTTAGTACCATAGCAGCGTGAATTGCAGCCTATAAGTTGTGAAATCAAGAAATGTCTTCTCCCCAACAAAGAAGCATTGCGCAAATTGTGCACAAATAGTCGGATTTTGCTTCTCTTCCTTGGATAAGATGAAAGGTATCAAGGCGATGACTGAACAAATTGACTTGGCATCGATGACTTCTGTGCTTTGATAATGTACGACACAAAGTGTATCGGATGACTGTTTCAACAAGTTCTCATCTGGGTCATCATAGACGGATACCATTGCCGAGGTGCGGACTTGTTTTGCTACCTCAAGCTGAAAGTAGTACTGGACTTCACCAAAAGAGGTTGAATGATCGGATTGAAACTGAGAGAGTTGCAAGAATGGATGTATAAAAAGGTTGAAATACGTGCTTTGATGTTGCGGGAACAGCACGTGTTTTCATTCTCTATCTCCTTCCAGGCACACCTAGTGGTTTGCCCATTTGGTAGTTCCAATCTTGACCAGCATTGCAACGAGAATGTACCACCTGGGCAGGTCCTCTCAGGCTCACCATTCTGCATAAAGAACTTGATCAGTGCAGCAATTTGGATCACATCTGTGATAGAGTGATCCTTATCATCCCGAGCTGTCAGCAACACGTAACCATCCCCAATTGGCTTTGCACCGCGTGTTAACAGAGGCATGCGATCCAACTCTGGGTAGATGGCTTTGAGCGCATTCATCTGGGCACGTAGTAGGCCACGCTGGGATAGGTTCATGAATGGGTTTGAGTGTTGGCATACTTCCCATCCCAGGTTTCCAATTGTATTCTCCAAGACCCATTGTGCAAGTAAATTAAGTGGGCCGCATTGTATGGTTTCTCAAGCTGCATGGACAATTGCGTGTAAACATGGGCGAACAAGGTGAAGCCTGTCAACCCTCTGTTCATAGTAGAGCAGCTCAAAATTGATTTCCCACTCTGTTAGCAGATTGTGAGCACGTTTAAGTTCTTCTGTGATGGACCGCTGATGAAGGAGTCTGATGCCACAGACAAGCTTGCAGTAGTGTTGCCAGAGGTGGTTTGGCAAGACGGTCCAGAATAGTGCAGGGCCGAGCATCCAGAAATAGTTCATCCATTCAATAGCCTTGTAGCCAGAGTTGATCTTTTTGGAAGGATCCCTGGGAAGTCGATCAAATGACTCAGTGAAATAGTGATGGGTAGATATGACAGTTTTCCCATGCTCCTGCCATATTTCGTTGTCGTCCAAAACAATAAAGTCAGGCTTTGTGGTATTGTTATATGTTATGAGGAATTTCACCAGATAGAAACAAGGTGAGACGGTATATTGATGGAGACAAGATGCATGAGGTTGAGCATGAAACACCGTGGTACAGGAACCATCAGGTTCTGCTGGAAGGCAAGGCAAATGCTCGGCTGAGCAATCCCTGTCAAGCGTCAGTTGTTCTTGTACCTTGCATCATTGGGTGAACTAAGAACCTTTCTCAAGTCTTGCTGATATTTCTTGCTGTCCGGTGGTCCCAGCACATGCACATCAATGTCTGGATGACTACATTTTGCCACTGTATAGTTGTTTGGTTTCAGTGCCATGGGATAGTACGTAGGCTTTCCAGGCAGGTGCCAGCCTGGCATCCCACAGCTCTGACAGCAGCCGTTGTTTCCATTATGTCCCACTGAGCCACTGAGGATAGGGAGAGCAACAGTGTCAGCAGTTCTGAAGCCAAAGAAGGGTTGGGAAGTAAAGAAGTGCCTTAGACAACCATCATAGATCTTCAGTCCTTCCTTTTGCAATGCAGAGACGTGTCGGAAAGATGGGAGTAGGAATGATTCTATGTTATCAGGTTTCCTGGGACCAGGGACAAAGAATGCAGGGAGGACATATTTCTTTTTGTAGCGCTGGTCAGGACTTAGGTCGAGTATTACCCATATCCCAATCCAACAGTCTGACTCCTTGTCACGATACAACTGTGCACTGTCAAGCAAAAACATGACAAGAATGTTGTTAGGACCAATTTTCTTCTTTCGACAGGCTTCAAGATATTTGGAACCATGGAGAACATCTTCAAAACATGAGATCTTGCCTTCATCAATGATTTTTTGAATGATTTCCTCAGTCTTTCAATTTTGGTATCTCATGTGATCAGCACCTTCTGGTGTGCGCCACATTGCCTGGAGTTGTGGTCCTAGTGGTATGGTGTAGAATTGCTGTCGAGGCTGTAGTTTACGTGTTTTCCTGTTTTCCTGATAACAATACTCGTTACATGTTGGACATTGATTTAAACCTTTCAGGGGACCCGTGAATGCAATGCAACTGTTGACACACATATCGGTTTGTAACTGAAATACCCCAGTTGTCTTTTCAACTTTGTTCTTTACTACGTGATGTGAATTGAGTATGCGTCCTGTAAAGTGCTTGATCGTTCCTCGCACATCATGGTACATTTTCTCAGAACCACCAAGAAGAGCAACAAATAACTCCATTGAAAATAGAGCATTTGTATTGAGCTTCTCAGGTTCCATGGGGGGATTCTGCAGTCTTGCTAACATTTCCTTGTCAAGGTCGTCCTCCAAACGTGCCGCCCTGATGTTGTCGATCATATCTTTGGCAAGGATGAGATTCGGGAGGGTTGGCTGGGGCAGTGGGTTGTCAATTTCGAATGTGGGGTTAATGGTATCATTTCCTTTGTCCTCGTCCTCGAACAGCTCTTCCTCCTCAGGCTCAGGCTCCTCGAATGCATTCCCAGGTCTATATCCATCCTGTTCCTCATCCGACTCTTCAGATTCATGGCAACTTGAAGGATCGTGCATAGATGCATTAGTCGGCGCGTCACCTGGGGCTTGCGCTTCAGGTATGTCTCCCTGAGTTTGCACATTGTCAACAAATGCTTCGCCATCAGTTGGCGCATCGTCTATGAATGTTTGCCCTTTGCCTGCATAGTTTAGCTTTCCAAAGCATGCTGCTAGAATATGACATGACGGACCTTTGATTTCATCCTTCTACGTTTTGCATGCAACTGGTGTGAGCTAGACAATGCAATTGCAGGGGAACCCATGCTAGGTCTTCCCCATTTCTCAAAAAATGCGGTGCAAGCAGCACGACGCTGTAGCTCCTCCTCGTCTGGGTCCCGATACTTCTTATGGTTTCTGTACGTTCTTGGTATGAGCAAGACACCACTTTTACATGATCTGAGGCATTTGCTGCATTGACAGAGCTTACGACCCTCCAATGGTTGAGGGAGGTCATCCATTATCAGCTTGCTTGATACTGGAGTAATTCAAGCCAAGTACATTTATGATCCTCAGAGCAATACTAATGCTTATGATGGTGAGGAGGCCATGGACAATATAGGGTAAGAGCATTTTTTTATTTTTTATTTTTTATTTTTTATTTTTTATTTTTATTTTTTATTTTTTATTTTTATTTTTTATTTTTTATTTTTTATTTTTTATTTTTTATTTTTATTTTTTATTTTTTATTTTTTATTTTTATTTTTTATTTTTTATTTTTTATTTTTATTTTTTATTTTTTATTTTTTATTTTTTATTTTTTATTTTTTATTTTTTATTTTTTATTTTTTATTTTTTATTTTTTATTTTTATTTTTTATTTTTTATTTTTTATTTTTTATTTTTCCCATCAGCATTAAACAGTAAAACAGGGAGGACACAATTTTCTGTTGAGTCTGGGTAAAAGCTTTCAGCCATGATGAATCCCCCAGGTGAATTCTGCTCAGATTGGAGGAAGCCAGAAACTGCAGGGTGGAGCTGAAAATCTTCTGTTCTCCAGGTTATTCTGTTTAAATCTGTTAATTGAAACAAGTTCACAGTATGACATACATATCACTCTATTATGACATTAATTTGACTGTATCTCCATGGTAACACCTGGAAGTCACATACTTTTTAATTCCTTGTGTAGCCCTATGTTTGGGCATCATTTCATTTACTGTCACTTTGGCCATGTTTGGTCCTGGTGTGATGCTATGTTACTAACAAGCAATAGTATTAAATTAAGTATATCTCCATGGTAACACCTTCAAATTACATAAATCTTAATTTGCTATGTACCCCTAATTGTGGGTTTATTTTATACATTTTTTTCACTTTGGCAGTGTTTGTTTTTGATGTGATGCTATGTGACTAACAAGCAAAAATACATGGAATTGATTATATCTCCATGGTAGCACCTTCAAATAACATAATTCTTGATTTCTTATGTAGCTCTGACTTAAATTAACCATCTGTTTGGCTTTGTTTAGTCTTGTGATGATTCAATTCAAAATTGGCAATGTCACATAATCTTTCTCAAATCTACTTCTGAGCACTCATACCAAGTGATGTTAAGGCCAAAAAACTCCAACTTTTTCTGGTTGATGCACCTGAGATTCAATATGACCCACCCTGTGTCCTCACATTGTGCTGTTTTGGGACTCAAAGATGGTTGGAAATAATCCAGTACACATCAAAGGTCTTGTTTGGCTTGGCTATTAATTAGTCATTCACCTTGACTATGACTCAGGCACAAAGGGAAGTTTCACTTACATTGTATAGTTTATGACTATGACAATCAAGAGCCTACGGCTCTTGTCACAATATGTTCCTATATCACCCGCCCTGCCTGTATTTATATATATATTATTTGCATATATTTGTTTACCATTCATGATCAGACTTACCGCATGTGTATTTAGTGTCACCATTGCCATGACAAATTAAGAAATAACTGATATCTCAGCACATTTGTTATTGTTTGCGCTTGTTTGAATATTACAATATGGGTAAATTTGGTGCCTCTACAATTTCTATTAATAGAACATGTCATGAATCTGATTTTGGTGTGCTATGTCAGCATTGTCACACAAGGACTTGAATGGATGGCTTATATCTCAGCATAGTATTTGTTTACAGATGCTTGTATACCACCACCATCATCAGATTTAACCCTTCTACAACTTTCATTAATAGAACATGTCATAAATCATACTTTGGTGTGTCAGAGCTGTGCTAACAAATACAAAATTATGATAGTATTTTGCAATTATCTCAATGAATACTACATTTGTGCATATTTGGTTTTTATGTATATTCTGGATGAAATCCATTCCCTCTACATTCCCACCATATTTTCCCACCATGTTTCCACACACCCCTGTGCACATCCCCACCATATTTTCCCATCATATTCCCACACTCCTGTGCATTCTCACCATGTTTCCACACCCCTGTGTGCATGGATACCATGTTCCCAGACCCCCCCTGTGCAAATTCCCACCAAATTCCCACACTCCTGTCTGCATTCTCACCACAAACACATCATGGACAATTGTAAGTTGATAGGATAGAAAGGGAGATGTAACTCAACATTGATGGCAGTGCACTGGCAGTTTTGTGCATCTACACTTGAAAAGAAAGAGAGAGGTGTGGGAACTTGGTGTGGGAATGAAGGCAGGGGTTGTGTAATAAAATTGGGGTGGGAACATGGTAGGACAGAGATGGGTGTGGGAACATGGTGAGAATGCACGCAGGAGTGTGGGAATATGGTGGGAAAATAGGGTGGGAATGTGCATAAGGGTATGGGAATATGGTGGGAAAATATATGTGCACATGGTATGAATGCACACAGGAGTGTGGGAATATGGTGGGAAAATATGGTGGGAATGTACACAAGAGTGTGGGAATATGTGGGAAAATATGGTGGGGATGTGCACAGGGGTGTGGGAATATGGTGGGAATATATGGTGGGAATGTAGACAAGGGTGTGGGAAAATATGGTGGAAATGTGCACAGGGGCATGAGAACATGAATGGAGACTGGGTGTGAGATTGCAGACAGGGGGGAATTTGTGTTTATTTGTATGTAGAGGAGTTGTGGTATGGTTGATCCCTGGTTGAGTCCTGGTGTGGCAGTTTTTTCAAAATCACTTGTCTGACCAGGACTGGAGAGGAGTCCAGTGGAAGAGTCCAGGAATGACCAGGACTGGAGAGGAGCCCAGTGGAACACATGGGGGAGTGTAAAGTACTGAAAGAGTCCCCTATTTGTTTGGAAGGCTGCTTTCCATTCATCACCCTGCTTAATCTGGACATTATTATATCCCCAACATATGTCCATTTTGGAGAATATCTTGGCTTTGGACAGTTTATCCACTAATTTGCCAATGAGGGGTAACAGATATTGGTTTTTGATGGTTATCTCATTTAACCATTGGTAGTCCTGTTGCCCATACTTTGAACCAATGGAAAACAAGGGTTTAAAGGACCACACTAAGAAGTATGCAGTGTCATCTCAAATGTATCATATCAAGGGTCATCACATTGGTGTGTTGGGTAATGTTCCTTATGAAATTTAGAGGGTAATAGTGGCCTGCAACCAAGGAGTCACATATGAGAAGTTCATGCTTGCCAAGGAACTTTATGGCTCTCAGCAGATGCATGATTTATCCTGTGCCAAATATATCATATTTGCTCCCTCAACTTCTTCCACAGGCAAGGATTGGTTTCTTTGACAAAAGAAGTTGGTTTTCCTTTGGACATGGTTGGCAGCTAAAGGTTTCAACACTTTGGATATAGAACATGAAATGTCACAGTTCAACAAAATGGCAATTTCAACAGGGTTTCCCATGGTCATTGTGGTTGTTTCTCAAATGTGGAGCAATACACATCCAATTGTTTGATGGCTGATCATGCAATATTGAGAAAGGAGCATAGGCAACAAGTGAGAATAATTTTGCACTTGATAACTGAAGGAATTATGTTTATCATCTTTAGTGGCATGCTGTGCAACTGTTGCATGATCCACAGTTTTTGCAACATGGTCTGGAGTTGGGAGATTTGGATGATGAGCCAATTTGGATGAGGACTAAGCAGTATTGGCAGTTGAATAATCTGTAAGGTTCTGTTTGGTAGACTCTTGTGCATCTACAAAATGTCATCAGGCACCATGCCTGGCAAACATGTCACCAAGAGGTATGAAAATTTGTCAGGCCTCCATCATTGCCATGCTCAGGCCTGGGCAGTGGCTGTTCAAGCATGTATGTTGTGCAACTTTTGCTCAGTGTCTAATTGTGATGAGTAGCCCAGTGCCTATCCACTATCATCAGGAAAATCCCTAGTCCAGTAATGACCTATAATTAGGAGTAAATACCAGAAATTTCCCAAAAGCATGATTTCTTTCCCCCCATTTTATCATATGGGAAATTTTCACCAGTTTTCTGGTATTTACCACACATTACCTGCAAGTTACTGCTGGCCCACCATGGCTATAATTTCTGCACCATTTCTGGTAAAAGTTAAGAAAACTCAGAATACTGCCAGTAGTTTCATGAAAACCATTATATGATCATTGATGCTGTAAGATAAACAAGGTGGCAAAAAAGTATCTACTGGTCACTCCCACTTATTTGCCAGGTTCAAGCTTCAAGGCCCATGAACCTAAGAGTTTGCTCACTTTCAGTGATGTAGGCATCATCATCATCATCATCATCTAGGCACCTATAGTAGATCACTGTTATTAGTAGGGATCAAGATCAAAACTGTAAGGTGTAGCACAACTCACATGGCTTTCCTCCAAAAAGTCCCCACAATAACCACATCTGGACAAACTAGGTTGAGCCCAGCAGAGCCAACTGATGAAAATAGGAGCATGTGGCAATTTGGATCTTGAATTACATCCATGGATGAAAATGACTAAAACTGAATCTTTTGCACAGGCAGTGCAGTCAAATCATTTTCAAGGAGCTGGCAGACAGATCACACATCAGTTCACTACCAACTGGTTCAACAAGGAGCTTAAGGAGGAAATGTGAATGAGGCTGGAAACAGTACATCTGCCTAGCTATATTGATATCACAAAGTGGAATCAACAGGTACAGCACACCAGTAAAGAGGTGTTACCACTGAGGGGATTCAGCATGTACAGACTGGAGACACTGGGACTGTGTTATCTTTGTTCAAAAAGCAATACTGGAGTGCATTTGCATGGCCAAGAAATCTGTCATGGGGGGAGATAGCAGCATATGAAAAAGATATGTGGGGTCCAGCTGTGATGGCAAAATCAACCTTCAACACAAGGGAGGTGAAATTCCATGTAGAACACAGTGCATGGAGAAAGGGAGCAGCAGAAATTTTGGAAGAGTATGGAGGAGCCAACTCTGTCCAACAACACTATTCAGTTGGGTTTGATATCACAAACACAATCATACAGGCATTGGTGGGGGCTTATCACAGTGGCTGTAGGAATCTTTGGGCATGCAGCAAACGTCACAGCATGCAATGCTCAGACACCTGTATGTGGCTAAGATCAATGGAAAATTACTTTGACTTAGTGCAAGTGTGAGATCCAAAGTAGAGGATGATGATTATGCTGCAGCAAGTAAGGAAAGGAACAGACAATTGTGCTGGAAATTGGTCTGCAGCAAAGACAACAGAGCAGGCAGAGTTTGAGGTGGAGATGGCAGTAAAGAATGAACTCCCAGCTGTAAGAGTGTTAGTTCAGCAATTATGAAGGAACATGGACACTGGAGCCATTCCAAAACCCACCACCATTTGACAATTGGGATGATGTGAAAAGGTAAATGAAGGACTTCTTCCTAACAACTGAGACTTGTGATAATGCAACACAAAAAATTAGCACACTCAAACAGGGCTCTTGAAAAGTTGAGGACTACATCATTGAGTTCAGAAGCATTGCTATGCTCACAGGGTACAATGGAAGTTGAGGACTACATCATTGAGTTCAGAAGCATTGCTATGCTCACAGGGTACAATGGAATTGCATTGGTCATGCATTTCTGTCAAGGTCTACAGCAGTGGTATGATTGGGTGTTGGCAATTGAGAAGAGTTGGAGGGATGCACAGCAGTTGCATCCGAAGACAATTATGCAGAGTGGAAACAGGCCAACACAGAACACGCAGAATAGGCAAAATAAGCAACCAGTTCCAAACCAAAACTCACTAGCAATGGTGTCTACATCAAAAGATCCAAACACAATGGATGTAGATTGTCAACAGGCATTGATTACTGCAGAAAAGTTGGACACATGAAGCAGGATTGTAGGGCACTGCCAAAGGATAAAGGAAAGCAGGTGGAGAAGAGATGGAACTCAGCAAGGGAATATGTCAGGGATCTGACAGAAGAAGAAAAGAAGGAAGTAGCAGAGGAGTTGGGTTTTCAGACCAACTTGTGAATAAGTGTTTTGATCCACAAGTTATGGACATTGTGAAGTACAAGGACTCATATGTAAAATTACCTGAAATTTTATATGAATGCTGTTCACTTGTGCATTGTCTAAGAAATGCACCAATAAGTGCAACCAAACAAAGACGGACCACATGGTCAAGTCCATGGATGGTAAGATGCATCTGGGATCAACCAATGGAAGTAGCCATCAAAGATATGAAATGTGGGTTAAGAAAAACCAAGAGGAAGTAGACAAGACATTGATCCATGAACTGAATCAAATGTCAGAAGAAGATGCAATGTGGTACTTAAACCACATGAAGACAAAACCACATCTTGTGCCTTTTGTTGACAGCAACCTTTCAGTAGTAGTCCCTGATATTGATCAAGGAGTCTATCTGTTGTCGACATCGATGGTGGTCCTCGAGAGCTGCTCAGTGGTCATGTGGTGTAATGTGCACCAAGGTCAGTCATGCAGGCTTGAGGGAACTTGTTGAGAGCGTGCACAACAGTGAGCAAATGATGCCCCAAGGTGGTTGCAAATGATGGCGAGAGGTGTGGTAGTAAAGACTCTAGATTATGTTAGGACAGATCCAACACAACCACAGGTCTCATGTAGAGAAGAGGAGGAAGAGAGATGTATTGACACAGTAGACCAGTAAGCTGGGTTAGAGCAAACTATCTAGAGTCTTAGGACTCCTACCTACAGATACGCCCTCCTTATATACCTTTGGCCATGGTCTGTGCGCACAGACTACACTGCCTCCAAGGCTGTGTATGCGCAGCAACAGTCTAGACCCCTCCATAGCCAGACTTGTCCAGACCCCTATGCCTAGACCTCTGTACAGCCACCCATGGCTTACCTAACTGGTCCTTCCATAATGGGTCCCCCTCAAGCCCCTATGTGTATTGGTATCCCTTCCAGCATCCGTAGGCCTCCAGATAAAATATAGAAAAATACAGAAAAATAGATAGAGTTGTAACAATAACAAAGATGCACTGCTTTGTATACAGATGTGCTCAATTGATGGTATGTACACCATGATAACAAAGATGCACTGCTATAAGTCTGGATGCGTTCACAAGGGAGATGCTCAGAAGGGTCATGGCCCATGCACAGAAGGATCCAGGCAGAATAGGATAAAAGCTTGGTGAGACACTGGATAACCCAGATACTACCTTGCTATCCCTCCATGTCTTCATCTACTGTCTCATGCAAAGCCTCAAAAAGGTGTCTTTCTTCACCTAATGCTATGGACAGCAACATTGCTACCAATGTTAAATGTGCTCATCAGGACATGGTGGTGGACATGCCCACTGCAGTTGGTATGTAAAATGATCTTGACTGATGATAAGATGTCTAAAGATGATGGACAGTTGAACCAGTAGTCCACACAAAGGTGAAGGCAAACCCTGTAGGGAGCCAAGTCAATACCACCCAGGAGCCACTGATGGTGTCCACCCTGACGACCAGGCAGAAGAGAAAATCAACTGCTGTGACAGTTGCACCAGATGGTGATTTTGTATTCTCTGACTTGGACAAGTCACAAAACAAGGGTAGTGTTGAATTTGAAGGAGGTTGGTGCATAGCACACCCTGAAGGAAAACCGCTCCCTGTGGGCATATATAATAACTACATGGATGGTGCACAAGGAATAACACAAGAACAGTGGGTTGAACTACTGAAGTAGAAACTAGTGTACAAGGACTTCAAACTCCTTGCTGCCACGTTTGGTAATTGAGTATGTGAGAAAAAGGTAATGCTAATCCAAAAAGTGTTAACAAGAATGATGCTTGGCATGGCAGATAAAGAAAGTCATAACTTTGACATGATTATACCACAGGTAGCCATGGGAGCTGGCACTGTAGTTAATAACCTGTGGGTTATTATCTGCTTCAAGTCTGGCATAGCCAGAAACTGCATCTTGCAGACACAACCTGTATGGGCCAGGTAAGTTATTGTTATAAGTTGAAACAAAGGTGTAACTAAAGATGATACAAGGCAATAATATTCAGAGGCCTGGTAAAACAGGCTCTGACACAAAGATTTGTGGTCATAAAAAACCCACCCTACAGCAACTATGATAAGATAGGACAAGCTCTCAAAGAGCACTATGGAGCAACCACAGTAGCAGTTACACAACTGGACAACTTGGGTTTAGCATATGGAGCACAGGACAATGTGACCACAATGCTTGATTTCATGGAGAAGGTGGTGAGAGCCTTCAAGGTTAATAAGAGATTTGTGCAGATGATGATCCCAGTAGGACATGACCAGAAAATGTGTGAAATACAACAAGGCATGATCTGCCCAACATGTCACAGTGCTGGACATGTCCAGAAGAGGTGCCCCTAGAAGGTCTTTGTGTTAGGACTAATCCCACACAACCACAGGTCTCAACGAGGAGGAGAAGGAGAAGAGAATGTATTGACACAATAGACCAGTAAGAGGTGCCCCTAGAAGGTCTTTGTGTTAGGACTAATCCCACACAACCACAGGTCTCAACGAGGAGGAGAAGGAGAAGAGAATGTATTGACACAATAGACCAGTAAGTTGGGTAAGAGCAAACTATCTAGAGTCTTAGGACTCCTACCTACGGATACGCCCTCCTTATATACCTTTTGGCCATGGTCTGTGCGCACAGACTACACTGCCTCCAAGGCTGTGTACACGCAACAACAGCCTAGACCCCTCCATAGCCAGACTTGCCCAGACCCCTATGCCTAGACCCTCGTACAGCCACCCATGGCTTACCTAACCGGTCCTTCCATAATGGATCCCCTCAAGCCCCTATGTGTATTGGTATACCTTCCAGCATCCGTAGCATGTTGGGTAGAATCGTTGCAAAACTTCTTAACAGTCTTCGCTCTCTGATGAAATGTTGTTTGGCCATCGATATACATGTAGTTGATTCTGTAAAGGTCCAGTACCTGTAAGGTGTTGAGATTACATGCAAATAAGAAGTACAAGAGACCATACATTTTGGAGTAGAGGACCAAGGGAAGGGAATTCTTGATATATGATAATCTTAGTATCTTGCCTAATGGTTTCTCCAGGCTTTGTGGCAGGAATCGGAGGGAAGACGACTGTTCCATCTTCGAAAATCATACCAGGTGCGTCATCTTGGGACAAGATGTGCTGACACATGCATGCACAAGTATCAAACTTGGTCAATTTTTTTTCGTTCCATTCCTCCAGAGTTTTGAACGTTGGGATCTCTTCTGCAAGATCGTATCTTGCATATGCAACACACTTACGGTGTTCAATGTAGAAACTCCGAGAGACAATCATTAGGATCCCATTGGAAGCTGCAACGCTGCCAATCATTGTGAGTTAGACACGGCAAGGCAAGGAACTTGAGGGGTATACCTCTCTTTCACTCTATCCGTGAGCTCTGTGATAATCTCCATCTCCCGTGGTGTCAGCTTTACCAGCACCATGTGCTCTTCATAGGGTGACAGGCTAAGGAGTGGCTGGTCCTCCCAGTTTAAGCTCGTGAGAGTACAGCAGAGAATCCGACCACCAAATTGCCCTTGCATCCGCAGGGCAATGGCAACTTGGCAATCCTTTGTGGTGTTGGCGTCAGCCGCCTCTACACTGCACTTTGCTTTCCGGATATTGCTCGCATCCATCTTCTCCTCTGAAAGGGCGTCACCATAGGGTTTAGGGTTATGGGTGGTTTTTTGGATGGTAGGGAGTGAGGTAGGGAGTGAAAATTTGATGGGTTGGGACCAATAGGGATTGCTTACATTGTCTTGGGTTTGGGTTGTCTTGGATTGACTTGGGTAGGGATACAGATAATGGGTGCATTGGATAGTAGGGACTGAGGTAGGGATTGAGAACAGGAGGGCTTCCTTTATCTGTTGACAGAAACAATGTTTGACAAAGGTCACTCTTGTGAGCAACACACAATCCCTAATCACATGGCTTGTCACTGCATCATTTGTTGAGATAGAAGCAAGGTTTGCCAAAGGTCACTCTTGTGAACAACACAGACTCCCTAATGGTATCATGTGTGTAATTCCTCATGATATCATGTGTCACCTGATTGATTGTTGATACAGAGACAAGGTTCAACAAACCTCACTCTTGTGAACAACATGCAATCCCTAATGTATCACATATTACTTGATTGGTTGTCAATACAGGGACAAGGTCTTGTGATGCAATCCCTAATGATATCACTTGCTTGGCTGTTGATACAGGGATGAGGTTCGACGAACCTCGTCCTTGTGAGCAACATGTAATCCCTAATTGTATCACTTGTCACTTGATTGGTTGTCAATACAGAGTGAGGTTTGACGAACCTCCTTCTCACACACCCTCTAATTTGCTCAGTTACAGAGACGAGGTTCGACGAACCTCGCTCTTGTGACTGACATGCAATCCCTAATTGCATCACATGTCACACCCTCTAATTTGCTGAGTTACAGAGATGAGGTTCGACAAACCTCGCTCTTGTGACCGACATGCAATCCCTAATTGCATCACATGTCACACCCTCTAATTTGCTGAGTTACAGAGATGAGGTTCGACGAACCTCGCTCTTGTGACCGACATGCAATCCCTAATTGCATCACATGTCACACCCTCAGTTACAGAGACGAGGTTCGACGAACCTCGCTCTTGTGACCGACATGCAATCCCTAATTGCATCACATGTCACACCCTCAGTTACAGAGACGAGGTTCGACAAACCTTGCTCTTGTGAATGACATGCAATCCCTAATTGCATCACATGTCACACCCTCTAATTTGCTCAGTTACAGAGAGACGAGGTTCGACGAACCTCGCTCTTGTGACCAACATGCAATCCCTAATTGCATCACATGTCACACCCTCAGTTACAGAGACGAGGTTCGACGAACCTCCCTCTTGTGAGCAACATGTAATCCCTAATTGTATCACTTGTCACTTGATTGGTTGTCAATACAGAGTGAGGTTTGACGAACCTCCTTCTCACACACCCCCTAATTTGCTCAGTTACAGAGACGAGGTTCGACGAACCTTGCTCTTGTGACTGACATGCAATCCCTAATTGCATCACATGTCACACCCTCTAATTTGCTCAGTTACAGATATGAGGTTCGACGAACCTCGCTCTTGTGAGCAACATGTAATCCCTAATTGTATCACTTGTCACTTGATTGGTTGTCAATACAGAGTGAGGTTCGACGAACCTCCTTCTCACACACCCCCTAATTTGCTCAGTTACAGAGACGAGGTTCGACGAACCTCGCTCTTGTGACTGACATGCAATCCCTAATTGCATCACATGTCACTTGCTCAGCTACAGAGATGAGGTTTAACAAACCTCCTTCTCACACACCCCAGAGTTCGTGAATGTCATATCATAGCATTCCCTAATTGTATTGCACAACACTTCATCAGTTTGTTGATTGAGCAAGGAGGCTTGACAAACCTCAATGACAAACCTCAAGTTTGTGAACGCCATATTATGGCATTCCCTAATCATACTGTATGACCCTGCATCAGTTTGTTGATTGAGAAAGGAGGCTCGACAAACCTCAAGTTTGTGAATGCCATATTATGGCATTCCGTATTGCACGACACTTCATCAGTTTGTTGATTGAGCAAGGAGGCTTGACGAACCTCGAGTTTGTGAATGCCATATTATGGCATTCCCTAATTGTATTGCATGACACTTCATCAGTTTGTTGATTGAGAAAGGAGGCTCGACGAACCTCGAGTTTGTGAACGCCATATTATGGCATTCCCTAATCATACTGTATGACCCTGCATCAGTTTGTTGATTGAGCAAGGAGGCTTGACGAACCTTGAGTTTGTGAATGCCATATTATGGCACTCCCTAATTGTATTGCATGGCACTTCATCAGTTTGTTGATTGAGCAAGGAGGCTCGACGAACCTCGAGTTTGTGGACGCCATATTATAGCATTCCCTAATCATACTATATGACCCTGCATCAGTTTGTTGATTGAGAAAGGAGGCTCGACGAACCTCGAGTTTGTGGACGCCATATTATAGCATGCTGTATGACACTTCATCAGTTTGTTGATTGAGCAAGGAGGCTCGACAAACCTCGAGTTTGTGAACGCCATATTATGGCATTCCCTAATTGTATTGCATGGCACTTCATCAGTTTGTTGATTGAGCAAGGAGGCTCGACGAACCTCGAGTTTGTGGACGCCATATTATGGCATTCCCTAATTGTATTGCATGGCACTTCATCAGTTTGTTGATTGAGCAAGGAGGCTCGACGAACCTCGAGTTTGTGGATGCCATATTATAGCATTCCCTAATCATACTATATGACCCTGCATCAGTTTGTTGATTGAGAAAGGAGGCTCGACAAACCTTGAGTTTGTGGACGCCATATTATAGCATGCTGTACGACCCTTCATCAGTTGTTGATTGAGCAAGGAGGCTTGACGAACCTCGAGTTTGTGAACATCATATTATAGCATTCGCTCATCATATTGCATGACCCTTCATCAGTTTGTTGATTGAGCAAGGAGGCTTGACGAACCTCGAGTTTGTGGACGCCATATTATAGCATGCTGTATGACACTTCATCAGTTTGTTGATTGAGCAAGGAGGCTCGACGAACCTCGAGTTTGTGGACGCCATATTATGGCATTCCCTAATTGTATTGCATGGCACTTCATCAGTTTGTTGATTGAGCAAGGAGGCTCGACGAACCTCGAGTTTGTGGACGCCATATTATGGCATTCCCTAATTGTATTGCATGGCACTTCATCAATTTGTTGATTGAGCAAGGAGGCTCGACGAACCTCGAGTTTGTGAATGCCATATTATAGCATTCCCTAATCATACTATATGACCCTGCATCAGTTTGTTGATTGAGAAAGGAGGCTCGACGAACCTCAAGTTTGTGGACGCCATATTATAGCATGCTGTACGACCCTTCATCAGTTGTTGATTGAGCAAGGAGGCTTGACGAACCTCGAGTTTGTGAACATCATATTATAGCATTCGCTCATCATATTGCATGACCCTTCATCAGTTTGTTGATTGAGCAAGGAGGCTCGACGAACCTCGAGTTTGTGGACGCCATATTATAGCATGCTGTATGACACTTCATCAGTTTGTTGATTGAGCAAGGAGGCTCGACAAACCTCGAGTTTGTGAACGCCATATTATGGCATTCCCTAATCATACTGTATGACCCTGCATCAGTTTGTTGATTGAGAAAGGAGGCTCGACGAACCTCGAGTTTGTGGATGCCATATTATAGCATACTGTACTAAACCCTTCATCAGTTTATTGATTGAGCAAGGAGGCTCGACGAACCTCGAGTTTGTGAACACCATATTATGGCATTCCCTAATCATACTGTATGACCCTGCATCAGTTTGTTGATTGAGAAAGGAGGCTCAACAAACCTCGAGTTTGTGAACACCATATTATGGCATTCCCTAATTGTATTGCATGACACTTCATCAGTTTGTTGATTGAGAAAGGAGGCTCGACGAACCTCGAGTTTGTGAACGCCATATTATGGCATTCCCTAATTGTATTGCATGACACTTCATCAGTTTGTTGATTGAGAAAGGAGGCTCGACGAACCTCGAGTTTGTGAACGCCATATTATGGCATTCCCTAATCATACTGTATGACCCTGCATCAGTTTGTTGATTGAGAAAGGAGGCTCGACGAACCTCAAGTTTGTGAACGCCATATTATGGCATTCCCTAATTGTATTGCATGACCCTGCATCAGTTTGTTGATTGAGAAAGGAGGCTCAACGAACCTCGAGTTTGTGAACGCCATATTATGGCATTCTCTAATTGTATTGCATGACACTTCATCAGTTTGTTGATTGAGAAAGGAGGCTCGACGAACCTCGAGTTTGTGAACGCCATATTATGGCATTCCCTAATTGTATTGCATGACCCTGCATCAGTTTGTTGATTGAGAAAGGAGGCTCGACGAACCTCGAGTTTGTGAACGCCATATTATGGCATTCCCTAATCATACTGTATGACCCTGCATCAGTTTGTTGATTGAGAAAGGAGGCTCGACGAACCTCGAGTTTGTGAACGCCATATTATGGCATTCCCTAATTGTATTGCATGACCCTGCATCAGTTTGTTGATTGAGAAAGGAGGCTCGACGAACCTCGAGTTTGTGAACGCCATATTATGGCATTCCCTAATTGTATTGCATGACCCTGCATCAGTTTGTTGATTGAGAAAGGAGGCTCGACGAACCTCGAGTTTGTGAACGCCATATTATGGCATTCCCTAATTGTATTGCATGACACTTCATCAGTTTGTTGATTGAGAAAGGAGGCTCGACGAACCTCGAGTTTGTGAACGCCATATTATGGCATTCCCTAATCATACTGTATGACCCTGCATCAGTTTGTTGATTGAGAAAGGAGGCTCGACGAACCTCGAGTTTGTGAACGCCATATTATGGCATTCCCTAATTGTATTGCATGACCCTGCATCAGTTTGTTGATTGAGAAAGGAGGCTCGACGAACCTCGAGTTTGTGAACGCCATATTATGGCATTCCCTAATCATACTGTATGACCCTGCATCAGTTTGTTGATTGAGAAAGGAGGCTCAACGAACCTCGAGTTTGTGAACGCCATATTATGGCATTCCCTAATTGTATTGCATGACCCTGCATCAGTTTGTTGATTGAGAAAGGAGGCTCAACAAACCTCGAGTTTGTGAACGCCATATTATGGCATTCCCTAATTGTATTGCATGACCCTGCATCAGTTTGTTGATTGAGAAAGGAGGCTCGACGAACCTCGAGTTTGTGAACGCCATATTATGGCATTCCCTAATCATACTGTATGACCCTGCATCAGTTTGTTGATTGAGAAAGGAGGCTCGACGAACCTCGAGTTTGTGAACGCCATATTATGGCATTCCCTAATTGTATTGCATGACCTTCATCAGTTTGTTGATTGAGAAAGGAGGCTCGACGAACCTCGAGTTTGTGAACGCCATATTATGGCATTCCCTAATCATACTGTATGACCCTGCATCAGTTTGTTGATTGAGAAAGGAGGCTCGACGAACCTCGAGTTTGTGAACGCCATATTATGGCATTCCCTAATCATACTGTATGACCCTGCATCAGTTTGTTGATTGAGAAAGGAGGCTCGACGAACCTCAAGTTTGTGAACGTCATATTATGAGGGAGATGGTGGAGAGCAAGCAGCAGAAAGGAACGACAGAGAGCAAGCAGCAGAGAGAGACAGTAAGGTGTTAATCTGGCTAGTTGGTTCCTTGAATCGTCAGATTATGCTCCTCTATACTATTAGGTGTTGTCGGCAACACAGATGAGGCCCAGGACATAGAATCAGAATATGTAACTGGTGGCATATCTGGCTCAGATGAGATGGTCTCACAAGGAGGCGAGTGCGCAGGCAGATGGGTATGTAGAAGGAGGCAGTGATCGAGCAAGTAGAAGGACACCATGTAGGCAGGCAAGGAGGCAAGCGCGCAAGCAGATGCATAAGGAGGGTATGTAGAAGGAGGCGGTGAGCAAGCAAGTAGAAGGACACCATTTAGAGGTGACGGCAGAGAGCAAGGAGCAGAGGGGAAAGGCGGAGCACAATTAGCCTAGGGAGACGATCTGGCTTATAAGATAATGCACAATACGCATTCAACTCGCGGCTCCAGACTGATGCCTTTCGAGCAAATACGCATGGCTTTACTCAGCAGAATCACCATCCACAGATGTTTGAGTAAAACTCTAAACATCAGGGTTAGACGCATGAGTCAAACTCCATGCGCCAAAGGCAGAGGGTGCATGGCACACACATAGAAGCACTGGGGGTATCACAGTGGCACAAGGGAGGGTGCGCTGGGGCAAGAATGAGCGTTGGAGGGCTTGTAACAGTTGGGAGGGATGCAGAGAGGGCTTACTGTAGCATCCAGCTGTCCTCACACAGCTCGCTCCATGCACCATCTCATCTCCATGTACGGTTCTTGAGCTTGAGCACTTGAGCCATTGATCGTGCAAGATCGTCATCATTGGTCACCGTCTTGTGACAATGCGATCTCTTTTGACGTGAGGAAATAGTTGGGCTAGCGAAGCGAGGGCTCTAATGGGTGGGTATTTTTGATCCGTTTTTCGAAATTGTCATCCACGGGCAGGGAAACCTTAAAAAGGTCGAGTTTTGACGCGTCGACGTGATCGAATAGAGACTTCTTCTCCTCCTTGATCATCTTTTTGAGAACGTTGACATTGTCGGTCTTCGGAATCTTGACAGTGAAGCTCTCCTTCGGATCGTCGCCAAGAACAATGCAATTGAGCGAGAGAAATTGCGCAAAGTTGGGAGCCGCAACTGGATGGATATGAGTTGGGTGGTGATCGGAAAAGAGGATTTTGGGACGTACCTTGCCCTGGCGCTTTAACGAGAATGTGTACGTGTGTTTCCGAGAGAGCCGCAAGTGAAGACACACTGCTTGTGGGCATTAACTTATCACCGTTGTCTGGTGGTTGCTCCGAGGCAAGTCTGTCGATGGGAAAGGAAACATTCCAGAGCTCGAGATCCGAGGCAGCAATGTGGTTGAGGTGAGGGTTCTTCTTCTCCTTGATCAGGTCTTTGAGAATGCTGAAATTGTCTGTCTTCGGGATCTTAACAGTAAACACCTGATCTTCCTTGTCGCCGGCAAGAAGGCAGTTGAGCGAGACGAGTTCAATGGGCATGTTGATGAGGCCTGTTACTTTGCCCTCTCGCGCCTTCCTATGCCTCCACCGCTCCCTATGCCTCCACCGCTCCCTCCCAGCCCTCCATGCTCGGAATTGCAGGCCCAGTTTTCACAATGTACTTGGCCTCCTCAAACATCTATTTCTGCCGGTCGTCGAGCTTCAAGGACTTGCTACACCCAGTGCAGGATTTGTAGTCGACTACGATCACGAGGGATTCTTGTCCCAGAGGCATTAGGTCCTCGCACGTTCGCTTACGGATCCATCAATACATTATTAATTAAACAAAAAAATCAATACTTACAGCCACCAGACGAGATGACGCAGTTGTCTATTGCTCGTTTGCGTGTTCTCACGTCCAGGACGCATATAGAGAACGGGCCTGCCATCATTATCGAATCTGTTCAGAATGCTTAAAAATGTCATTGAACCCGTTCATTGACGTCAAGAATGTGCATACATTTTTCCCGTCACGCTCTCCATCTTTACTTCTTCGGGTGGAATTAGATCGGGCTGGAAGTCCCGCCTCCAGTCCATGGTAGCCTTGATTCACCTCTTGGCTTCGTCAAGATCCCATTTTGCTGCGCGCATATACCGGCCCATCGTGTCCGGCTTGGTTAGCCATCGGAGCTCCCACGGATGGTAGGGATCGGATTCTGGCAAGAGCTGTCCGTGGGCATACTAGTGAATACGTTAGTAGCAGAACCTGGCTGGGGATATCACTACACACCTCTCACAGGTGATGGATCAGCGCCCTCTGCTCGTCGTCGTATTGGTGTAGAGGGCCAACTACGACACCTGGGGCTGGAGTTGTGAGGATCCTGGAGTGCATGGCGCTGTGTGATGTCCGAAGACAGGGATGCGACAGACATTGCGGAATCGTCTATGCAATAAATCATGTTGCTCGGGGTATTACGTGGCCGTGGCGTCCTCGGACGCATGCGGCATTTGAGCGATGGCGATTTGTCAGCAGTCGGGGGGTACGCTGACTGATCCATATGTCTCGCTCGAATTACAACCCAAACGGAAGCAAACTAAAAAGTGAGCGCTCCTTAAAATCTTTCTTTGCAGGCAGATGTACATGTTGTTACCAGCAACCGTCGTTGACCACACACAGCATCTTTGCCTTGCAGACCGCTGCCAAGCACACCCTTGTCTCATTATTCCCGTCGCCGCCGTCCCCGACGTCCTTCACAATCCTTAATCTGACCGGGTTCACCTCGTTCCTTACCTCCAATGGATAGTGCACGTCCGCCGCGCTCCGTGCGCCTCGGCCGCCCTCGACAATCACATTCAACATCTCCCGCACCACCATCCGCTGAACAGGCCCAGTACCAGCTTGGTGCACTCAAATATGTTACCGCGCTCGTCTACCTCACCATCCCTCACTGCCCTCACCTTATTTGAGCCCACCCACCCGCATCCACCACCCAAGCATATCGCCGATGAAGCGCAGCAAGCTGGCGGTGTGGTGCACCCAACGTACAAAGTGATCATCTTGCGGACGCGTTATGTCTCTGCTCAGGCGGGTAACAGGATGTGCATTGTTGCATGGGGTGTCTCTTGCCGATGCTCGCGATTTGTTTGCATGCCAACTTCAACTTTTCGCCAAACGCACGTCCACTGGACGTGAACATCCACCTGCAGTCCTTCCAAATCCCACATTTTTCCTCTGTCTCATGATTGCCATGTCAAAGCCAGCGTATTTGGCAATTGTCGAGTACTCGTCGACGAAACCCGTCATCGTCTTCGTTCCCTCGCGTGGACAATGCCGCCTAACTGTTGACGCAGACCAATTCTTTAACATCGAGCTGGAAGACCTGCAACCTCATCTTGACCATTTGTCAGGCCTGGCATTGGCAGAATTGTTGAAGCACGGCATTGGCTATTACCACTAGTTTGCAAAACATTTAATGCGATAATTGCACCCAAGGTCCTTCTTCATATCCGACCATTTGATGGACGGCGCGTGTGGCGCAATATTCGTTACCTTCACACCCTACTGTCCATAAGGCGGAACATCGACCTCCGTGTTGCGGAGAAGCTTATATTACGAGACTGGATCTGGATATACGGGCCCCCGTATTTTATTTCTTACCGAAGGCTGTCTAAATTTCGCGAAATTGTATCCGCAAATTCTCGAGGATCCTTTACTATCTCCTTCGGTTTTTATTTCGCCCGCAGGTCTTGCCCAATGGCATCCGCAATGGCACTCTACGGGTCTACGCCAGACTTCGTCTGCCCATTACTCCCAGGTTCAACTTGCCCAATATCCGTTGCGTTATGTACGTCGAATGCCCCGATATGAAATAATCTGACACGTATAATAATAGGTGGTGGGTGAACGCATGTGATCCCAAATGGACGACGACTTGCACAGCGAAAGCACTCCTGCACTTCCCTCGTCTCGATGAGCTCGTTCTCTCGCAATTGGCAACTGGCTTGGTCAAGACTCAGCCAACTATCGCAGCTGCCTGACGTTGGGAGTTGATTTCCTCGTACGTTTTGCTGTCAACTTTCATCTGAAAAAACGGGCAAGCGGATGACAGTGTGAGTTATCCACCAACTTGGCCAAGGCTGACGTCGACTAGGCTAGTCCACATATGCAAACGCGGTGCACAACGAAACACGGCGCGCAATGATACAACAGATGGACGTCGACGAATAATGCCGGTGACGGAAAAGAATGGCAACCCATTGTCCAAATGGTGGGAGGAAAGGAAGAGAGGAGTGACAGCTGACCATGTTACTGGTGTCGTACTTTATACGCGACTGGTGTTTCACGTGAAAACGATATAGGGGTTATCCCGGTTATCTGCAACAGAAAGGGGTTCTCTGATAGAGAAAAAAAAAATCTATCTACAGTGACTTGCACATGTCATTAATAATACTCCGTGACAGGCTATGAACTGGCTTACAGATGCTATAGAATTCTTCCTTTGAAATGTCTGGCAGCTTCTTGTCCATGGACACACCGTCTATGCAAAGGTTGTCCATTAATTGGTATTAATAATTCATAATAAGAGTACCTGCCTTTGGGTGTACACTATGCGTGCTCTGCAACCATAGGCCCCACTTTTCTAGGGCCGTCTGCATGCCTCGTTGAGTCAGAAACTCTTGAAACGACCTTTCATGGTCCAGAAACGCGTCCAACGAGTGCACCAGCAGAGAAAGCACAAGTGAACGATGGTCCTGCATGAGGATCCTGCGTAACGTCGCATGCTGTCACCGCGTTGGTTTGATGTAAATGTGTCACAAGTGCTGTTATGCACCTTTAGGGACATGCTCTGACATTTGCGGCGAAGAAGATCAATGATGCGCAGATTCGTCCAAGCCATTGCACAAGGTTGGGTGGTATGCCATTTCTCCGAATGCATGATGATACACGCGTGGTGGCTCTGCTTGTTCAGCAGAGGTGCCGAGGCAACGAGGCTTTCTTGAATTCTGACACTGTCTATCATCGTGGACAAATCTATCCTGTCAAACTTGCCCTTCTCGAACGCCAGCAGGGCGCCGATCGCCAGCCCCCTGCTGAGCACCTTGGGATTGAATTGGGTGAAATGGATGTTGATATAAAGGAGCTTGATTCTGGCCGCAAACTCTGCTAGCTCGTCTTTCAAGTGAAAAACAGACACCTCATTAAATCGGCCAATTCTATTTTGTGTTTCACGCCAGATTCCAACACTCTTGACACATCAAAGCTTCTAAGGGGGTTGAACTCGGATTGGCCAAGCTATTCACCTTGGGAGGAGAAGGACAGCCTGCGTGATCGTTGCCTTAGTCATGTCATCATACTATTACTTGCTTCGGAAGACGTGCCTATTTGGATGATTACACTCGCCAAGGTCAAAGGAGAATGGGGCCAAGATGCCCATTTTCCAGAATCGGATGAACGCCAGCCAATGCCCAGGCCAAAGGCTCAGCATAAATTTGACACGCTCCTCTGCTCGATGTGGGGCCCACAGGGTGCGTTGAACGCTCTTTGATGCCCTATCCACGTCGTAGGACGAGAAGAACATCTCGAGCGGCCGCTTAATCACCGTCGCCAGCTGCATGCAGTACAGTTTGCCCTTGCCCCTTGTACCTGAGCAGCTCTGAAAAGACAGCTGGCCCGGCTTAGGGCTCTGGCCGTATGTCGCAGGTAGGCAGCCCCGGTTGCGGGGAGCATGGTGGAATACATCAAGTGTGTCGTTAGCTCTGCTGCTTCATCGATAGACGGGCCTGGGCCCAGAAGCGCATAAAGAATGACAAGGCTCCGGTTGGTGACCTCTGCGTCGACGTTGTTGACTAAAATATCGCATTTGCCACGGGTTTTTGAGGAAGGCTGTTGACGGTTCGGACTATGTTTAAAATGTCGGGTGAATCTGGATGCCTGGTCTTAATGTGATTGAAGATGCAATCGGTCATGACGTACCAGAAAAGCACAGGCGGAAATTGAGGTCTTTGGCATCAAGTCCTTCGTTAAAGTTGAGTTGAATGCAGTAGTAAATGTCGACATCTTTGACTTTTTCACTGATAACGCTCCACAAAGTACCTATTGGCTCAGCAAGATTCTTGGTTTTGTACATTCTTGCTCTGTCGCCATCAACGTGATAGGACGTCCCAATATAAAACAAAACGAGTTAGCAAGTGCTTCAGACCATGTTTCCAGAGCCACGTACTTGTGTCAGCATGCAAACAATCACATCTCCCTTCTCCAACAATCGCAAGTCCGCACTCATCTCGCCTGTCAAACTCAGAATCTCCATTCTACCCTGAACTTAGCCCACCATTTTACTATGCGCTGGTCGACCATCTCCTGATATGGCTCAATACAAACCACTCGTCGCTACTTGCGCTTGCTCCATAACCGGAGCAAGGCAAACTCGGTGCAAATCGTCTCGCCGCTTCCCGTTGGTGCGCCAATACGTCAGTCGTGTACAGCGCATGGAACACTTGGGTCTGTATCCTATTGAAGGTTTGGATGGTATTTGCCTCGGATTCCTTGTTGTGAAGCGCGGAAAGAGGCAGCGGCTGAAGATCGAGGAGAGGCATTAGAGGGAGGAACTTCTCCGGGACGATGAGATGCTTAAAAGATATTTGTAGCCTCGTTTCTGCGTGTAACCATCGGTCCGAGATGACGGGATAAAATAGTTCGGGGGACAGGCTTGGACATGGGCACGGTAAGAGTGGCGCTGTGCTCGGGTCCTGAGTTGGACATAGCGCTGGTGAAGGATAAAGGCGGATTCGCCACCGACATCTTCTACCATGATAATGAATGTCTCCGCAGAGTCATGGATCTTCTCGTCCCAGACGAAACCGGGGTTGATATCGATATGTAACAGCGTATGTGTGATTGGCTGCACTTGTGCTTGCAGGTGCAATTTGGGGAAACTGTTCGCGAGCGGGCGAACGGGGGGGCCTGTGTTCGGAACACCGAGCAGTTCGCCGATTTTGGGAGGTTCCAAATCGTAATATCGCTTCCAAAAGGAACTGTTTACCCGCTGCCTTGCGTGTCATATGCTGGGACACCTATGAACTGATGAAGTGGTGTCATTGAACGCCACGTCCTCTTCTCGACCTCCTTGCATATGTCCAGAGCGGCTCTAGCAGGGACTGCCCATCCCCTCTTAGATATTTCAAATATAGCGCGAAGGATCCGCCATCTCGTACATCAGCGTTCCATCCAGCGTTTCGCCACTCCAGTATTGCGCGGGATGTCTAGAGTCGAATGTCCAGTCGGGCTGCTCCAGCCATCAATGTATGACGCATGAAAACCATTCCCCTTAACTCACGTTAATTCCCCACCTAAAGGGCGTTATGGCTGATCCAATGACCGCGTCCTGATTGATTGCGAGGAGTTCGGAATTTTTCAGAATCTCAATCGAGTCTTGAGAAATTTTTGACAACTATATCCATTCTGTCAGATAAACGTTGCGTTCTGATACTAATATCCTATTTACGTCTGTGCCCTGAATATAACTTAGCCTATATACAATGCTGTAGGGCCATCAACTTACAATGAATAGCGGAGATTTCATTAACGCCCAGGCCGTGAAGTGAGTCTTAGATTCTTCGTAATTTAGATCACCGTTGCCACTGCAGGACTATGTTCAGCGATCCTGAACTCAGGCGATATTCCCATGAACGCACATTTCGAGCTGTTTGGGTCAGTCCAGGTATATCAAGCTCGTGGCAGAAGGCTTACCATATCCAGATCGTTGTGGCCATAGAAGTCGCTCGTCCAAGAATAGAAAGAGTTCCTGCCGTTAATTTGGTGGCTTAGACTTTGACTTTTGCACAATGGCGTAGATAACGAACTGATTGATGATGTTGGCAACCGAGCGCCAGTTGGGCTCTGGGCAAACGATGACAGACGGCGGTATGACTTGACCGGTCCGACTCACCAATATCGTCCGTAGTCTTTACGGCACAAACGTGAGCATAGCCTCGCGGCTTGCGATTAAGACACGTACCCTCCAACTTTGTCCAAGACGCTTTGCCCAAAGCCAGGGTTGTTCCTTGAAGTTACCAGGTTAAGAAAGTATCATGAAGGAAGCTCTATGAAGGACTCACACGTCCCCATTGGCAGAGAGAATAGAAAAGGGGAGGCTTGCCCGATTTTTTGCTCAGATCTATGATGGCGTCCGCCATTCGCGCGAATTCTAATACCTGTTACCGAAGGACCGTTCAGGAAATACTAGCCTCGCACTTACTTCCTATCATGCCTTCCTTAATTATCTCATCAAAAGGAGCTGAAACAAATTAGCTAGAGTGTCATGTCGTGCTACACCACCAGCCGTACCAGCGCAATTATCGTATCTGCATCTCCCCATCAATTGTCCGCTGTATATGGCGGCGCAAGAGATGATACGCACTTCAGATAGTCAAAGCCCCAGTCTTGGAATAATTTTGCGTCCCTAACATGCAACAGACATTTGCTCAGTTTGCTTGGCATCAGCATGGCCAAACCTGCAAAAGCAGGGAGAGGGAGCCTGCCGCCAATGGCGAGGACCTGGCACCACCAAGGAGAGAAACGTGGCGATCCCAGGGTCGGGTTCAGCTGCATCCTCCCCCAGCCATACAAATGTCACTCGGACAACACGCCACGAAGGAGAGATGCGTTCGCCTGCCACCAATGGTGAGGACCTGGCACCACCAAGGAGAGAAACGTGGCGATCCCAGGGTCGGGTTCAGCTGCATCCTCCCCCAGCCATACAAATGTCACTCGGACAACACGCCACGAAGGAGAGATGCATTCAGCTGCATCCACTTTGGCCTTGCGAATGTCGCTCAACCACACATGGAGAGGGAGCCTGCCACCAATGGCGAGGACCTCGCACCACCAAGGAGAGAAACGCGGCAATCCCAGGGTCGGGTTCAGCTGCATCCTCCCCCAGCTGGGTGCCATGGTAAGCCCTCTCTGAACATATTGGTGTTCGTGATATGAATTCATCCCTCCAACGATGACGAGGCTGTCACTGCGACACTCGTTTCAAGTTTCAACGTTGAAGATCAAAAGCTGTTGATGGCGTGTTATGGTCATGTCACGAACTCACGCACAGCGGAAGTTACCGAGACACGCATTTCCCGCAAGCGCCGGTCGAGTGGAAATTGTTGACGATAGGGATTTTACGTGCATTGCGGCTGGTTAGTATGAAGCAACATGAGATGACTCAACAACCTGCGGAGTCTGCGGTGCTGTGGGTGTTCATATGTTCATAACGGATGCACGTGGCGAGCAACGTCACTCAAGTATGTGCGATGCGCTTTATGAAGAAAGGTCAAAGTCATTCCATGACCGGTGGGTAGATAGAGTTCAGCTCTCACCGCACTGGCTAACGACGACGCAGAGCACCATAAATCCGGGACCGTCCTCGGTATCCCTTTCCCAATACAAGGTGAGCACACCGCCTTCACCCTTTCTTGTTCTAATTAATCCCTACAGCCGCTCAACTCATCTGACAAGATCTATATCCAAGAGGAAAATCTTTGAGCGCCAAGCGTAGCGTACCACCTTCCCACCCAACCGGTCCTTCCCTCTCCCCTTCACCCTCTCCCTCATCCCCTGTTCCCGTCAAGTGAGGTCAACGGTCGTGGCGGCGGTATTGTGGAGGAGCAGGAGGAAGTACGTATGTTGGGGGCCTCACGTACTCTTCGAGCGCCACCTCCCAGTTTCCAGTAAGAATGTCAGAAACGAGTTCGCCCCGCTGGTGCGCTGGGTGTTGGCCGAAAGCACACGGAAGTGGTCACATAGTCCACTGCGGCGGTATAGTTGTAAGAGAATTGGAACTGGCCAATATTGTAGTCTGAGCGCGCTGATCTGGTCCAGCTTCAGCTAAGCGGGACCGACGAGGATCAACATAGAGACGCGAGAAAGAATCGATAACGACGTACACCATAGTTATCCTTCAGATACTGCAAATTTTGAATCTTATCCTGTCGCAATGACTGGGCCACGTCCGGATTCTCAATCAGGTTCAACACTGCCTGAGCTTCCTGCTGCAGCCTTTCGTTCGTCAATTCCTGGCAAACTCTTACACCCCGAAAAGCCGTCAATGATCAGACGATGATACCAATGCAGGGTGATGGACTCATCCTCGGGAACGGGTTCATCAGGATGAATGTGCTTAAACAATGACATTGTGTAATCGTGCATGTTCGTCGTCCCCTTTGCAAGCTCATACTGCGCGATCTGGATTTGTGCGATTGGGAAAAAGAGTCGTTGACGAGCCATGCGAGGAGAGGAAAGGAGAGATGACAGTCCAGGAAGGGGATGGCCCATGTTAAACTGTGTTCAGTCATGCGTCTGGCTTTCTTGGAGGGCCGTGCAGGTGGTGGCTTTGAGGTACCTGTGGAAATATGGAATGGGTAGAGCGTATGGAAGAGACGCCACCCAACTACCAGCGCAGTGAAGCAGACAGACTCCACTGTGGCTCTCTCGCCTCAACGCCCGCGCCGGCATCTACGCGCTCAGCATATCCACTTGGCATCGCCTCCGTCTCGTACGTTCTCTCCCTCTCCCTCTCCCTCTCCCTCTCCCTCTCCCTCTCATCCCTCACCCACTCATGGATCCCACTGCAGATCGTTCAACTCACCTCTCTCAGACCCACCGCAGATGCCTTCTGTGCACACCTCCGGGACGCGCTCAAAGTCGAGCTGCAACAGGGGCAGATGAAGGCCGTCAAGGCATTTGTCAAGACGTGTTACTCAGAGGCCCTCGTCTCGACCTAGTCCAATGTCGCTGATAATGAGCGCGAAGACGGTAGCTTGGTGAGCGAGGACAAGCCTGGTGGTGCTGCCCCAAGCACGCATTCGTATCATGGTGGGCTGGGTCTTCGATTTAGGTTTCCGGGCGATCCCAAGAAGTGCGTTGCCTCCCGCCTAATCTATCTATCTATGTACTAAAACATATTCTACTCTCAGACTCCGAGAGGCATCCAAGATCAAACTATGGACGACGTATCTGCAAAGTATATTCACTCCTCTCTCTCTTCTTTTGCACTCACACTCCTCACGTTTTTTCTTTCTTTGTATAGACCACGGGCGCAACTTAACCCTGCTGCGCTACCCCCAATGCACGCGCCTGGTCCAAGTAGGGTTGCCCAACCGTCTGCGGGGTGAGATCTGGGAAACACTCTCAGGCTCGGTGTATCTACGTTTCGCGAATCCGGGTTCTACCACCGCCTGCTAGAGGAGCACAAGGGCCAGACGAGCACGAGCACGGAGGATATCGAGAAGGATCTGCACCGGAGTCTTCCCGAGTATGCGGGATATCAATCTGAAGAGGGCATTGCGGCGCTGAGGAGAGTCCTCCAGGCATATTCGTTCAAGAACCCAGAGTTGGGTATTGTCAGGCGATGAATATCCTTGCTGCGGCGATTTTGATGTGAGTGCTCGCGTCATCGTGTGCGAGTTTTTTTCCTTGTGGTTTCTGGGCTGATCACGAGCAGATACATGTCGGAAGAGCAGGCGTTTTGGCTTCTTGAGGTCTTGTGTGGTAGGTTGTTGCCAGGTTACTACGCGTCCGTCTCTCTCCATCCGTCTTTGTATTTTTTTTTGGCATCTGACTGTACTGTTGGTGCCCAGGCCATCCATGCACGGAACTTTGCTCGACCAACGCGTGTTTGAGGCGCTCGTTGCGCGGTGTCTTCCCATTATACATGACCACTTTGATGCTGTCGATGTGCAGCTGTCTGTCGCGTCACTGCCGTGGTTTCTCAATTTGTACGTGTTAGATGACAAGCGAGGTGACGCTAACTCATCATCTCTCAGATATATCAATAGTATGCCTATGGTGATGGTGTTTGCGTTTCGCATAGTAGATTGTTTCTTTTGCATGGGACCCAAAGTTTTGTTCCAAGTAGGGTACGTCGTCCCTGGTTCGGGTATCTCTTTTATTTTTTGACTCGTTTTGATAGACTAGGTGTGGAAGCTTCTTTTTTTCAACACCAGTGGGGTAGCTTGACTGACGATGGGATTGACGGTAGCGATACTCAAAATCAACGGGGAGAAGCTTCTTTCAATACAGGATGATGGCGGATTTCTCAAGTACGTCACACACACACACACCGAAGCATTTTCCATTTCTAATGCAGATGACTTTAGCGTGATGAGAGACTACTTTGCCTCTCTTGATCAGTCTGCCCATCCGAATTCCAGTGACCCACGGGCACGCGCGATCACGAGGTTCCAAGAGCTGCTGCTCATCTCCTTCCGCGAGTTTTCGATCATCACGGACGAGTTGATCCTCACGGAACGCAAGCGGTTCCGGAATGAGATCGTGCATAACATTGAGATGTTTTCGAAGCGGTCTGCGGTGCGGAACCTGCGCACGTTGGGCCGGTTCAGCAAAGAGCAGGCGGGTTTGGTGTACGATGCGCTGTACAAGGCGATATGTGTTGTTCCCCCGCCTGCGTCTGCTGTGGCGCCGCCAAGGCCACAGCTTTTGTTGACGACGCGGGACGGGCATGTGCAAGAGGAGAAGCCAGAGACGAGGATTGGGCTGGCGACGTTTGGACAGTTTTTGAGCGAGGTGGCGACGTGGGCGAGGGATGAGAAGATTGTGATTAATGGGTTGACGGTACTTGGTACGTCGTTTTTTCTCATGCTGAGGGCAATGATGATGGTGTAGCACCGTGTGGATCGGGAGATGGCAGAGCACGAATTCTCTATTGAACAATTGTTTCCGTTACCAAATCCTTCAACAAGCCAAAGTTGGGTGTTCCTAAACCAGTAACTGAAATAGGTTAGCATGGGAGTTCATGGCCTGACGGAGATGAATGCTCACCTGGATCCCATCCAGCAGTTGCCTACACCGGAACGGAATGAATCTTGGTTAGACTGTAGGTCAGATCGGACTCACGTTAAAGCCGTAGGTACCACAACCTCCGTTGTGTCCAACAGTAACATCATTAAATCCTGCAGCTATCTTTTTCTTGTAGAGCAGCGGGTTCAAGAAGCCGAGCTTGGGTTTCCCAGCTTTGAGTCTAGCGTCGTTGAGCAGCGCAACGATGGCCGAGAAAGTGGGAGTAGCAGCGGACGTCCCGCCGACCTTGATAGGCTTGCCACCCACAAAGACGCGGAAGTAATCACCTTGAGCAGAAACGTCAGGATACGCCTGTACAAAATCTCAAATCAACCGAATGCATAATGTAAATGTGACGTTCCCAGACTCACACGTCCACGCCTATAATAATTCAGTTCACGCTACCGGAAAGACGACGTGATAACATACGGTTATAGAGACCCTTGTACAGTCCCTTTGGAAGAGCATCCAGGTATGTCTCTGCGGCTACCTTTTGATAGTTGGGTTGATCAAACTGGAGAGGTGTACATCAACGTCATTGTCCTCACATTTGATCGGGACATACGTAGTTGCTAAATCCACCACCTGAGAAGAAGCGGCTGACGGCAATTTCTGGGTAGTGCTGGGTACCGCCAACGGCAGTAACGCTAGATACTAGTCAGACAAGAACCAGCTGCTTTCTGGCGAGTGACTGACAATGGACAGCTAGCAAATGAGTCGTCAGCAAGAGTAATGCATATCGCGTAAATACATACGCTGCAGGAAAGAAGGAAAAGAACTCCTTAGTGTGCTTCCCATCGTTGGTGAAGCATTTATCAGTCTTCGGATTCATGTTACCATCACCAACGCCATTGTCCCCGGATCCGAACATGAGAGAAACGCCTCGCGCACCTGTTGGCCTCTCGAATTTAGAACAGACGTGAGTTGGGAGTAAGAAACGCACCCAGCTGAGCAAAACCTGCGCAGACTCTCAATGCATAGCTTTTAGGCACTACAAGTTTGACTGTCAGCGACGTCATTATCTGAAGCAGCAACGAGAGGACTACCGGTTTGCTCATCATCGCCATAGCTAGTGGAGATGACGGAAGGTACATCGTCATGAGCCAAAACGAAATCCAACCAGTCTGCATAAGGCCTGCATGACTCTACGTAAAAAAGGAAGCTGCAGATAGATGTAGGGATCAACTCAACTCGTTGGTGTTTGTGGGTGTAAGTGTGTCTGGATGGTATGGTGGCCGTCCAGCTGTGGAGTAGAAAGTTGCCTGGGCAGTCATCAGCGTTTCTTCCTACCGAGGATAAATCAACGAGACTAACCGGTATGGGGTGAGTAAGGCCGAAAGCGAATTGTACATCAAGGTTAGCTTCAATCCCAGCGTTCGATTTGTTTTGAGAGTTGATACCACCTAAAGTGAGCATTAGAACGTTAAACGTGGACAAGAACATGCACGTGCCTTTGATAGAGATGAATTTGAAGGAAGACTTGAGAGCATCAGGACGTTGATCAGCGTAGAACAATTGGAGATCATCAAGATTTGCATATTGTTCCAGATATCCAGTAACTCCAATACTGTTTCCTTTTGCCCTCGGGGTATAACCGACAGCGTTGTAAATTTGCTGCAAGCACTTGATCGTAATCGTCGTGTTGCAAGTTGGATCCACAAAACCAGCCTCATTCGCAGTTTGGTATTGAGAGACTGGTCATTCATCCGTGTCTTCGCCCAAGTATATCACGTTGGTCTTCTGGGGCTTGAAACGTCCGAACATGGTGGTGGGTTGGACAATATCGATGTGTTCGTGCAGGTGTTTGGGAAGGCTGTAGCTCGAAGTTCTTACGAGGTAGTCGCCATCCATCTCATGCTGGTAATACATTTAACACCAAATATAAATGCAAGAAGAAAATATTGAAATGGAAGTCTACAGTGGAGACAGTGGCCAGTTTGGGTGATCTTTCCTAAGGTGAGACTGGTAGTTATTGATAAGTGGCATAAAGTCATTGTGCAGTATTTGGGATGGGTTCAATGGAGCACTCTGGTTTGAGGGTGATAGTGTGAAAGATGGTTCAGGAGATTTGGGGATGAAAGAGGCAAGGATTGTTGAATGAGTTTTGAAACAGCTTGAGAGAAAGCTCTGGGAGTAAGTGTTGGAATATTTCATATTTAGATTCAGACACTAGAAGGATGACTAACATACATATATATGGTAGTTAGATTGGTTGTGTGTATTTACACATAACTGGCAATATGAGATAAAGTAGTGAGATTGGAAAGGGTGTGAGACTTGTTGTGCAGTGGTGGATGAAAAGTTCAATGCGGGTGACAAGATGTAGAAGTTGTGTGAGCTAAAGTGAACAGAGCTAAAAGTGAATTGGAGAAGGTGAATGAAAAAGTGCTAGTATGGATGGTTTGTATGGTGATTGTGAAGATAGGAGATTGGTATCAAGAGCATTGGATGGAGCAGGGAACAGGGAATGGTGATATAGTGAGTGGATTGTGAAGAGTGAAGTAGTCCTTGGTAGGGGTAGGCTCCAAGTGTACTATAATGATAGACCCTAAAACCCAGAAAGCTAAACCAAGCTCAACCAATCTAATCTAATCTAATCCAATCCAATCTAATCTAATCTAATAAACCCTTAGGGTTGGGAGGGAGCCTTCGCCGAAGGTGAAGGCGATGCTGTGACGTTTGTGAGTCAAAAGAGAAGAACTTGTTACCACTGGTGGTGGTATGAGTACAAGTTTCGCTAGAGCTCATCAGCTTCTCTATGCGACTTATATACCTTGCTGAGCTGAGTTTGAATTCAAACCGATACTCTGGCTCAACTTGATTTGGAAATATTGCTGTTGTGGAAGGCAGTGCGTGGGTGACAATCACACGCTGTCATGACTCGGCATGACTTGACGTGTGAAGCCGTTACCTGGCGACCTCGGAACAACGGTCCGGAAACGCTCCGGGCCGGTGCCATCTACCTTCGCATGCTTGGCAGCCCCATGTGGCCGCGTTACTGATCATAACAGGCGTTACCTGATAAGATAAGATGTCACAGAGACTTTCTGATGACAAATCTGGGTTTCCCACAGACTGTTACCAGTGTGACTGTGACAAGAAGCTTCGAAACTTGATTACATAAGCAGCCACGCACCAGCGGACCGAGTCAACCGGGAATGGTTACATAACCAAGGTGCTTACAAGCATGGTCAGCCTAACTCACTTGTTAGGGTTTCTTAGGGTTTCTAAGACACAACAGAAATGTTATTAACATGACAGCAGGTCAATCGCTGGGTAATACAGCTAATGGAAATAACTCACGAGGTTTAGGGTTTAGGATCGCTATACCTTTTGGCGTGCAGTTTTACCTGTACCCCAAAACCTTGTTAACAACTCTGATTGAATGAGTTGATTGAAGCCTGCTATCGCAATATTATGCAAATTTTACGCAAAAGACAATGGTTAGTCATAAGATGATGTAAGAAACGTGGCGTCCAGATCATTGCTGGCGTTTCTTTCCCTTGCGGTCAACAATATGGGCATACCTCGTTATTAGACCTGGCGGAGCTGCGGTTCCAAGGGGGACGTCAGAGACGTTCCTTCTTCCCCACGCAGACTGAACCCTCGCGGACTGTGTAGATCCCGACGTGGACGTACTGGCTGAGTCAACAGCAGCAGAGAGTCGTGGTCGAGCACGTGTCCTTGACTCCTCAGCGAAGTCAAGAGCGGGACGTTTAACGCCCCGGCGAGGAGTCTCCTCCAGAGTGGAACTTCTTTGTTCCGACAGCACTTCACTCCAGTAAAGGTCATCAGAAGGTTCCGGCGAACCGACCCGACCAAGGTCAGGCCTATACGAGGTTAGATCATCAAACAGATTATGATCCATACTAGTCAGTACCATGCGCTTCCATACATTGGCTAGGTCAAACAGGTTGCGTGTCCGCTTCCTTGAAATCAACCAACGCGCTCGCATCAACGAATTCAGCTTTGTTACATCGAGAAGGGCCTTCCCGCCTTCAAACCCTCTATTACAGCCCTTGCGGGTTATAACTTCATCGGGAAATCCAGCAGAGAAGCCAGTGTCCTCTAGTAAATTAAGTTTGTCGAGTCCAGCATCCCCATCTTTTAAGTATGGTTGCGGGATTCTGTCGTCAGCCCAGTGCTCCATAGACTGGCGCCACGTTGATACAATGGTATCGCTAAGTTCTTTTGCGTTGAAATAATTCAGAACGGGATTGAATTCAGATTTGAGGACGACAAATGTCGCTTTCTCCCCACCATCGACCTTAGCGGCCGGTGGATTACATCTCTTTTTCCATATGTCAAGTACTTTGCCATTGGTCCAAGTCTGAATAATCCCTCTAGGATAGCCTCGCGCAATGTACAAGCCCTGTAACTCATAAATTGCTTCATTGTATAACTCGCGTGAGCTACAAAGCGATGCCATTCTCGACATCTCACCGAGGAATGTACCCCTTTTAACGTCGAAGGGGTGGTGAGAGATCCAACTGATTCTTTCAAGATGGTTGCGTGCCTTCCGATATGGTTTGTAATGTATTCGTCCCGGATCTCTGGGATCCTTAAAGACATGAACGTCTAAGAACGGACAAACCGTCAGGCTGGCAGACCATGTTATTTCACAGCCGACGAATGAGACCGTAGTCTTCATTAAGCGTAGCGCCTCCTGTTCAGAGGGTGCTTCAACTAACGCAAAAATATCATCGATATACCTTTTATAGTATTTCAACCATGGTTTATTAAGGACTTGGCCTTGATTGACCTCGAAACGTACGGCATACAAATTGGCTAGATCCGGGGAGTCAGCAACTCCCATAGCTAGACCACGTTGTTGTTCGTAGTAACGCCCATTAAACTGTGAAACCAAATTCTTATTTCCGATGGACAGACAAGCACCCAACACTCTCCAAAAAGGATGGACATCTTCTGCCATCTGAGGGTACAAATTATCGTAATACACATGAGCCATCTCGTGAGCATTCTCAAGTGCGGATAGCAACGGTACGTTTGGGTAAAAAGCAACGACGTCGCCAGTCACTAACCATAATTTGGTCGGATCGGAAAATTGAATCTTCTCAAGATCGTTACAAAACTGACGGGAGGATTGTAATATAACCGGAGACTTTTCAATCAACGGCTTGAGGACTTTCGATACAAATTTAGCTGCCGGGTTCTGAACGGCACTATGACAAGGTATTATAGGACGCATTCCTGTTGGTGTTTTATGGATTTTTGGAATTCCATGAAACGCCGGGATATGATGTCTTTTCCCTTGCTGTGTAATGCCAGACCGGAAGAAACCGGGCAGTTGTGCAGCAGCTGGCCAACTTCCAACGAGTAATGTAGCCTCGTCGGCCAGCGATTCCATTTCTTTGCACTGATATGAAAGAATTTCGTTTACTGCTTGTATGTCGATCTCCTGATAATCTGTAGGAGATGACAGTAAACGTTCACATTGACTGTTATACCATCCTCTTTCGGATACAGCTGTTCCTAGGTTTTTATCCGTTCCAGTAACAATATAATTGTTTTGTAATAAGAAACGGCGTATATACGGGATTCTGGGTGCTAAAGAGGATTGCACCCGCTTCTCAGACTGTTCGATTAAGTCATGACCGAGCCCCCGAAGGTCTTGATCACGCTTAGAGATCGCATTAAAGACAAGTCTCTCACCAGCCTGGAAACCCGCTTCAATATAGCTGAGTCTGAAGTCACTAAGAGGAGTCTCATGTGCAACTTCGTAATCCGGGTCGTAGTCGTCATCTACTTTATCACCTGACTCAAACAGATATTTGAGTCGCCACCTGATCCTCTCACAGAATTGATCATATTGGTAGACGAGCTTGTTATGAGCGCCTACTTGTGGAGCAAGGAGGTGTTTAAGCCCCGTGCTAAGGTGAATTTGGACAGAAATCGGTACGCTGACGCCTATACTAAGGTGAACGTGTGATCGGAACCTAGCAGCCTCCAGTACTTCTAGAGGCGTGCGCAATAACACGTGTTCAGCGGCTGTAAACGGGTCCATGTCACAGAACCAGTCTGGGTATGTTGACGGTATATTCCATTTGAAGTGTTTTTCACACAACAATTCTAGGCGTTTACCGAGATCGTAAATTTCACACGATTCGAAACCCAACGCACAAGTGCAAAACGAATTTTTAAATGACATAAGGGACCTAAGGTCCCGGTGCGATACATTGTCCATTAAGTACAATAAACGGGCTGTAGATTTCAAGCCCTCTCCTTTCCTTTCCCTTTGCGATCGCTCCCATCCACCTGCATGGCGTCTCCACCCTGCTTCTTGGCGCGGCGTTTCTTTCCGGCCTTGGCGGCTGCTTTCGCGTGCTCCTTCTTCTTCTGCTGTTTCTTCGGCTTCCCACCTTTCGACGAAGAAGCTTTCGCGTTCTTGCCGGACGTGGTAGGAGGCTTGGACTATGCAGTCGAATAATTCAGTTGTAATTACTGAAGATGAGGGCAATGAACTTACGGAGTGTACGTTCTTTAGTTTTTTTACGGCCTTAGCTACTGCTTTATCGACGAGCCTTCCCATACTGCCCGAAGGACCGGAGTCCTTGTCAACATCCATGGCGTCTGCGGTAGCCCGAACCTCCCTTTTCTTCTTCTCCTTCACCTCGATCACATGGGACCGGGCCTCTGCGAGAAGACGCGCTTGAAGCGCCAACGGTAGGATGTCGGCCTGTAATTGAGCTAGTTCGGTAGCCCACGCCGGGCTGATTTCGAACTTGACCTGCGCGTTGTCGCCTTCACCTACGATGACGGCATACTTTCGTCGCTCTTTAACCGCGTCAGTGCATCGCTGCGCAGCGTTATTGAGCCGGTGATAGACGCGCATGTCTGTCAATTGTTCTTCCAGGACAGTTACCTCGAGAGAGGCAATTGCGATTGCTTCGTCAAGCACAATAGCGCGAGACTTATCAACCTCAGACTGTAGCTTTGCAGCCGCAGCCTGACCTTCCGGCGTATCCCGGACGTCTTTCGACATCTGGATCACCGGTGGCTTTTTTGGAATAAAAGCCGGAAGTGTTCCTTTCGCTTTATGCGCCTGGAGGCCGGCCAACGACCGACGTTTCGCAGACAAAGCTGTTGCCGTACGGGCAACGTCCCTGAGTTCAGGGCCAAGGAATTCCACCCAGCCGGGTGGAACGAGGGCTACAACCTCGTCGATGGTGCGGGCGAGTCCAATCGCAGAGTGCCTAGCAATCATGAAATGCGCGGCGTTAGTGGCAGGATACGTGTGATAAGGTTGATACGCAGCGGCCGCAGAGGGAGAAAGAGCGCGAGTAAACGAAGACATGTCGAACGAGGATTGAGACGTCGTGGTTGAGGGTTGGGAGGGAGCCTTCGCCGAAGGTGAAGGCGATGCTGTGACGTTTGTGAGTCAAAAGAGAAGAACTTGTTACCACTGGTGGTGGTATGAGTACAAGTTTCGCTAGAGCTCATCAGCTTCTCTATGCGACTTATATACCTTGCTGAGCTGAGTTTGAATTCAAACCGATACTCTGGCTCAACTTGATTTGGAAATATTGCTGTTGTGGAAGGCAGTGCGTGGGTGACAATCACACGCTGTCATGACTCGGCATGACTTGACGTGTGAAGCCGTTACCTGGCGACCTCGGAACAACGGTCCGGAAACGCTCCGGGCCGGTGCCATCTACCTTCGCATGCTTGGCAGCCCCATGTGGCCGCGTTACTGATCATAACAGGCGTTACCTGATAAGATAAGATGTCACAGAGACTTTCTGATGACAAATCTGGGTTTCCCACAGACTGTTACCAGTGTGACTGTGACAAGAAGCTTCGAAACTTGATTACATAAGCAGCCACGCACCAGCGGACCGAGTCAACCGGGAATGGTTACATAACCAAGGTGCTTACAAGCATGGTCAGCCTAACTCACTTGTTAGGGTTTAGGGTTTAGGGTGGCGAGTCGCCGACGAAGTTGGCGACGAAGCTGGTGACGTTGAGAGTCGAAGAGAAAACTTGTACCTACGTGGTGGTAGGTGGTCAAGTTTCGCTAGAGCTCATCAGTTCTCTTGTGCGACTTATATACCTAGCAGAGCTGAGTTTGAATTCAAACCGGTGTCCCGGCTCCACTGGATTTGGCAAAATTGCTGTTGTGCTGGCTGTGCTTGGGCTGTGTTCCAATCTCCGCGGTGACTTGGCAGAGCGGCCATGGGAAACAAACCTTATGCGACATCGGTCATCGGTCCGGAAACACTCCGGGCCGAGCCTTACAGTCAGTACACGGTTGACAGTTCATGTGAAACTGCAATGTATCTAAAAGGGGAATTACCTCCTTGGAGATGCTGACATAAACCATTCGAGACCAAAATCTAGGCCGCTAGGCCTAGATTTCAGTAACGTGATCTATGTCACGAGTCTGACAAAGCACGTGACGGCCCGGTCCGGCAACCAAGTGTAGCCGATCCGGGCACGTGACTGTCAGTGACTTCAACCATGTGACGCTACTCACAGTAGGGTCCTTAGGGTTTACTAAGACACAACAGAAATGTGTTAGCATGCTAAGATTTTCAATCGCCAGGTATATGGCTAATGGAAATAACTCACGGGTTTAGGGTTTAGGAGCGCTATACCATGCACATGTTTATCCAAAACACTGCACCCGCTAACAGTCCGCTAGTTGAATGAGTTGAATGAAAATCTAAGCGCAATTTTGCTCAAATTTCACCAAAGACAATGATTTCTCACAGATGATTATAACAGCGCGGCGTCGAAACTAAGTTTCACGCTGCTTTCCCTTCTTGTCAAGTTTTCGGGCAAACCTCGTAATAAGACCTGGCGGCGCGGAAGAGCCTATGACCACATCAGAGATGCGGGAACGGCCCCACGCAGACGAAACTCTAGCAACCTCAGCAGATTCCACCCGAGGGCGAACTGTAGGTCTAGACTCACCAGATGGTGCTTCCAGAGCAGAGCGTTTTAGGCCCTGGCTAGATGTCTCCCCCAGATTAGGATTTTCGTATCCTGACCACGCTTCAATCTGATAAAGATCATCAGCAACTTCAGGAGAAGGAGCCCGACCAAGGTCAGGCCTATACGAGGTAAGATCATCGAACAAGTTGTGATCCATACTGGTTAATACCATGCGCTTCCAAATATTAGTTAGATCAAATAGATTGCGGGTTCGCTTTCTAGAAACTAACCATCGCGCGCGCATCAACGAATTCAACTTTGTCACATCAAGAAGTACCTTGCTGCCTTCAACCCTTCCAAGATTGCACCCTTTGCGAGTAACAACCTCTTCCGAGAAGTGGGCAGAAAAGCCTGTGTCTTCAAGTAACGTCAGTTTTCCAAGTTCCGCATTTGTATTAAAATAGGATTGCGGAATCTTATCGTCAGCCCAGTGCTCCATAGCCTGGCGCCACGTTGATACAATGGTATCACCAAATTCTTTGGCATTGAAATAGTTCAGTACGGGATTGAATTCGGACTTGAGAACGACAAAAGTCGTCTTCTCCCTATCCTCTGGCATGGTGACCTTCGGATTCTGTCTCTTTTCCCAGATGTCGAGTACTTTGCCTCGAGTCCAAGTTTTCAATAATCCCATCGGATAGCCGCGTGCAACGTATAAGCCCTGTAACTCATATATTGCGTCATTGTATAACTCGCGTGAGCTACAAAGTCCGGCTATTCTAGACATCTCACCTACAAAGGTACCCCGTTTTACGTCAAAGGGGTGGTGAGAAATCCAACTTAGGGTTTAGGGTTTAGGGTTTAGGGTTTAGGGTTTAGGGTTTAGGGTTTAGGGTTTAGGGTTTAGGGTTTAGGGTTTAGGGTTTAGGGTTTAGGGTTTAGGGTTTAGGGTTTAGGGTTTAGGGTTTAGGGTTTAGGAGTTT